>VDFB02000013.1:87921949-88236949 GCA_007258455.2 Sequoia sempervirens
GGGTTTCCCCCAAAATGAAAACACCAAACACATAAGGGATATATGGATTTGGGGTTAGCATGTTCTGTGCTGTAATGTTTTTAGAAATATCAGAACTATCACCATTCCCCAAATACACATAGAACTGGAAGAATGACACAAAAAGAGTGAAAACAAAGAAAAAAAAAGAAAGCCTTTTGGGTCAACATGGAAGAGACATAGTGTGTCTTTCCGCCTTGCATCATTACCAAAAGGAAAACACAAGACAAATGAGAAGAAAAATGAAAGGAAAAGAAAAGATAATGAAAAATATTTTGGGTCAACATAAAGGAGACATGAATGTCTTAATGCCTTGCATCATCCCCAAAAGCAAAACACAAGAAACCAAAATGAAATTAAAGAGATAAGATCAATCAAAAGGAAAAATTATATGACATATAGAAGAATGAAGGTACAAATAAAGGAATGCACATAGAGAGAGAAACATCAAACATAATATCACAGGGGATCACGTTACGCACATGTAAGCAAAAAAAAATGAAAATGAAAAAGAATAGTAAGGCACTGGTGAGTCAACCTAAAGCAAGTCATTTGCCTCCCCAATCTCAATCTATATAAGCAGAAGGTAGATAATGAACCTAAGGGACAATAGAAAATTCCTTACTATGACAAGGCCATCTATTCCTATCCCCATTTAGTGAAAGACAAGAATGGGTCGAGGCAGATGATGAGAAAGATCATGTAATAGTGAAAATAGAGTGTTCTACAACTATTACATGATAAGGAAGGCAAAGAAAGATAAGCTATGTAATCACTTGATGGAAATTGTTTCCATCAAAGTGAATTTTTTGCAATATTAACTTGAATCCACGATACTCATCGGTACTATGTCTAAGAGTGTAGTGATATGAACAATGTGGTACTTTTGCATCTTTAGGATAAAGAACTAATCTATTCATAGTTGGTAATGTTATAAATCCTTTGTTAAGAAATAGTTCTAGTTTTCTTTCACTTTCAGGTGGTGGACGGAGTTTGTAGCTTTTGTAATTTATATGGTCCTTTACGTTTGCTAGATTCACCAACTTCTTTGGATGGGATTAGGGTAGGAGGTCCTGAGATTATCATATATTTATCCTTGTTATTCTTATGATCTATTGGTTGTTCTTTAAGAAGAAGGATATTCACATCAGGGGGACAAACAAAGATCACCATGCCATCACTTCAAAGTCTTAGATATTCTCTACAAGGATTTTCATTATGGGAGGGATCTTGGTATCCTAATTCCTTTATGTTTTCATCGGTTGGTTTTTTCTCTAAGAGTTGATGAATTTCATGTTCACTTGTTGTGTCACATCCTTTTTTTCTCTTTATGGTGAATCATTTTCCATATGTTTCTTCAAGGTTGATTAGAGTGTTTGTTACTCTGTTATCATAATAGGATTGAGTATTTACTTGTTTAGAGGAGCTAGGTTTTCCTGTTATAGGGAACTTACGTTCAAATTTTGCTTTAGTTTTAGGATGTAAGTAACCAAACATCTCAAGAGGTGGTATTGTGGGAGGATTTGGTTGTTTTATGGAGGGATAGAAAGTTGTATTAGCTTCAAGGTTGTCAAGAAAATCATTTAGGAACTTATTCATTTGTCATCATCTTCTCCAATGATGTCAACATCACGAAGAGGACATGCATTAGGACTTGAGTGAGCATGAGTGAGTTCAATTTCGTTAGGGTCATTACCAAAGGAACAATTTGACACATCTACCAAATATTTCAAGGACACCAACAATTTTTGAAAGCACATATCCATGATCCAAGATTGAAAAAATGCACTTGAAATAAAAGAAATTAGAATAAAAACAAATCTGGAAACTAAAACAGAAATCAAAAGGAAAACCACAGAAACATAGAAAGGTAATTTCATATCCTAAAAAATGGAGAATCAAATTCAATAGGGATTAAGATGCCAGGAAGGGCATCTTGGTCCTCCTAGGGAGATTCTGAAGTTCCAGAGGCTGAAATAGACAAGAAACGATAGAGAGAGATTTCTGAAGAAAAAATCCTGAGAGGGACTAAGATGCTAGGAAGGGAATTTAGTCCTAGTAGAGGTTCTTTGTAGAAAAAAATTGAATTCTGGAATGTCAATGGTGTTTACAGATTGCCTATGCAAGATACTAATGCTCATAAACAAAAAAATGTGCAAATATGTGCAAGAAAATGTAACTAGGAACAAGCAATTGAATGCAATATGGAATGAAATTTTTTTAACTTTTGAATGCAATAAGAATGTTTCTAAATGCAATGAAGATGAAGAACAATGAACTTTTCATTTTTTTTAATCAAATGAAATGATGCAAGAAAGTAAAAAGTGCATTGTTCTTCATCTTCATTGCATTTAGAAACATTCTTATGCAAGATGCAAATGCAAAAATGAATGCAATCTAGATCTAAGGACTTTAATAGACTCCAAATACGAAATGAAATGAATGCTCAAAAGAATTGGGTTCACCCAAATAATGAGAAGAAAAATGGATACCTAAAGATATCACACTTTTTCCACTAATCATTCACTAATGTCCTAGGAGTCCCAATTGGATTGACTAACAACCTTACAAGGTGAGTCAAATCTCAATTAGGAAGGACCTAGGAGGGGGTTCTTTGAGTTCTAATGGATTCACCACTAAGCAAATGCTTGGAAATAGAATGTTGGAAAACACAATGTGATATGCAAATGACCTAAAATTAGAAATGTAAGCTAAATGAGAGGTGCAAATAATGAAATTATTCAATAGTAAGATAGTATGTGTGTACTTGGGAAGTCTGGAGATGCTATGAGGATTCTAGAAATGTAAAGAAGCTACCAAAAAGTGTTGTGGAGGACTAAGACGCTCAGGACGGCGTATTAGTCCCTCTTCAATTATCGGAATTGGATTTGAATGAATGTCTAAAAGAATTTCTCAGAAGGACTAAGATGCTCAAGATGGCATATTACTCTTGTTTTGAATTTCTACAAAATTTGAACAGGATCCTGAGCTCCAAGGTTTGCACTTTCTTCTTTTCCAATCTCAGGTTCTAAAACTTCTAGATTCAACTTGTAGGTGAGTTTTCGTGAAGATGACAACTTTGTAATTCAACTTTACAACTTTTACAACTTTGCACTCCAAGTGATCTTCAAGTCTTCAACCTAAATCTTCAATCACAAATATGCAAGATGGAAAAACTTGTTGTTTGGTAGTGAATGGGGGTTTTCCTTGGTCAAACCCCTTGTTGGTAATTAAACCTTGAAATTAAATAGAAATAATGAAGGAAATGGTGAATGAACATGCAATGCTACAACTCACCAAACCCTTATAAAGTCTGCAAACTTGTGTGCAATGGTTGAAATGCATATAGATCTTGAATGTTTGAAATATAGGACTTGAATTGCTTGCTTGAATCAAAACCCTACATCACAAATGTTAGCACAACAACACACTTGATGTAAGAAAACTCTTTGATATGATGTTTGAATCTTGAAATGGCTCAAAATGATTGATAAATCTTCTCTTGAATGCTCTCACAAAAAGACTTGGATGCTTGAATTTTTGATAGTTTGCTTAGGATGAAAAATGAGAGAAGGAACCTTGTATTTATACTTATCTATGCTTAATATCTTGAAATTACATCAAACCAAGCCAACATATGAATTCATTAAATAAAGGATGCTAAATCCCACCAGAATTTGAAATTAAATCCCAAAAATGACTCAAGGAGGACTAAGATTCCCTAGGTGGCATCTTAGCCCCAAGTCCTAAAAACTTGGGGCACATACACCAAAAAGGGGCCCAATCAGGATACCTCAAAATCAGGGTCCCGAGAGCCTTGGGGGACAAAGATTCCCTAGGTGGCATTTTAGTCCCGACCCAAAAATCAGGGACACATTGATGGAGTCATTAAATTATCATTTATGCATTAGAGAATGTAAGGATTAACCAGAAAAAGATGTAATTCATAGGGCTTGTGGACACAAAATAGGACCAATTAAGCCATAAAGAAGCATAAATAAAGCAAGGTGGGCCCAAACAAGTTTGAAAATGCAAGGTTATGCATTTTCCTACACTACACTTTAATATGCTTTTCTTTTTCTTTCTTGGTATGCAAACAAATTTAAGGTTTAGGGTCGGCCTTGATTGTATACAATTTGTCATATATATGTGCAATGGTATTGTAACTCGATTGTTGTAAAACATTATCATTATCAAGTTGCATTTTAGGTGGTTACAATTTAAGCACAGGTTTATTTTGAACTTGTGGTTGTTGTTAGGGTGGATAAATGATGAGTTTAGCCTTGGGAGGTGGAATAATTAAAGGATTTGTAAGATGTCTCAAGGGAGTTATAATGTCCATATAACCTAAGCAAACTTATCCTTATTTTCATGATCTCTTAGTGAAGGGGAGTCTAATGTCACTTCATCCTCTTCATCTAAGGAAGCCATATCACTATTGTTTGAAAGATGTCTCAATGATATCATTTTATTGCACCATGATATCCTCCCTAGTAGGAGAGTTTTTAGGAGAACTAAAAACTAGATGTTCATGACATTCAAAGGTCGGTTCTTCTAAAGTGAATTCATCAAAAGTAAGGGAGATATCAATGGTTGCATTTTCTTGCTTATTAATGATGGCATTCACTTGTTCAATAATTTTTTCCCTAGGGGAAGAGATTCAAATAAGATTCTCATGACTCATCAATTGGATCTTCTAACATCAAAATATTTTCTTCACAAATAGTAGAGATATTAGGAGAAGGCCAAATTTGACTATTATGATTGTCCATGATTTCATCCTTGTTTTCTAAGCTCTCATTCTCTTGTGCCATAATATCTACTCTAGTAGGAGAGCTTTTAGGAGAGGAGAAAACTAGAGGCTCGTCACATTCCATGGTTAGATTTTGTAAAGTATCTTCATCACAAATAGGGGAGGCATCAAGAGAAGAATAATTATGAGTTTCAAAGCTTACTAATGATTAGATCCTTTTGTTCGAATAGACCTCTCCAAATGTTAGGGACATTAGGAAAGAGAGAAATAATGCTAGAACTCTCAATCATTGGATCTCTTAACACCAACATATCCTCTTCAAAAATGTGTTTTTCATGATCATTCACGATTGTATCCCCTTTTAGTAAAGAATTCTCACAAGTAGGGGAGGTGTTAAGAAATGTTTCAATGATCTCATATTCTTGTTTCTTAATATCTTCCCAAGGGGGAGGATCAGAGGGACAAACAAGACTTTCATGATTCTCAATTATTGTATCTTCTTTCACAAATATACCTCTGTCACTAATCAGAGAGGTATTAGGAGAAGAACAATTATGATTGTCATGATTATCTATTCTTGCATCCTCTTGTGTTATGAAATTCTTACAAATCCGATAGATACTAGGAGGGTAGCCAACATGCTTGTCCAAGGTTTTATTTTGTTTTCCTAGATTATACCCATGAATAGGGAAAATACAATCATACAAGCCATGTGATACTCTATGAACATTAAATGCTTGAAAATAAAACATTCTAACATGAAAAAATAAGCTATCTAACTTATGCAATGCTTCTGAAATATAAAAAAAATGTCCTACAAGTCTGAAATTTTTTAATACTGAACTAATTTTCGAAACGTTTTAAAAATGACCACTAAATGGAAAAATTCTTGAAACTTTCCATACTAATATAGCAAGTTATAAACAAGCCTAGGAAGTAAAAAAAATCACCAGAAAGCTCAGAAAAGTTGATTTTTATAGGCCTCCAAGGACTCATTCACCCAGTGGTGAATGGGTCCTGGTATGCTTTTCTAGAAAACTCTAAATATGATATTGAAGCTTATGAACTTTGAAAACATGCTACCCTGGTATCCCTAATAGGGACTTATTCGTCCTATGGAGAATGGATCCTAGATTAGGTTTTTGAAACTGATTTTTACATATTTTTAAGCCTTTTCTAATGATTTTCAAATTTAGGTCTACTACAGTAAGTTTTAGGTTCAGATTTTTGTAAATGCAATGTGAAATTTGAGTGTAAATTATGACAAGATGATGACCTAAAACACCTAGTTTGATATGCAATTTTGTTTTGATTTTCAAATGCAATTTTATGTGATGCAAGATGATATACAAAATGGTTGATTCTTTTGTATTTTTCAAATTTAAATAATGCAACCAATGCAATCCTAAAACTCTATATGCGATGCAAATTTGAATGCAAACTAAGACACCATAAATGAGATCTAACTCAATGAAAATGAATGCAAGATGTAATATATGATGAAAAGAGACTCCAAAATCAGAAAATTATAATGCTCAAGAAGTCGGGTTCACCAAAATGAAATGTAGGGAAAACGGGGTGCATGAAAATGGATTAACAAAATGAGGCATCACACTTTTTCACTAGTTATTTCATTCAATTATGCATAGAAGAAAATCATAAAACAAACCTAATTGATATAATAGTAAAAAGGTATATTTTAAGATGCTAAAATGATGTGTACCTATTGTAGAATGTGCTTTTTCAGGCCTCACTGAGGACTCATTCGCCCAGTCGTGAATAGGTCCCTACTAGGGTTCTAGAAAATAAATTTCTACGTCCTATTCTTTAATGTATACACTCCTAGATCCTAGGTTTTCATCTCTTGAAAGTCAGAAATAAATTATATAGCTTAGTTTTCGTGATCTTGCAAGAAAGATGACAATATTTACAACTTTGTAACTTTGACAACTTTTGCAACTTTTGTTCTCCACTTGATCTTCAACTAAAACCTACAATCACAAATCAAGGAGGAGAAAAATATTTTTTGTTAGGGAATAGGGGTTTACCTTGCTCAAACCCCATTTTGGTAATTAAACCTTGAATTGAAACAATGCATAAATGAATTATGAATGAACAATGTAATTCCACAACTAACCAATCCTCAATTAAACCTTGGAGTACAAATCAACAATCTATCATGAAGTAGCCTCAATGAATGTAGATCTTGATCACAACACTTGATTAGAAATAACACCTTGAATATGCTTGAATTGGATCTAAAATACTACATCAACACATTAGCTCAACAAAATGCATGATGCACTATGACTTTAATAATCTTCACTTGAATGCTCTTGGAAAGCTCTTGAAATGCTCTTGTGAAAATACTCTTGATTGCTCATAAAAATTCTAGGTGAAACTAGGTGAAATAGACTTGTATTTATACTTAACTTAAGATTAAATCCCAAAATTCAAATAACACAAGCTAACACTAGATCTAGGATTTGAAATTATTAAAATACCTCCAAAAACACATCGCAAGGGGGGTGTCCTAAGTTGGTGAGGACCCATTCGCCATAGGGAAAATGGGTCCTAGCATACATAACTAGGACATGTTTTGGGGATTCTGATATATGATGCCAAAAGGGAGTCATAGGACCTAGTGAGAACCCATTTACTAGGTGGCGAATGGGTCCTAGCTCACTAGGCTAGGACACATTCCTTGAAAAATTAAGTGTAATGAAATATTATTAGTGAGTGTCGAGCTTTATCCATCAAAAAAATGCAATAAATTAGGCTTGGATTTGAATTTAAGGGGCCAATTAAATTTAATTTAACCTCAATTAATTAATAAAGCCTTATATTAGTGTGAAAGTGTAAAGTTACACTTTACAACACCCTAAATAAGGAATCATTAATTCCATTTTATTAATAATCATTCATTCCCAAATTAAGTGTGAAAAAGGGTTACTTTTTTCTACGCTACACCAATATATTTCTTCTCTTGTCAAGATTTCTTCTAGTTTTGATTATAGTTTTCTATGCAACTTGAAAGTGGTGTTGTTCATACCACTTCTAATTATATGATCCTAAAGTGCCATTTTTTGTGAATAATGTTCCTAAAGTGCTACACATTCCAAGCTTTGATATATGTTAACTTTTTTGCTAACTGAAACATTGAGGATCTAGCAATAAAGGGTGTGTTTTCCTAGATAGTCTTGAGTTGAGGTAGGAAATGGGGGTCTCTATGCTACATTTCTTGAAACTTGAAGGATGACTTAGGTTGTGGTGTTTGTGAAGATAGGGCCAATTGTATGGGGAAGTGATCTGAGCCAAAGAATGGAATGATAGATGACTCAATAGGATCTATTTCCACTGACCATTTCGTAGAAATTAGGAATCTATCCAATCATTCTGTGATTTTAAGCAAAAATGTTTTTTCCTATTTGTCCATGTAAATATACCATTTTTGAGGAAGGCAATCTAATAAATCATTTTCTTATATGAATTCTTAGAATTCTTCCATTACCTTTGGAGGGGGTATTATGCTCCCTTTTTTTTCATGCTAGTGAAGAATTACATTGAAATATCCCCCCAAAAGAACATTTTCCTCTTTTAGGTTTGATAGGTAATGGATATAGTGTCCTAGAGGATCTTTTTCTTGACTATTGTTGTGGGTGCATACATATTAATAAGCCAAAATCATAGGTGAAAGGAAGTAACCTTTATGATCATCCAATGTTTCTTTGAGAGTATTAGTTCAACTTGGGTATTTCTATCATTCCATAACACAATTAAGCCTCCTAAGGCTTCTTATGTCAAAGAATGTAAGAATTTCCACTTCTTCTATTTACTGTGGACTCCTTGCACTTGATCAACAATGAATTTTATTTCTTGCAACATGATGATATTTCCTTCATAGGAGTCTGAATGATGCTTTATCAAGCATCTTTGTTAGGGGAATGCAGGCCCCTAACATTCCTTGATAGGAATTTCATTGGTCTCTAGGAGAGCAACATGCTCTCCTTGGTCTAAGTTTTTTATCCAATGTAGATTAAATCCCAACAGCTATTTCCTCATGAGTTTTCTTAGATTTTGGGGACATGCCTCTATTCAAGGGTGTTGTGGTTTGCATCTGAGACAATGGTCTAATTGATTGCATGTAATGGAGAGTGTTTGGGAAAAAATATTTTCCAAATTCTTGTTTAGTGCTTCCTCTACTAATTGATCAATAAATTTAGAGCCTTCTTATAGAACAAGATGATTTACCATTTCTCTCTTTAATCTTCTATCATTTTGTCTTGGGATTCTTGAAATATTATGTTACTTTCCTTTCGTAGAACTTTTTCATGGTTGTTAGCATTTGCTAAAGGTGATTGATTTTGAGAAGGGGTTTTAGATGGTTCTCCTACAAGTGGAGACCTTTGTGGGACCTTTGAATCATGAGGGGGGACCTAGAAAGGCCTTTGTCTAATAGAGAAAAGTGTGAATCATTTATATATACTTTTCCTAGCAAAACTTTCATATTAGACAACCCGCCCTTAACCGAGTTGCTAAGAATTTTTGTATTACTACTACCACTTTTTCACCTAGAATCTTCCACAACAAACTACAAATCCTACACACCTTTCATGGATTTGTTTGTGGTAGTGGTAAGAGTAGGTGACTTCTTGAATGGAGACAGTTCTCTAGTGTGGCCTTGGCCAGAGTTGAGTATTTGTAATTTCCCTACTTTAACATGGATGTCCTCTACTTCAAGCTTCTTGTTATTTGTTGTGTTAACTATATCAGTTGAGAAGATAGTGCCTAAAGCCATGTGGGGGAAAAACTTGGTTGAATGGTGTTTCCTCTTTGTTGGTCCTAGATCTAGGTCTTAACAGAAACCTCTGGTGTGGAATGGAAAAAGTTCCCTACAAGAACTCAGATTACCTTTTTGTTTGATCTGCTTTGACACACCCATTGAATTCACAACTACATTTTGACTAGGGGGAGAGAAGGAGGAGTTTGGAAATTATGAGGAACAAGGTGTCATTGAGGGGATTGGTTTATGCATTTTCCCAGGGAAGAAGCTTGCAATGATAACTATTTTAGGAGGACCATGAGCAATGTCATAAGAAGCTAGAGACTCACAAAGACAAATTTTTGTAGGGCATTGTGATGTTGGATGGGCAAGGGAATGACTAGAACAAAAAGAAAGTGGATTCACCTATTTAATCTGTTGTTTCCAGACTCCTCTCTTGGAGTGGATGGCCAAGGATTTGGGGAGAGGCTTTTTAGCATTCAAGAGGACACAAATTCTAGTTGGTTTACAAGAATATTTGGCAAACTCTAAAACAATGCTTTGGAAGATGCCAATGGAGTTACCTAGGGATTCAAGGATTTTTGGGTCCTTGTATTCAAGGGGTGGGTTTTTTAGTTGAACCCAAAATGGTATATATTGAAGCAATGCAGAACTAGGGTTGAAATGGAAAATCCAAGGTTGGAGGTATAAGCCTTGTCCATTAAAATTTAACCACACTTTTTCATTGAGTGATTTAGATTGGTCTACTTTAAAGTTGAAAATGACAACAAAGTATCCCATTTCCTCATGAATGTAGAAATTTTTTGAGGCCTCTGACCATTGATCATGAACCCATGCTTCTAGAATATTAGTGGATGAGGTAGAGTTAAAGATCTTACTTATGAGTGCATAGCTTTTGAGGATGGACATGGAGGGAAGCAACAAATATTTAGAGATATGCACTTTATTTACCAGTTGAGCTGACAAAGGTGCAACTTGTGTCAAATGCTTTAGGAGGTGGGTTTCTTTGGATGTTCCACTACTTTGATGACGGGGCATGAATTTGTCCATACGATGATGGTTTGTGATTTCACACATGCCCTATCAAGAGGACTTTGAGCCCAATGGTAGAGTGTTGGGAAAAGTGGTGATACTTTCTTGCCACCCATGTTGGGAGGAAGCTAGAGTAGCAAGGAACTAGTGGGATAGGGAAACGTGCAGGAACCATGAGGGAGGCCCACCAAATAGCAGGAAGATTATAGACCACCCATGTGTGAATTTCACATAATGACCTCTTAAGGACTGTTGCAGGTCATGACCACAACTTCCATCTTAGAAAGACTACTGAGATCTTTTCTGCCTTGGCTTTGGAGTGCCTTTTTCCACATCCATAGGCCATGAATCACCCTGAAACTATGGTAGGGAAGGTTTTTGATGATTTCAAAGATGAAAATTTGAAAAATGCATGTTAGGGTGATGCTCCATTCCAAATTATAAAAAAAAATTAATAAATATGTTAAAATATGTAATTTCTTTACCAAATTCTAATTAAAGTTTTAGATTGTGAAATTTATAATATTATTATGAATTAAAAAAAAAAAGTATTAAGAAATATGTGAGATTGTATTATTTCCTTATCAACCTCTAACTATTTTTTTATCTTTTGAAATTTAAAACTCATTTAAATAAAAATAAGATTTATGAAGAATTTTTTTAAAAATCAAATTTAAAATATCTAATTTTTATTTTTATATATAAAAATAATTGAATACAATGAAAATAAAAAATATTGTTATTTTCTATTTTCCAACAAAATTCGCAACTAAAAGATGGATAGGAAAAATTTAAAAAATAACAAAGAAAGTGGTGCTAGTTTTGGTTTTTAAATAAAGCCCGTCACTTTTGAAATCATATTTTCATGTTCCATCCTTTTAGTTAGAAGTAGTGGTGGATGATTTTTTCTTCTAGAAGAATATTTTATTAAGTCGCCTACCTTAGCAAACTTCTGCAAAAAGCTAACCTGTCACTTTTTTATTCTGAAATTGTTTTGAATTTAAATGTCGAGTTAAAATCAAATTAATTAATATAATAATTAGTAATGTAAATTCTACTTATAATAATTTAATATTTAAAAATCATTTATTTTTATATTGTCATTATAATTATTTTTTAAATTGAATAGTTTTAAATAAATGGTGTAAAATTATTCAATTTTTCAATATTTTAAATTATACTTTTTATTCATCATTAAAAAGAACAAAGAGTTTTAGATAAAAGATTAATATTTGAAAAAGTGTAAAAATAATTATTTTTTTTTTTTAAAATTACAAATTAAAAAAAAAAATTGTACTTAATTTATGTAAAAGCCATTCAATTTAAAAACTATGAACTATAGAATTACTTATTAAAAATATTAATACATAAAATCTTTAAAAAATCATAAAACAAATGTCCATTTACATCCCAATACCAATTATCTTACAATACAAATACACATAATGAAAAGCCATAATATATTCATTTACATCAATGAATAATAATAATAATCAATAAATGCAAGCTAACTCTATACTATTTTAAAATAATAATAAACAAACCAGATCAGCGAGAACAACACATAATGTTGCAATACAAGTCTATAAGCCTACAAACACATTAGATCAATGAAGGCATAGGTGCCTATGATCACAATGGAAATTTGAACTCTACAATACCACATCTTAACAATTACACTATAGAATGAAACCCTTCATATAATGAATTGTTATCCATTTTTTAAATTGTTCTAAAAAAATATAAAAAATAATATACAACAAAGAACAACTAATATATTATTACCACTTAACTGCAAATAAAATCATATTAAATCAAGATCAAAACCAGAAACAAGTTTGCCTAAGCTTACTTGTGGTGAATCAAGAACAACAAAACCAAAAGCAAGTCTAGATGAACTGACTTGTGGCAAATCAAAAGCAATTCTACATAAACCCTTAATTAAACAAAATTAATAGCAAGCCCATATGAACGAACTTGTGACAAATTCTGGAGCTTTCAAGATATACACAATACAACTGGGAGCATAACTATTTTATAATTTGGAAATTCAGAGCTCATACCTTTAGAATGCATATCTAATAAAAAAAAAACCAAGAGCAAATCTACACAAACTTACTTGTGACAAATCCTCAAGTTTTCCTAATATCCAGTCCCATAATACAATGCAACAGATACCCATTACAACTGGGAGCATGACTATCTTATAATTCATAAATAATGTGTCGCCCAGAGTATGTTGATCGAAGCTTGTCCAACGCCCTTTTATAATAAGATTCGTTTTTTTCTGGAACTAAGTAGATATTCACTGAGCAGAACTTCCAAACTGGAAGCATACGAAGAAAATAGGCCAAATATGAACTGGATGACTGTCAGCTTGGAGAAAAAAGAGATTAAATCCATATATTGATATTTAGTCCATGGGTTTGGTGGGGTAGGTAGCGCGCATGCAAAGCAACTGGTAAGGTGGAAATTTGGCATTGAATGGTAGGATTATTTGTCCTTTCAGGGACCCGACAGGGCGTTGAATTTGAGTAGGGTGGGTTGATAAGAAATTAAATAAAATCAATTATTATGCATCAATTTAGTTAATTGACACCTGATTGATGACCAACTTTCTTTAACTACTCATTATTTCTATGTTTCCAACGTTAGACGAAAGAATATTTGTCATTTAGCTAAAATATATTAATTTGAACGTATCCATGATGCGTCTTTTTATACGACTTCTATTTCGGTGATAGAATTTCTATTTTTTTTAATAAAAAGGAAAAAAAACTGAACTGTCCTGCAACGTTGAGTATATAATTTTCATCCTCCATCAACCATTGCTGGCAACATTTACAGTTCAGTATATAGACATTATCCATAGATAGCCTTCTTATATTTTATAATTAAATTTAATATTAGTATTTGTAGAAGATATTTCAAGCTTTTATCTTTTTGTTTTTATATTTAATTGTTAATATATTATTTTGATGTTTAATTTTATATTTAATTTTTACATTTTCTTTTAAAATATTGTCTTGATGTTTATTTTTTCCTGTTTTGAATATAAGTTTCATCTCAAATTAAAGCATATTACCAATCAACTTATTTAGATTAATCCTTACTAGAACCATTCTCATAATATAGATTAAATGACAAATATGGATCCATGTCCTAGATAATGTTGACTTTGTAACTGTCCTCCTAAATTAAACCTCTTCAATAGAACTTCTAAAAACAAACTTGGCCTCTTTAGAGGAGGGACAATTCATAGCAGTAATAAAGACCAAGTGGTTACTCTAGGAACCTAGTTTTCAAGTTATAATTTGAGCAATACTACTAAAACGGAAGGGTTGGTTCTACTTTTTTCCTCATCCCTTATTGGTAAAATAAAGGTACTATCTCCTCTTTGGTTGGGGGCATTTTTTTAAAGGGTAGTAAGGTTGCTTTTTTCAATAGTAGTGAGTGTGTTTGTAGATTTCTACATCATTTGCAATGATTTTAGAGTGTTTTGTGCATCCATCTTTCACTCAATAATGAAACGATTTCTTTATTAAGTTTGGATTGACTAGAAAGGGCTTATGTGAGGAGTCTCTTTCAATTTATTTAATATGAATTTGTTGCTATCTTGAAAGGTCTCCTCGAAGAGTTTTATCTTATACAATATCTTGTGACATTTTCTTTGGTTAATTATATCTTCCCTATTTTGGATCATAACTTTATCCCTTGCAAATGCTTGAAGCATTATTTATTTTTGGAAGCTGATTTTTTCCCTTATCCTTCATTAGTAATATAAAGGTATTATCTCCTCTTTGGTTGGGAGAATTTTGAAAAGTAGTGGTGAGATCTATTTCTTGTCATTTGAAATAATTGTATAGTTCTTTTAGATCCATCTTTCATTCAAGAATGTGATATTTATTTATTATGTTTGGATTGACTTCAAGAGGCTTTTGTATGGGTCTCTTTTAGTTTATTTAGCATGGATTTGTTGCTATCTTGAAAGGTATCTTGGAAGGTTTATATCTTCTACACTATCTTGTGACTTCTTATTTGTTTAATGATTTGTTTCTTATTTTAGATTATAACTTTATCCCTTGTGAATGCTTGGAACATTATTTATTTTTGTAAGTTGGTTGTTTTTTACTCATCTTTTGTTGATTTTATTTCCATTGATTAGTTTTCTTTCTTATCACAAGTATTTTCCCTTCCTTTGATTTCTCCTAACCTTGCTCATCTCAACCTCTTTATGTTGTTTCTATCTTTTCAATCTATCTCTCTCAATATCTCAATTTTTTCTAACTATTTTTTTCTAACTATTTATTTTGTCTTTCATTTATCTAAGTATCTAGATTCCAAGAACTAAACATTAATTAAACGATATGCTACAAAGTATTTTTTTTAAATAAAATAATATAAGCCAAAAATTAAAATTAAAAAATATCCTTCCTTCGTTTTAATTTTTAAGAATCGAGGAAACCCGCAAAGGCCTATATTCCTAAAGGCGTGCTTATTGTAATCAGATTCCTCGACTAAAATATCTTGGTCGTCGTTGTGTAAGGTGAGTCTAATAAATGGACGATCTAGTGCCAGTGGTCAGTTTCCCTTGACTTGTTCAGATCCAATGAATGTACCACGCTAGCCGCCTTCGAGAAAAGATAAGGATCTGGAAACGCGTTTTATATTACTGAAACTCTTTACATAAAAATCTTACTGCTGGGTAGCACGGTTATTCGCCTCGAAAGCTTTCTGTATCTCTTAACTATCTGTGAGAAGCTTGACGATCGTGAAAAGCTAGGTTTGTTTTGTGTGGATTTGTGTACAAACTAAAAAGATTTACATGGGACGGACTCCTTCCTGTGGAAAAGTGGGACTTAAGAGAGGTCCATGGACACCAGAAGAAGATCTCCGTTTAACAAATTATATCCAGGCTCATGGCGAAGGCCGCTGGAGATCTCTTTCCAAGAAAGCAGGTTTTGTTTTGTTTTTCCAATAAATATTTAACAATCATACTTCATGCTCCTAGAATTAGGGCTAGGGTTATGCTTTCTTCTCACAGATGCATTTCCATTTTAGGGTTAGGGGTTTGCTTTTATGTTTATTTAGCATATGTTCATTCGTTTCAGGTTTGCTTCGATCTGGGAAGAGCTGTAGAATGCGGTGGTTAAATTATCTTAAACCTGACGTCAAACGAGGACATATCTTACCTGACGAAGAAGATTTAATTCTCAGGCTCCATCGACTTCTCGGAAACAGGTGAACTTCATTCCACTCGAAATATTATTTTTCTTAATTGTAAATGAAACCCTTTTACCATAAAATCAGATTGCAAACAAAAGAATATGAAACAATTTTGTGTCCCAACTGATTTCAGATGGTCTTTGATCGCGGGACGTATACCAGGAAGGACTGATAATGATATAAAAAACTACTGGAACATTCACCTGAGTAAAAAGCTTATTAGCCAGGGCATAGATCCTCGCACACACAGGCCCCTCGCCGAATATGGGGACATATGGTGGAACCCTCAAAACAGCGATAATCAACAAAACATTCTTCAATCCCCTACAACACCAGAAAGTGCCGATCCAGAAACACATGACAAAGATTCAAATTTAATAATAGCAGGTCATAAGGAGGACCAGATTTGCTCTTCAGTGGCTACACCGGCAATCTCCTGTTTACAGAGCGCACCTACCATTTTGTCTTCCGCCAGTGAGATTGTTACCTATAATGAAGTGGGTAATTCCAATTCTTGTGAGACTACGAAACAAGGAACGTACGGCAGCCGGTTTCCTTACTCCCTTCCTGCATCTCCAAGAGTAGCAACAGCCTATGGAAATACCACTTCATTCATGCACCCTTCGTTTCTACAGTCAGTTATCATCGACGAGTTTAAGCTTCCAGAGCCTACTGTTCAATACAATTCAGTTCCACAGGTTTTCTCTCATCAGTCTGAACTTGTAAGTCCTAGCTACGATTTGTGGTCTAGACTCCAGTCTCCAAGTACGTATTACCATCCTCGTTGACCTAAGGATATCACTGAACTATATTCTGGATATTTATTTATTTTGCTATCATGTATTCTTCACTCAACTGTTTGTATTTGTACAATTAGCACTAAAAGTGTCCAAAAGGGTGTACGTTTACCCCTAGATTGGACACCTATGTTTCTGTATTTAGGCCTTTCAAGATCTGGGACAAAGTCCTGATTTGTTACCTCATAAATAAAAAAACTTACTTGAAATGTGCACAAGGGTAAATCTGTAACTTTAGTTTAAGCACCTATGGTGATGTGTTTGAGTCTTTCAGGATCCCAAAGGATAGCCGTTTGTTATCTCACTAACCAAGAAAAAATGAAAAAGGCAAGGAAATACAAATGCCAATCTTCAACTTTTGAAAGGTTTTATGCATTATTCCTGCTTTGAGAGCAGGAAATACAACTGCTAAACTTAAATTTTCCTAAGTTTTTATGCCTCATTCCTGTTTTGAAATTGGTATCTGTACAAAGAGTCGGTGATTTATATGTTTCTGTGGTGTAGATATATTTCATTCCAACAAGGTGAAGAGCTTGAGTTACTGATTAAGTTTGAATTTCTGCATATTCAGTTTACATAGCTGTGGTACATGATTGCAGTATCACTGGCTGGTAAGGTTATTTCCCATTTGCAATATAGCTGTTTATGAGGTGGATCCTTCAGGAAATTCTTCAAATTGTTTGAGCCGAATAAAATCCCAAAAGAAAATGTTCTTTAAAATATAATACTGCATCATCCAATCTGCAAATTAAATGATACAAAAGCTTGATGAGAAAAATAATCTTAATTTTCAGACATTACTGAAGATAAAAGTGTTTTAGGAAAAAATATTCTTCTATGCGAAGAGCGTATACACATCCATATGCTGACTTCACTGAAATTGGAAATTTCTGTCTGTTATTTGCAAAATGATACTAACATAGAAAAATATATGAATGGCATAGTCACATGAACATGTCTTGCAGTTTTACAGCAATATTGCTAGTAAATTTTATCATGGCGATTAACTAGTAAATTTTAAGAAATGTTCAATGGTAGGCTATTAAATTAGTATTAATTTCATTTTTACATATTAAAGATATTTTACTTGGTATTTTCGATATATTCGTCTTATTTCTTTTCTATTGTGGGTAAATGCTTTTCATTGGAATAATGAATTAGAAAGAAGGATTTTGAAAGGGCCCCATCCTTTTACAAGGAGCAAGAAAGAACTCAAAGATATTAATACGTTAACATAAAATAACAATGTAGAATTAAACAAGAAAAAGATGACATTACAAAAAAAACTCAATAGCACCTCACTAACAAGGGCAAGGAAAAATAGATAGGGCAATTGTCAAAGAACAACAACAAATCCATCAGCTCAAGATGTCTTGAAATCAGAATGCTTTAGAAAGCTCTACATCCTCCCAATAGTCTTATTCTTGAACTTGACTAAACCTTGTTCCTATATGGAAGAAATCCCATTTCTTAGAGCCAAGTTTGACTCTTAAAGGAGTAATGAACCATTTTTCTTATTAGATTCCATCTTGGATAGTGAATGTTTTGACTCAAAAGACAGGCTAAGAGTATTCATATCCTAGATCTCACCATCTAGGCCTTCTCTAATAAAATTATTCCCCTCGCCAAACTGCTCTAATCGTGTCAAAACCAAATGAGACCCACTTTTAGTAGTAAGATTACAAACATTTTGATTGGTTTTTCCAAAAGAGGACAAGCCTCCTCACCCTTACATCCCTAAGGTACCTTAACTAAAGGTTGAGGTGAAGAAGGTCCCCTCTAACCATTATTCTTACTAGCAATTTTCCTCCTCATAATCTTACACCTAGTAGAATGATGGCCATGATTGAGGCAATTATGACACACCAGCATGAGATCCTTGTAAATAATCAATTACACCAAATTACCTATCTTAGAGGATAAGGTGATTGAAAATGGGAGAGCCTTATCAACATCTATAACACATAATCAGTAAAATAATAATTATTTTATAGATTGGGCCACCTTATAGACTGCAATGCTTTGGCCAAAGTAGCTAGTAATACCTAAGAAAAATTCCTCCTAAATTTCCAATTGTAATACAAGTAATCTCATCTATATTGAGACTTTATTAGAACATTCCTTATTTATTTCAAAAACCATTTTCTACCTCATAAGGAAGAGATAAAAAATACCAAGAAACTATGAGCCACCTAAGAGGATTAAAACAAAATCCTCATGAAGATAAAAAGAGAATATAAAGAATCCCTTTAACAAAACTTAGATCTCCAATATACCACATATTTTGTATTTTCTCTCTGCCTCATTTATAAAATCATCTACATTGGAGCTGGTCACTAAAAATATTCCAATTAGGCCATTCCTTATATTGCAAGATGATATATGAAGAATGGAGTCAAGGACTTGAAGTACCCATCACTTTCCCTCATCAAAAAGCATCAAGGAATAAGACTAAACTAGAAGGGATTAAAAATTTTATTTGACCACCTCAGCCCATGTCTTCTTCAAGGGAAGGTCACTAGTAGATCCTGAACCATCCCTCAAAATAGGCTACAACCCAGAGAATAAAGTAGCATCCCCATCCTCCAAACCTAGAAAAGAAGAAGATGAACCACAAAGAGCACATAAAGTATACCATTTAAACACATAGGAGGAAAGTAAGGTAATTGGGAAGAAGAAACAATATTTTTGTTCCTTGACAATATTTCCTCTAAGAGGTAAATCAAGGAGATCTACCCTAAAGCCATAATTTGATCACTTTAAATTACCTCTCCAATTCCAACACAACTCACAACATCCTCGCTCCTATTCCAATATGATCATCTACACCTCAAACATGAGACATAACCATGACCAACTCCTAAAAAAAAATCACAAAACTAAGAGAGAGAATCTTTACATAGTCCTTGACCTAAAGTGCCAACACCACCCAAAGAATACTTCACACTTAGATCCTTATGAACACAAGAAAAACTCTTTAAGGTAGGGAAATAGAGGAGAAAATCTATACTATTATTAGTACATTTAGTAATAGGGACAAAGCTAGCATTCCAATTAGTATCCAACTAAATGTTAATTAGATGACTTCCCTCCTCATCATCAAACAACCCATTCTATTCATATTTTAAGTATCCACCAATTGTAGAATCCTCACCAACAATCTTGTCATTCCCATCTTTGTCAATTCCTGCACCAAAAATATTCTCACTTTATATTTCTTATTCTTTTATAAATTTCATTAGTGTAATTCTAATATCTAGTTGTTTTTAAAATATCAATTAAAGATTAATTGATTTAGGATTTTTTTATTTTGATAGAAATATTCATATGATTTCAAATATATTCTCCCACCAATGTGAAAATTAAATCATTTTATATTTTTAAGTGTTATAGTTTCTTATTTTAATGAATCAAAAAATATTTTCTATGATCATTATAAAATTTAGATGGCATCCAAATTATTCGTCTATCTTGAATATATATATGTCTAATGATTAAAAATGTATACATTACATTTTGTGCAATTATGTATGGTTATCTTGAGTATTTATCTTATCATATAAATATTTTATATTTTTAAATTCAAATCTAACCATAGACATGAGTTGAATTATGTGTTTAAGTCAAATATAAAACAAAATCACTCTTGTCTCATTTGATTTAGAATCCATTCATTCACTATCTAATTCAGTCACTCTTAAAAATATTATATGCATTTTCATAAAATAAAAATTTATTTATATATTACATTTGCATAACCTTTTGACAACAAGTTTTAAAACCATGCTAGGTCTTTGTACCATACTTTTACATGTTAAATTTTTTTTTTTAAGTTACATCATTTTGGATAATGCTTGATGCATTCATTATATATTGTCTTTCATATTTTTATAATAAAAACTATTGATTTGAATCAAGGGACTTGTCATAAGGAAAATATCACCACTTACCTTGTAAATTTGTTAGTCAACACCACTAATATTTATTGTTGGTTTAGGCATCAAGGTGAATATTTTTTTCTAGGTATAAAAGGTTTATAGGTCATAGGCTTATTTTATGCATGAGAATATCTATGTGCATAAAGATTGATTATGTAGATGTGAATTTGACCAAGAGTAGCATAGAGTTTCAAAGTACTCAAATGTTAACCATCTTAGTTTATCAAAATTAAAATTTGGGTGTTAATCATAAATCTTAATCTCTCTTATTCCTAACTCTAAGTTATGCATTTATTGTTTGTTTCTTAATTCTATTTTTGCATTCAACTAAATATGTGTTACTATCTAGACTCTTTATCTGAAGTAAATTTATTTATTAATGTTTTATTGCATTTATCTACCCCAATTTAAAATAATAACATGATAGAAATATCACAAATATCTAGTTTTTTATTTCTTGTCAGTACAATAATCTAATAGAGATGTATCATTTATTTGTTAAAAATAGTTAAAAATTTAATACCACATCAAACATAATTCATTATTTAGTCATAGAGCTAAGTACACCATTCATACACATTAACTTTATATGTTTATTATATAAGAATACATTATCAAGTATTAGCTATATTCATGGTCTACTCATGTATTATATCTCATTCTTTTACTAATCATGCATGTCTCTTATTTATTCTCATACCATGTCTCAGTTATCTCTCTATATTTATTTTAAATCTAATACATATTCATATGTGATAAATATTTATCATTAAATATATGGATATTCAAATATTCACATTCCTTCATGGTTTTTCTTCTTTGAAAATTCCAAAATTTATTTGTGTGTTACATTCATTTTCTCTTGGTCTATACTAACTTTGACTATACAAGGATGGTTTCTCTAGTTGCTAGCTTTTGGTAACCTTGTGAGTCTTTGTTATTGGTCTCCATCAAGCTAACCTTTTGAGTTTCTAATTTAATGGCTACATATTGGCTCTATCTTACCAACACCACGTAGGTTAACTCATGTCCTTTCCTTAAGACATATTGACTTTTTCCACCTATACTCAAAACTTGAAGCTCATGCTTGTCAAAATTTCCCCCATATTTTGGGCCGATATAATTATTTTCCAAAATTATAAAAACTCCCCTTTGTAGTAGGATATTTACAAATAATTGCTTCATAAATGGATATAGTTATTTTCTCATAGAATATTATCTTAGTGTAGGTAGTGAAATGACCCATTAATATATGGTTACAGGACATAATAACCCAGCCAAAATAACCCTAGATAGAATAACTTGGTCACAATAACTCAAGGACAAAATAACCCAGGGTCATAATAACCCAAGCCAAAATAAACCGTGGTCAAAGTAACCCATAGAAAAAATATCCCCATTAGAATATAGAGAAAGGAAAACAAAATTTATAAATTACATGGGTTATTTTGACCACAGATTATTCTATCCATGGTTTATTATGACCCTGGGTTATTTTGTTCTTGGGTTATTATGATGGGGTTATTGTGTCTAGAGTTATTGTGGTTGAGTTATTATGTCCTGATACCTTAATATATTAGTGAAATGGCTATAATTGCCTCATTTGTGGAGGGCATGAAGGGGCATGATCCCAAGTTGTTTGTTATTTTTTCCAACTCTTGGAATGGGGGTATCATCACCATTGGTAGGTGCTCCAACACTGATTTGATTATTGAGGTGATGGGGCTTTCATTGGAAGGTTCTTGCATCCCTTGAAAGCCTAAGGGGAACTACTAGAAAGATATGGAGAGGTTTCTGAAACATAGCAAAAAAAATTTAATAGACTCCAAAATAGATTCAATAAGGCCAACCTCCCTGGGGTGTACAGTAAAGTTGTAGAGGTGCTTATGAGGTATGTCACATTAGAGGGCTATTTCCATCATTTTCATTCCCATCCCTTTCCCATGCTTAACCATTTCTACTATAATATCAATATGAACTTTGTGTTCAATATTTTTTCTTCTCTTGAATAGTCCATTAAGAATGTCTAGGGTAAAAGTAAAAATCTCCACATTCACCAAGGTTTAATTTCTATCTTTTTCATCATCAGGCCAATCTTTTACCCTCCCTGGCCATAGTCAAGAGGAACACTTTGGTCATCCACAATCCTACCAACCCCCCTAAGGGCCCCATTTCCACTTTTGCTCTAAATGAAACCCTTCCCACCACTCGTAGAATCACTACGGCTTGGGGAAAAAACCCTGACAATGAGGAAACCCCTCTCAACCCCATTAAAAGTGTTGCTTTCCCCAAAATCACCCTTATTTTTATCTCTAGATTTGATAATCTAACTAATTCCGATGACAAGCCTTGGAATCCTACCCTTGAAAACTCTCCTACACACTCCCCTATTCATGATGAATTTTCTAATGTTCCCAATTCCCCTCCTATCATTAACCCTTCTAGCCCCCAAAAATACCCTAAACACTACATTAATTTGGAAGGGAGCTCTGCTAAACCCAATGTGGGTAACGATATGTGTGCCTCCTGTGTTCCACTTTGAAATAAAATGAATGAAATTTCAGCAACTATCAACATCTAGAATGACATCCTAAAGTGACTTCTAGGTAAGCTCATTACTACGAAGTAAAAAATCCAAGTGTTGGAAAACAAGGTGCTTAACTAGCAGACTCCATGGTTTGTTGAGGTCAAGGATGGAGGGAACTAGGATATGCTTTCCTCCCTCACCAAATCATTTGACAGATGGGCTAATTGGGATAAGGATGTGGACAAGCTCAGAGCTCTTGTACGTACGAAGGAGGATAAAATGAAGTTGTAGGAGGAGATTGCTACTATTCATAGTAACTAGGACAAAACTATATAATGTATCTAAGAGATTATTGATTACAACAAGGAGATGGTGAAGAATACCACCATGACCATCTAGGTCTTTTAACAAGAGCCAAGGAACAGTCATGGAAATAGGGTGGTGGTCTTGATGATAGTCATGCATAAAAAAAATGTAAGATGGTGGGTAGTTCAGCTCAAGCTACTACCCTGGAGACCCAACCTATTTAGAAGGGACCCCTGTCATTCAATGAGAAGCTCCACTTATTTGCTAAGGAGTGGCAAGCAATTAGTGGTCTCATGCTTCTAGGAGACTAGTAGCAGTTTTGGTCCCCTGCTAATTTTGCTTTGTGTGTTATTTTTGTTTCTCTTGTTGGTCGGTTAGTTGTTATTTATTTTTCTTCTTTTTATGATTTTCACTTCTTGTGAGCCCCTCATTGGGCCTCTATTGCTACTTTGTGATGGGTATGGGCCCTTCTCATTTTAATGTAATAAAAAAATAAAATTCCCACCATTAATAAAAGAATGAATATTAAATGATTCTATAGATTTTTATGTATGTATTAGAATTCTTGTCATTGGAACTATTCATAGATTTTCCAAATCCCTTAATTATTTTATTTAGGAGATTATTTATATTTCTCTTCTCTTGCAAGTGGTGAAAATGAGTGTGAAAATATTAATTTGGAATGTTATAGCTCTACCCAAATATTTAATAGCACAATATGAATTAAATTCCTATATTATTTGTGTCTCTAAGTTATAAATTTGGATTTGTAATGCTTTTGTGGAGGTGGACCATCAAAAGAAATATTTATATAGGGTATTTATGTTGCTACACGTTTCTTTCATTTTTTTAATTTCTTTAATTATCTTTATTTTTCTACTACACATTTGGTCCTAATAGTCTTTGGTTACCTAAGTTAGCTTTCTATTCATCCCAATTCCTCATTTCTACCAATAATCCACTAATCACTACCACCAATTATTTATTTAGAGGTGAAGAAGCATCCAAAATTACCTATCATCTTTGTTAATTGTATTCAATTTGGTATTCACAAGACATCCCTAGTATTATAATGCTCTAACATAATAAGAGACTACCTAGTGTAGAAAAAAGACAAATTCATGAACCTAACAAGACCAACATAGTTAATGTTATTTATTCTAATTGACCTATGAAAAATTATCTATAGAAATTCAACTTACAAAAATCCTCGTCCCCTTCTATGCATGTTTCATAGTCTCTAATGCTCAACTAATTAAATTTTCCACTTACCCCTAATACTAAAATTGTATATTTAGTCACATTTAGGTTATTTAGAACATCCAAATATACCTACAAATAAGAAGGTATTACTCTAGAATTGAATCCCCTAGGAGAAAAAGGTTGCTTTTCTTTGTAAGGTAAGAATATTTTAGTGGGATCCACCTTTTTTAAAATTATTGTTATGGATCTATAGTATTTCAAAGAGAAGATCTTTAGTTGGATTATAGAAATGTTATCATATTTATTATAACTTAAATTTGGGTTAATCTTAAACATCATCTCAATCAATAGTCAAAGGTAAAATTTGGAGAAAAATAAGTTAAGTATTTACTAGTATTTGATGAAGATGAGGTATGAAATTGTTATTGATTATTTGACTATTGAAGTTTTTTTCTTGTAATCTATCATTATTTTATTTCTTAATTTCAAACTTCTTTCTTTGTGTGGTTTAGTGTTTAGTTTAAAATTATATTAAAGATGAGCAAGTGAATTTTTGAAAGATAATTATGTAATAAATTTAGTATTAATTTATTCTCCTTACTTTTACAATAGATCAAGAGTGTGATCCAAAATATAAATAAAATACAATTTATTTTAAAGAAACTTACCCTCTCATTAAATTAAAATTAAATTGATATTTTAATTTTTATAATATTTTTTTTAACAAAAATATTTATTCTAAATCTTAAAAGGAAAACGAAGATATCTTTTGGGATGTTGATTGATCTAAAATTTATGATTTTAAGGCTTGTCATTTGGTGGGTAATTTTATATTTTTCACTAGAAATTCTTTTTTGTCTTACGGGAGGAGATTTAAAGTCTCGTGCTACCCTTGCTTCTACCTTAGTTGATCAATCTTGTTCTTTAGAGGAGGATGTTTTGTCTTGGGGCTATGATCCTATTTTTTTTATTTCATTTCTAGTAGATATGAGTTAATAGAAGAGGAAAATAATGTGTTCAAATATTTCTCTTGTTGAAAAAAATCTACAATAAATATGTTTTGTTCAAGTGTAATTTCTTTATTTGGCTACTTTATCAAAATAAGTGTCTTATCCATGAAAATATTGAACGTAGGGGATTTCAAGGTTCTTCTAAATGTAAATATTGAACCTAGGGGATTTCAAGGTTCTTCTAAATGTGTTTTATATGGGGTCAATGAGGAATGTGTGTCTCATTTTTCTTTTAGTGTCCCTTTTCTAAGGGTCTTTCAATGCAACAATGACAAATTTGGAACTAACCCCTTATTCATGCCACTTCTTTATCTAACTTTTGGTCTTCTTTGGGGCATCCTCCTAATTTTTCCTCTTTCCCATTGATTGCTTAGGATATTGATCCTATCTTTATCCTTTGGTTGGAGAGGAATTGTTAGATCTTCAAAGGATATAAAAGTCTCATTGAATATATATGGAAAAGTTTTATACTCATTAAAAGAAACTTAGCAACAAATGCTCTTTATATCAAGTCATTATTCCCTTTGATATTTTAATTTTGAAGAACTTAGATTTGGATTATCTAGTTGGGTCTATTCCTTCTAGTTCTCAATTCAAATCTTCTCATAAGCTTAGTAGAGCTAGTAAATGGTTTTGTCCTCACTTTGAGTGTTTTCAAAATAAATATTAATGGTTCTTTTAGGGGTAATCTTAGAGAAGATAGAATTGGTCATATTGGGCATGATAGTAATGGTTTAGATCATTTATTTTTATTTTGTACTACAAGTTCGATATTAATAATAAAATGTATACTTGTGCCATCCTTGTGCCTTTAAATAAATTTTATGAGTTAGGTTATAAATATTTTTTGTCAGAATGATTCCATGATTTTAATTTATCTTTTGAACAAAGGGAGTTTTAATGACTATTCTTAGTGGTTGGAGTCAATATAGATTCTTCACTTTTCTTCAAAATTTGGTTCCATCTTCTTTGTTCATGTTCCTATTGAATAGAATGTTGTTGCAAATTATCTTGTCAAATGAGCTTTTGAGGCTAATTTTTGGATGGGATATTTCAAATTGGAATTCCCTATCCCCAAATAAATATTCATAGTTCCTTTAACTTCTTCAAAATGATATAGGTTGATCATCGTTATTATTTTTATATTATTGTTTGGTTTTTGGGTTTTTGGTTTTTGGGTTTTCTATTTCCTCATGATTTTTGGTAGTGGATGATCAGTAGTAAACCTCTTTGGATTTTCTTCCTTTTACTTTTAATGACAATTTTTACTCTTTGAGAATCCTTATATAATATTTTCTAACTTCTTTATTGATATACTTTATCTTTTTTGCCCCCTCACCCGGAGAAAAAGAATACTAGATATTAATAAATATGTGAAATTATATAATTTCTTTACCAACCTCTAACTATTATTTTACTTTTTGAAATTTAAAATATTTATTATAATTTATTCTTCAAAAGATTAAGTATTAAGAAATATGTGAGATTATATTATTTCTTTATAACCCTCTAGCTATTATTTTATATTTTGAAATTTGAAATTCATTTTAGTAAAAACAAAGGCTTATCAGATTTTAGTTTTTAAAAATTATTTTCTAAATCTAAAGTTTAACCATAAATATTATATATAAATTTAATTGAATAAAATGAAGTGTGAAAACCTTGTTATTTTCTATTTTGCAGCAGAATTCACAACTAAACGATGGATAGAAAAAAATAAAAATATAACCAAAAAAAAGTGGTGGTGGTTTTGGCTTTCAAATAAAGCCTGTCACTCGAAATCGTTTTTTCATGTTCTATCTTTTTATTTGGAGGTAGTGGGTTTTTCCTTCTTAGAAGAATGTTTCTGTAAGTGCCCTGCCACAGTAAACTTATCCAAACAGCCAACCTAATTGTTTTTAATTTAGATGTTTAGTTAAAATCAAATTAAATAATATGAGAATTATTAATGTATAACACTATTTATAATAATCTAATATAAATCTAATTTGTTTAAATATTGTTTTAGTGATTTTTCATAAGGTAAAAAAACAATTAATGATTTGGAAAATTGCAGAAATAATCAGATATAAATAGAAAAAAAAAAAAACAGAGAGAACCTAAAAATAGGAAAAAATAATAATTTTATAAATAATTTATCTAGAAGCCATTAAATTATGGACTTTAAAATTACTTGTTAAAAAATAATAATAAATCTTACAAGAATCATAACACAGATATGCATACACTGTACACTGCTCCTGTCCGTTTACATTCCAATACCAGTGATCTTACAAATACACATAATGAAGAGCTCTTACAAGAATTACTGTTTATATATTTGAATTAAAATTTTGTAGTAACTATGCAAAATCAAGAGAAAAACTATAAACAAGATTACATAAACTTACTTGTGACAAATCAAAGAGCAATCAAACAAGACCGAAAACAAGCCTATATGAACTAGCTTGTGGCAAATCAAAAGCAATTCTACATAAAGCCTTCATCAAACAAAATTAGGAGCAAGCCTATATGAATTTACTTGTGACAGATTCTGGAGCTTTCACAATATACATAATAATACAACTGGGAGCATAACTACTTTATAATTTGTAAATTCAGAGCTCATACACTTAAAATGCACATCTAATTAAACAAAACCAAGAGCAAATCTACATGAACTTACTTGTGACAAATCCTGAAGTTTTCCTGATGTCCAGTCCCATAAAACAATGTAACAGATACCCAATACAACTGGGAGCATGACTGCCTTGTAATTCATAAAAAATGTGTTGCCCAGAGCATGTTGATGAAGCTCGTCCAACGCCCTTCTATAATAAGACTTATTTTTTCTGAAACTAAGCGGATATTCAGAGTATGAACTTCCAAACTGGAAGCGTACCAAGAAAATAGGCCAAGTATGCACTGGATGACTGTCAGCTTGAAGAAAAAAGAGATTAAGTTACAAAACACAGAGTGAGTTTCAGGATATATTGACATTTAGTCCATGGGTTTGGTGTAGTAGGCAGCGTGCATGTAAAGCTACTGGTAAAGTGGAAATTTGGCATGGAATGGTAGGATTATCTGTCCTCTCAGCGACCCGACCGGCCGTTGAACTTGAGTAGGATAGGTTGATAAGAAATTAAAAAAATCAATTATAATGCATGAAATTAGTTAATTGACAACTGACCAACTTTCTGTCATTTAGCTGCAGTATATTAATTTAAACGTAACTTTTATATGACTTCTATTTCAGTGATAGAATTTATATTTCTTTTGTATAAAAAGGAAAAAACTGATCTGTCCTGCAATGATGAGTATATAATTTTCACCCTCTATCAAACATTGCTGGCAAAATTTACGGTTCAGTATATAGACATTAGCCATAGATAGCCTTTTCATATTTTTAGCCGATAGGCTATATCATGTGGGAGGTTTCCACCGTAAACCTATCTCACGCCGTTAGACTATTGGTTGCCGTGAAACTGCGAAGTAGTTGATTGTTTTCAGATTGATTTTTTCCGCACGACAACTGCTATTTAATACAAAATCTTTTAAACAAATCTTGCAGCTGTAAAATCATTGTAACAAGTGCATTCAAATCAGATTAAATCCATCTCCGAATCAAATCGAATTTCAGGCGATCAAATCGGATTTCAGACGATCAAATTGGATTTTCAGATCTACCTTAGGCTTGTTATCATCACCGTCCATGAATCAAATGCAAACGCTCTTCCATCTTAAAAACCAACAGATCAAACCGTACGCCGGCAGGGATGCCCCTGTAAATTAGTTTTCTTAAGCTCAAGCTGCTTCAGACAGAGGACATCCTGAGATTGAATATTGTGGGACCCAGAAATTATCAATGACGATTACGAGGAATACGATAAATTCTGAGGCAATGGGAGCAGGTTTATAGCCCAGACAACGCGAATTCGAATCCCGCGGAGGAAGGGATGCGTGGAGGGGAGGTTGAGTTGCAGAGATGCCATCATCTGATGATCTTGCAAAACCTTATTGATGATCTATGCCATCATCTGATGATCTTGCATAACCTTATTGATGAGTTGCAGAGGTGCCATCATCTGATGAGCTTGAGTTGCAGAGTTAATTGATTTCCTGCAAAACCTTATTGCTTACAAGTTATGTACTTAAGAACAGCTTTAAAGGCTTCAAATTAAGATTTAAGTACACAAACTCTGGCTGATTTCTAACTTAAAATCTTTATGCAAATGTTAACATACCCACCTACATGTGTACGTCTATTGCATCCTTCAATTTACACTCCAAACATGCTGCTACAAATGAATGCTTGAACAATCCACAAAACGTTAGTGCAAACAAGAGTATGCTTATGTCAAGTTAATTCTAATAGATAGGTGTTGAGAGAAACAAGAACCATCATTGTATATGGCTGGACCATCCGTAAATACAGCTGCATCTTATTTACTTGTGGTAAAGATTGTTAGCAAACTTGTAAGTGGTCCCATGAATTTTGCTTTTAATATTGACAAATTAAATATTTATTTCCAAACCACAATGCATAAAAAATATTATAGTTTTTATTCAAATCGGGAACATATCTATATCTATTGTGCTAGCTCTATCATAATTTTGAGGAAAATTAGTTCTCAAAACATCATTTTTACAATTATAAGTTCTTTTTCAAATCCAGATTTATAATTTTTTTAATATTGGATTAAGTATAAGTAAAATTTCACGAAACAGTTGCAACAATTATAGACAAAAAATTCAGCTACAAATGCAACTCAATTTAAAAACAAAGCATTGTGAGGCAAAAGTAGTAGAGAGAACAACTAAAACATCATCTAAGTAGCACACAAGAGAATAAAAAATTAGTACATTGTTTTCCCTCTTTTTTTTTTGGTGGGAATCTAAATTTCTAAATGATTGACAAGTGATAGAAAAACTCCTAAGATAGTGGTGCAATTTCTAGCCCCACCCCAATGTCACCAACTAAAATCTTAAGTCCTAAAAAGTAAGGGTTGTTATTTTTCAAGAAAAGATTCCAATTAACCCTGTAGCATAATATTTTTTTCCTTGATAGAACCTCAGGTGCTCTATAAAAATAGATCCCCAAGCCCCCCAATGAGACCATACTATTGGTACTCATGTATAGGAGTGAATTTGCACCCCTTAGGAAAATTCCCCTTTTACACATCCTCACCTTAGAAAACCAAATCCAAAGGTGAAATTCCACATTAGCAAGTTGTCTTCCTTCCACTTGGCATATGTACTTTGTAACGATAGAAGAATATTTGTCGATGATGTGCACGCAGCGCGCAGACATCTGAGTGGCGTGCTTACATCCCTAACGGATTCTTGCATCTAAAGTTGGCAGAGGCATTACACTTTTGATTGGGGCCAATTTATAATGTCTCTCTTCGACCAACCGACCCTGAAAATAGTAAATTCTTCCTTCTTCTCCTTCAAATTCATCCATTCTTCATTCAACTCATCTTTTTTCCATCTCTTTTTGCATTCTCAAGCATTCTTAGCCTTCACTTCACTCTCAACAGCACTTCAACACTCCATTGCAGCAACAACACTCTGTCAACTCCGCAAAGCAAGTGTGATGCAAGCCATTGTAGCGTGGGCTTGAGGTTTTGTGAGACCTCCCTTCATCGCAGTCAAGGTTGTGATGATAGTTCAAGCCTTCTTTCTCCTCCATTGGCTAGTGACCTCTTGGTGGAGGTGGTAACATTTCGCTTCTCTCCTTTTTGATTTGGTTGAGTAGCTCTTTAATGTATTGTAGTGTTATTTGAATTCCTTCTTCCTATACTTCTTTATCGCATATTTCTCCCTCGTTGCTATCTGACTACCATGGCTAGAAACACTAAAATAGGGGTCTGACTGAGGCAGACCCCTATACAGCCCCAACAATTTTCCCTCCTTTCTTGCGTGCATGTGAAAGAGTGTGTGGAGCTAGCTAGAAAACTAGTGCCTTGGTGAGATTATCTTTATCATTCTAGCTCTCATCTATTTACTTTATCACCTACATTTGTATTTCTCATACTTTATAATTTTGTTTTGCTCATTTAAGAGTCATTAGCTAGGTCGTTAGCTTGTTTTCTAGTAGTTCATATTGTGTTCTATGTCCTCTAGCCATATAGATGCTAGCGTGCCTAAGAGACGCCAGCGCGTCGTGCTGTCATCCCAAAACTACGCTTTTGTCTTTGGGAAAAGACCTACCTGAGGTTCAATATTAAACCCAAAAACCAGCTCACCTAGCCCAAGTCCGAATTTTGGGTATGAAGAGTGATTGAAGTACTTTATAGTCCTCATCATTCTCGTCCCTTATTTTAAAACATCCCTTTAGAGTGAGGTAAGTTAGGGCAGCCCTCCGCTTTCAACTCTCCGTGACCTGGGGCCTTTACATGGTTTGTCCCCCTCTCTTACATTTTTGGTGAACCCGATGTGAACCAACATCTGCTCATTCATTGGTGTTCAAGCTTTTTTGTCTTACCTTATGACCATTGTGCCCCTGAGTGTTGTGAAGGTTTATGAGCATCACAACCCATTCCACAACCTTTAGGTACGTTGTTAGGAGAAGTGTACGACACCTTCTGATGGAGAGGACAAAGGTCACTACCGGTTTCTCAACAGGCCTTTATGTTGGATCCACCATTGGTCTTGCTACTCAGGAGCAGTTGTCGAGGGGCGAGGTAGGGATCTCCGATGAGATTGACCACATCCCCACTCCTCCTACGTATCCTACACCATTGTCGATAGACGAGCATGAGGTTGTTCACATTCCTTTAGAATATATATCTATCCTTAGAAAAGGACTAGGTGACTTGGAGAATCACTTGGAAAAGGACCCGAAGATGGCTAGGGCCACTAGGGTTATTAGCGAAATAAAGTTGTGTGAGGGGGAAAGAATCCATTAGAATGCAAAGCAAGATCAAGATTGAAAATTGAAATTAGAATCTATCTAATCCAAAAACTATTAATCTATTCCTATTCCATCACTCATGAAATGAACAATCTAAGCTATTTGAACTTACGGAATGAAATTCTAAGATTAACAAAATGAATTCAAAAGAAAATGAGAGGTTACCATCCCATGTTGGAGTGTATTTGCATAATGTTGGGTTGTTCGTATCACTACAAAGCCTCCATTGTTCGTGTGCAAAAGCTTGATGAATGATTCTTGGTTGATTGAAAAAGGTTGAAGCTCTATCAATGATGATTGTGACAGCACTTCGTTGCAAAAGTATGTTGATTCTTTGATCTTTATTTGTGAGGAGAGAGATTTCAAATCAACGATTAGGATCGCGTTGGAGAAAATCTAGATCAATGGTCAACATGTGTTAAGAGGATTTAGACATGAGAAGATTGTGCAAATTTGATTGCACAATTTGGGTTATTGAAGAATAGATTCGCTAGTCAGGGTTTAGATTGATTAGTCAGAATTTGATTGATCAATTAGCAATTGATTGATTTTAGTTAGGAAATAAATTGATTAGTTAGAAAAATTAGATTTCTTAGTTAGAAACCCATGATTTTCTCAATCAAAAAGTGGGTGAGGAATATTAATTAATTTATTTAATTAATTAATTCCTTTTTGTGTTTGATTTGATTTTTGATAATTGATTTGAATAGTTTGATTTGATTATTCAAATTTTGGAGGGAAAGTGTTATAATTAAATTATTATGATTTAATAATTCAATTAATTTTGAGGAATAAGGTTAATTAATGATGTAATCAAATAATTAGGGTTGTTTGACTAATCAGGAAGAAATAAGATAAGATTAGGACTTTATTAAATAAATGTAATTTATTTAATTGGTCGAAATGATGAAACATGAATTAATCAAATAATGTTGTATTATTCAATTAATAGTAGAATTAGGGTTTTCAAGACTTTATTTAAAAATAAATAGTATTTATTTAATTTGTCGAGAATGATGAAAAAGTGAATTAATTAAATAATGTTGTATTATTCAATTAATAGAGAAAATTAGGGTTTCAAATGTTGTTTGATGATCTTGGGATGATTTCAAGATCATTTGAGATGTTTCAGAAATGTTTCAAGATGTTTCGAGTTGATTCAGAGTTGTTCTGAGATGTTTCGAGTTGATTTGGGGTTGTTCTGAGACATTCTGAGTTCATTTGGGGTCGTTTCGAGACGCTCTAAGTTGATTTAAGGTCGTGTTGAGACATTTTGAGTTGATTCTGAGATGTTTCGAGACATTTTAGGTTGATTCTGAGATGTTTTAGGTTGATTCCGAGTTGTTTTGAGACATTTTGAGTTGTGATAGGTGTTAAGTCAATTTTACATGTCTACATTTTTCCCCTCTTTAATACAAAGTACTGGTTGCTTTGTTTCAAAGATTCTATTTTTAAGATCAAGTTTTTGAAAAGAAATTATTCCCCACTATGCCCCGATGTTTCATGGAATGATGTTAGGACTCTGTGCTGCCCCCTCGAGAGGTTGACCAAAAATTTCAAGTTTTGAGGTTAGGCTCACCACTCTGTTCTATTTCCATTCCGATGTGTGTAGATCGCAAAATCAGGTTTATAAGTCCTTCGTTTCTCGTTCTGATGTTTCTGAGAGCTTCTACTTTAAAAGTACGAAGTTTCCCCAAGGAGAAATTAGGGTTTCTTGAGGTTTAATATAGGCAATTAGTCCTCTAGATAGCTCATTTATGTTTTGACTCTATAGCTAATTCTTGTCTCTGGTTCTCTCATTCTATCAGTTTTCCAGGAGAAATGTTACAATTTGATGGAGCCCCACTTCGTTATGAGCTCGTTCGAGAGGTTGGACAACCTTCAGGCGTTGGTGGCCCGGTATGTACTTTCTCACTTTTTTGCTTTGGTCTTGTTTCATTCTCATTTTGTGTGTACTAATTTTTCTAGGTCAAAAGCGAAGTATTCTTATTTTTTAGCATTTTCCTCAGTTTCCTCGCTTTTTCCTATTGATAATCCATGCCTTCGACTTATTTACGCGCCTTTGACTAGAATCTTCACTTTTGTTTTTGAGCATTTGCTTGAAAATATTTCCTTTGATCAGAAAGCTTGCTTTTGACTGTTTGAAGTGTTGAAAGCTCACCTTTGACATATATCCTCACCTTTGACTTATTTTCATGCCCTTGTTTCCTCACGTTTGCTTGAAAATCTCACCTTTGCCTAAAAAGCTCACTTTTTCCTTGTCCTTTCTGAGCATTTGCTCAAAACCCTTGCATTTGACTCTTTCTGTTGCGTTTGACTTTAGCTTTTGCTCGAAACCCTAGCATGTGTTCGTTTGTCATCCTAAATATCATTTGTCTCATGTTTTGTGTTATTATGTGTTAGTTACCCGTTTAGAGTGAAACCCTAATATCATGAGTTGAAATGATTCCAGGTGGTCATCCTATATATAATATACCTTCTTCAATTCATCCTTGTTTTATGCTTCATGGATGACGATGTATGATTATGTATGCATATGATATGATGGATGAATCATATATTGTTTCATATGATGTTTTATTATGGATGATCAATATAACATTTGATATATGTTTATAAGATGTTGATATATGATGGATGTATGCTCCATACATGATACATGATGTTTCTATTGGTTTATTATGATCATGATATGTACTGATGACACTGTGGATGTAGGATGGATGTTATTTAGAAGAAATATTTGATGATAGATAGAAATTTGATGTTGTTAATAGTTGATGAGTTGCTTTCACTTTACTTGGAGGCTTCATAGTTTTGAACAATCCTGTTTGATGTAGAAAATAGATACAATGCACCAGGGTATTAATGACCAAGTTGACTTTGTATCCATTGCATGGAATTTAACACTACAAAAAAATAGTATTCTTGTTCATACCAGACATATGAAAACTTTGTTTAAAGTATATAGTTGGGTTGTGTTAAAAACTTTGCAAACCAGTCACACAGAGAGGTATAGGACACCTTAACATGAAAATGCTACACAAATTTTGGATCATTTACACAGAGAGGTATGAAATACCTAACATGCAACTACTACACAAATTTTGGACCCTTTACACAAAGAGGTATGCAATACCTAACATGCAACTGCTACACGAATTGTTTCAACACAACTTCAATACACTTAATAAAGCAAGTATTCACCATGATAGTATTACAAAAATATCTTAGAAACAACAAACTGAAATGACACTCAATTTCTCCCATTCATTCTTCTGGAAATCCTTATGGAAATCCTCGAGAGATCCTAGGAATGATTCAATAAAATAAATTGAAAAGATAAGACTACAAAATGATAAAACAATGTTGTTATATCACTTGCCATATCTATTTGTGATGGGTCTATTATCCAATGTTGATCATGTATATCGTAGGAATGGATCCATTAAGGCATATATTAGGATGTTGTTGGTACGTTGTCAAACAATATGTAGGTAATACTCTGGCATTTGTTCATGTCTATTTGTAATCTGATCTATGTGATTGTTTGCTTGAAAGTTCTATCTTTTGATGTTTGCTTTGTTTGTTTGTTTGTTTTGTCAAAAGGTGAGTGTGACGATTTGTTTATTATGGATGATTTCTTATTTCAGATTTTGATGGATGGGATGGGTCTTTTTTATTTTTTCTAAGTTTTTATGATGTTTTTGTTTTTTTTAGGGGACTAACCTAGGGCCTCGGGGGCTCATCAAAGATAAGCCTTTCCTATGTTTTACACGCAGATACCACGTAGTTCGACCATTTGAATCAAAGCATAAATTGTTTTTTGGTAAACAACATTGATAATTTGGATTGATATTCCACTTATGTGTCTAGAGGATATGTTGTGGGAAATCTACTTGAACTAGTTGTGAGGTTCAAGCAAATGTTGATATCTTAGACTGTTTTGAGTGAAGGAATAACCCAACGATGTTTTGTTTTTGATGTTTTTAAAAAAAAAATGATCTTTTGTAGTTTTCTGATGTTTTTGGATTTTTACCCTCTTGCCTGGGGTGTAAGATACTAAAAACTTGGATTGATATTTCACTTTGCTTTTCTAAAGGATATGTTGTGGGAAAGTTTACTTGAACTAGCTGTGGGGTTCAAGCAACTATTGATATCTTAGAATTTTTGAGTGAAGGAATAATCCATGTTGTTTGGTATCTTTGAAGGTTACCTTAGTAGTGCATTGGTGGTACACCTTGTTAATGTTGTTGATTTGTTTTCTAAGGTTCCCCTGGTAGTGCGTTGGCAGTATACCTTGTTTTTTTGGGATGAACTATTTTTTTTTTTTTGGATTTTTACCCTCTTGCCTAGGGTGTAAGATACTAAAAACTTAGATTGATGTTTCACTTTGTGTTCTAGATGATATGTTATGAGAAAGCTTACTTGAACTAGCTGTACGGTCAAGAAATTCTTGATATCTTAGAATTTTTGAGTGAAGGAATAATCCAAGTTGTTATCTTTGAAGGTTACCTTGGTAGTGCATTAGCGGTACACCTTGTTGTTTGGATGAACTATTTTGAAGGTTACCATGGTGGTACGTTGGTGGGATACCTTGTTGATGGGATGAATTTGGATGGGTACCATGTGGTACACCTTGTTGTTTGGACAATGCTTAGATCATAATGTCAGCTAGAAGGCATAGATCAAGATTTATTCTGAAGCAAGTTGTAAGTACTTGCCCCCAATGCCTAGCAATGATAGGTTATCTTGCACGATAAGATAACATGTTTCGATAGAGCATGCTCCTGTGGAAAATACCTCATGGCTCAGATAATGTTGGATAGGATAGGATCAATGATAATGACCCATGTCAAGATGTTTTCCATAAGCAAGTGTAAAGTATACACCAAACATTTGTCAAGATCAAGATAAAATGGATTGGTTTAATTATGGATAAGTTGAGATTCTTGCACCTAAAATGGCACATGTAGATGCTCAATTCTGCACATGATTCCTGTTTGCCAGGTTTTCACCATGGTACTTGTCCAAAGCACCACCGTAGTGATTTTCACTAGAGGATGATTTTTCTCTTGACTATTTTCTTGATTTTTTTGTTGTTTATTGATTTTTGATGTCACACAAGACACCTGTTTACTAGGTTTTCATCATGCTGAAATTTTTTTGCTCTTATTTGAACCACCTGGTGGTGTTGATGTAGATGTTGCTAGTGTTGATATGGTTGTTGTTGTTGTCATGACGTGCAAATGATATCCTTCTTGGAGGAGTTGTTTTTCTAGGATATGAGCGCTTAAATGTAACCCTTGGTAATTCTTATCTTCCTTGTTGATACCAAAGTTAACTTTTCCTTGATGCAAATATCACGATAGAGTGCCCTCAGAATCCTTATGATAAAGAGTTGCTGCCAACACATGGTTAATGTGAGATTTGGATATCTTGGATGGTGAAATGCGTTGTTGGATATGATATTCAGATGGATTGGTTGACAGTTTGGAACCTTTTATTTTCCAAACTTGGGATGATAAGCAATGATGGGTGGATATGGAGATTCGATTGGGACCAACTTCTTGATATACCTTGTGGTCGGTCTTGAAGCTTTCTCTTGCATTGTTAGACTTTTTTGATGGATGAACTTCCCCTTTTGATTTTTCCCCATAGTTTCTTTGACTAATGGAGTTTGATAGGGATGATTTTCTTGCTTTTTCTTTTGTATCCATTTGAATCTTTCTTGTCCATTTTTCTTTATTTATTCTTTTGCTTCAATGACTTGTTCCTTTCTTTGATATAGCTTTTTCTCTTGTTGTTGGTCTCAATGATAGGGTTGAAATATGCATGGATAGTTATTCATGATATGGCTAGTTGTAACACTGGTAGCAATTTCATCATAAGAACTCTTCATGCTCTCTATGTTGATGCTTGCATTAGACAAAGTTTCCCCCAGTATTACAGATGTATCACCAATATGTTGAGATCCCTTAATTGTTGAATAACCAATACCTTGATGCTTAGGATTGCCAATAATCTACACTGGTTCTAGGATATCTTGTTCATGTAGACCTAATCCTCTGTCTTGATAATGAATCCGTTGGAAAATTTTATTTTCCATAGGACATGTTTTACCTTAGAAACAAGATGCTACTCCTTCTCTTCTTTGTTGTTGATCTTCAAATTTGATAGATTTTTTATTGGTAGAATCCTCCATATGTGTGATAACTTCCTTATTGATATTGTTGGCTTGATTCTGTGAAATATAAAATTTTGATGGCCCTTCAAGATATATTGGTGCTTCTTTGACTGTTGTATACCTAATTCTCTGCTGCTCAGGATTGTCCATTATCTTTACTGATTTTAAGATACTTTGCTCCATATTTTCATGCTTGATGTCTTCAACCGGCTTGAAGGATGTTTCTGGTCTTAATGCTTCTTCTTGATCATTTTCTGATAGGTCTATAGATTTTGCTATATCTTGATCATGTGTATAGATGTTAAGAGTAGGTGAATCTTGTTCCATGGTAATGATATCAAGAGTATGAGACTCTTGTTTTGGATGAAGATCATCTACATGTCCATTAGGAGTAAGTATCTCATGGTTAGATGTATATGTGCTTTGCATATGGATGTGTTCTTTTGGAAAGCCTTGGATGTCTTGGATGTGTTCTTTTGGAAAGCCTTTTGGAAAGCGAGTGATGAACTTTCCTCACACTCACAAAAGATTTATATAGCGGTCCAAAATGAAAGTACCACTTGGGTCTCCCATGAGTCCTCCGACGCGGAAGATTCCTCAAGTAGGCAGGCCATCTAAAAAGGTATGCTTGAAAAAGTGTGAAGCTCAAAATGTTCTCGCTCACCCAAGATCATCAAAAGGTGCGAAGGGAGAAGACAAACATTTAGCTTTCCAATAAATGAATACACGAAAGACAACTCATAGCATATTCATTCATTTTAAACACCTCGAGCGGTATTATCCCCAAAAAATATGTGAATAATGTAAACAACTTGTTCTTTTTATTTTTGTACCAAATTGAACTGTTCAGGCCATCAAACAATTAAGATAGCAATGGTGTGAAAACAACAAGAATAGTTTGTTAATTTTAAGCCCCAAATTTGAAGTGTTTCTAGAAGAATCAAGCCTAGTCTTAACTTTGGTCAACAAAAAGTGAATCGAGTGTGCGTCAACAAAAATAGAAACCATTTTTTGTTCTTTTTATACACCAAAATTAATGTTCCTAATTATGAAAACATGAAATGTGTTCATTTTTAGAACCCAAAATTGAAATGTTTTTGTTCTTTTTATGAGCACCAAACGAAAGTTCCTAACTTAGAAAGCTTTAAAATTGGTTCATTTTTATCAACACCAAATTCAAATGTGAGTTTGTGTTGTTCATTTTTAGAGCACCAAATGAAATTTCCTAACTTAGAAAGCTTAAAATTGATTCATTTCAATAGCACCAAAACTAAATGCAAGTTTGTTATTTTGTTCATTTTTAGAGCACCAAATGAAAATTCCTAACTTAGAAAGATTAAAATTGGTTCATTTTATCAACACTAGATTCAAATGTGAGGTTGTGGTGCTCATTTTAGTGCACCAAATGAAAGCTTTCCTAAGCTAAAAAAAAATTGTGACACTGAAAATCTTGGACCGATCGTCTTCCCTATGCAAAATGAGTTAACTTGTTTCAAATCCTGCATAAAAAACTCATTAGCACTTGCAAAATAAGAAAACACTAGCAAGGAGGTTCATTATAATAGTGCAGGATCTATGCACTTAATCTCTAAAGCAAATCCTCAGAAAAAAATTTGCAAATGCTCAAAAAAAATGTAAATGCTCAATTCCAAAAAGCAAATGCTCAAATCTCCATGCAAATGCTAACCCAGAAATATACAAATGCTTAGAAGAAAAAAAAAGTGAGGTTCTTAGTGAAAAAGCAAGCTTCCCATAGAAAAAGAACACTTCTTGTTGCAGATGCTCAAAAAAATTTTCAATCAAATGTGAGCTTTTGTTGGGTAGTGTGTGAAACTTCTCCTAAAAGCTCTTGGAACCCTATAACTTCAATTTGGCTCATAAAAAAAATAGTACTGAGGACCTAGGTCCCTCCAGGCATGCTAGAATGTGTGAGGGGGAAAGAATCCATTAGAATGCAAAGCAAGATCAAGATTGAAAATTGAAATTAGTATCTATCTAATCGAAAAAGTCTTAATCTAGTCCTATTCCACCACTCATGAAATGAACAATCTAAGCTATTTGAACATACAAAATGAAATCCTAAGATTAACAAAATGAATTCAAAAGAAAAGGAGAGGTTACCATCCCATGTTGGAGTGTATTTGCATGATGTTGGGTTGTTTGTATCATTGCAAAGCCTCCATTGTTCATGTGAAATTGATCGAAAAAGGTTGAAGCTCTATCAATGGTGATTGTGATAGCACTTTGTTGCAAAAGTATGTTGATTCTCTAATCTTTATTTGTGAGGGGAGAGGTTTGTTATATAGGAAAAGAGATTTTAAATCGATGATTAGGATCATGTTGGAGAAAATCCAGATCAACGGTCAACATGTGTTGAGAGGATTTAGACATGAGAAGATTGTACAAAGTTGATTGCACAATTTGGGTGATTGAAGAATAGATTGACCAGTTAGGGTTTTCATTGATCAGCCAGGATTTGATTGATTAGTTAGAAATTCACTGATTCTAGTTAGGAAATAGATTGATTAGTTAGTTAAACCATTAATTTTGAGGTTGTTCTATGAACTTCTCTTGCACTCTTAGGATGTTCCACCTAAAAGGAGAGAGATAGAACACTAAAATTGATGTGGCTCACTCAAATAAAGGAATGTATGATATAATTTTTACTAAATGAAATAATCTAAATGTAGCTAAGTGATGAAATTGATTGATTATTGATGCAAAACTAAAAAAAATGCAATGTTTGAAAATACAGTGAGGTATGCAAAAGTGAACTTAAAACATGAACTAATGGAAAGAGAAATGAATGAACTTAAACAGAGTGCACCTGGAAGTTGAATATTGATCTTAGAAGGTTCTGGAAACTAGAAGAAATCAATACTGATCTCCAATGGGACTCATTCGCCACTGATGGTGAATCAGTCCTGCTACTAGTAAAAAGACCTGAAACTACTTTCTGACTGTCGGGAACTGGATTCTGACAAAATCAACTTTTTCATCCTTCAAGTGGGACTCATTCGCCACTAATGGAAAATCAGTCCTCCTCCAAAAATCTGCAAATTCAAAGGTCAATCCTGTAGGTCCAGATCTACACTTGTCTTCTTGTCGGGTTGACGGAGTCAAATCTATAGAAAATGAGTTGTAGGTTGTCTCCAAGCTTGAATTAGGGTTTAGTTGACTTAAAACACTTTGATGACTTGTTGACTCCCTTTCAACACCTTTTTTCTTGACAAATCTGCATATAAAGTTTGCAAACACACATGCAAAAGGAGAAAAATTGCTAAGGGTTAGGGTATAGGGATTTGTCTTGGTCCAATCCCACTTTGGTAATCAAACCCTTAATAAAGAAATGAAATACAATGAATAAAGAAATGATGAATAATAACATGCAAATGTCCTAAACTCACCAAAACCTTGTTGAAGAAGTTTGAAGATATGTCAATGGCTGCTCCAAGATGCTTGATGTTTGCTTGATCAAATGATGCAATGATTCTTTGAATGCAAGAATGCAAATTGATGTTGAATGGGTGAATGAAAGATGAATGGGGGTTAAAATGGATGGAAAAACACTTATTTATACACACTTATGCTCTAATAACCCAATAATACCTCATCAGAGGCTGACATAAGGTCTTTTTGAATAAAAACCCAAAAGGAATTTTGAATTATTTTGAATTTGGAGCCAAGAGAGACTCATTCACCACCCATGGTGAATGGGTCCCACTCTAGGCTTGTAAGTGGGTGTCAAGAATTAAATTGCATTTAATGTTGTTTTTTGGGTTTGAATTTAAAAATACACTTAATTATGTCTTGTAAGTGCATAAAGGGGTCAAATAAAGCATAAAAAAGGTGTAAATAGTGAAAACAAGCCTAGAAAAGTGTGAAATCTTGTTACAAGACTTTACAACACTTTAAAATAGGACTTGATAAGGGATAAAAATGTGATTTTTGGATGAATTATAATAAGAAGAGTCTAGAAAAGTGTAGAAATGTGTTACAACACTTCACAACACCTTCACAAGACATTATAGTTTGAATATTTAGGACCTAATGTGAATGCATAAGCCACATTGCAACATTAAATCAAAGCAAGATAAGTCAAATATCATAGGAAAAAGACCTAAATAACCATGAAAATGTTAATGATCTATTTTTCTATTGTACATTTAGCCCCCACTTTAGTGCTTGAGGATGAACTTGCTTCAGACTCACATTAAAATAGCCATGCATATCAAGAGGGATCAAAATGAACTTATGCTAGCAAGATGGAATGAAAACGAGCAAGAGGGATGATCAAGCCCCTAGGATGAAGATCCCATGGAAAACTAAACATAAAAACAAAGGAACACACATGTGAAAGAGAAGAAGAAAAGGTAGAATCAGATCAAGCTTCGATCGTTTGTCCAACTAGTTGTGGATCAGATCTAGGTTGTTTGTGAGAAAAAGAGAATGCATACTCACTCTGGGGCAACGAAACTAATGGTTGTCCACTAGGTGAGAAGGCCCAAAAGGTGAGAAACATACACTAAGTTGGTATGTACTCACAAACACATAGGTGGCTATGGGGAAATCCATACCTTAGAATGGGCTTCCCGCTCAACCATATCAAAGTTATACCTCCTGATAACTATAACAAAGTGCCACAAAGGAAAATGCCAGCTTGTGCTTCATGAGACAAGCAAAGCTGTGTATTCTTAGAACTCATGAACAAACACGAAGGGTACCACAGACATGCAAGTTGTGTTATGCAAGGTGGCAAAGATGTAAAATGAAAAATGAAAAAATGTAAAATGTAAAAGATGTTCAAAGGAGTCTTGTTTAGTTCATGTGAGGTCTATCACTTAGGGAACATTGTGTCTAATGTCTCCAAGAGAGGACCAATCAAAGAATAAAATATTTGCAACATAGGGGATGTAGTGTGTCGCATCATGCCACTAAGAGGAATGTAATATGCTAAGATAGATCACACTTATGAAGTACATCATACCCAATTTGTCATCCACAAAGTGCCAAATGCATCGTATGAAGTGACAAGGCTTCACTAAGAACTAAGAATGCAAATGAAGAATGCTAATGTATGCCCCCACTTTAAAGGAATTGCTACACACCATTCTGTGAGAAATTACTTTAAAGTAAAAAATTTGAAAAATGAAAAAAAAAAACAAAACATGAGAGCCAACTTGGAAAGCTCATATACCAAGTCATACGTTTCCGAGTAAGGCTGCTTCATGCAAACGAAAAAGAAAAAAAAAGAAAGGGGGGATGCCCCCCAGAAAGGAACACACCAAAAACATAAGGGATCTATGGATTTAGGGTCAATATGTTCGTTGTTGCAATGTTTTTTATTTAAAGAGCTTGGAACTGTCATCATTCCCCGAATACATAGAACTAGAAGAATGACACAAAGAATGCGAAAACAAAAGAAAAATAAAGTCTGTTTTGGGTCAATATGGAAGAGATTTTATGGTCGCAATGCCTTGCGTCATCCCCAAAAGGAAAACACAAGAAAAGACAAAGTAAAAAGGAAAAGAGACCATTTGGGTCAACATGGAAGAGACATAGGGCGTCCCAACACTTTGCGTCATCCCCAAAAGGAAAAACACAAAACAAAGGCGAAAAAGAAAAGGACCTTTTGATTCAACATGCAATATGCATTGTAGTCTCAATGCTTTACGTCATCCCCAAAATGAAAACACAAAACAAAAGCGAAAATGAAATGTACGACATATAGAAGATTAGAGGTACAAATAGAGGAAGTGCACAAAAAGAGAGAGAACATCAAACGCACATTACGGTGGAACACAATACACACATAAAAATGAAAAAGTGCTAGCAAGGAAAATGCAAGTCAACCATCTAAAAATTCATCTGCCTCGCAATCATGTTCAATATATTATGAGGGCGGTTGATTGTCCAAAGGAAGAATTGAAGTGCCAAACTAGGAGAAGTGCCAGGTTCTTCACTTGGTGTGGGAGATTTATCATGTAAGCTCATGGAAGAGGAGAATTAAGAATTCAGATCATTATGTACCTCTTCATCTTTTTTAGTGATCTCCTCATCATCATCATCATCTAGATTAATCACAATGGGAGGACAGAGGGTAATTGCCAAGGAAGGATGTATCAGGAGTTGTGGTTGTTGTATTAGATCGTTTTGTTGGGATTGTTGTATTGTATTATCTTGTGGCAAGTCAAGAGGAGGAGGGTGATCAGTTATTGCTTCTGTCAAAGGTGGAGTTTGGTTTTCTTTGTTATTTTTGGTTTGCATTTGACAAGCAAGGAGACGACGATGATGCCTATGCTCCCTAGCACCGTGTTTTCTTTTAATTTTATTTTGAAGTTGTTGAGGTGTAAGAGTGGGTTGATCCACCATAGGTTCCTTTTCTTCCTGAGGAGAAATGGAAGGAACCAAAGGAGATGAGTCAATCACTTTCTCTTTGGATTTATAAAAGTGTTTAATGTGAGGAGGCATGACGGGGTTGGTTTCATTATCTCTTGGGCGTTTAGACAATGAAGGTGGGGTGTTTATTATTGGTTGCTCATGAGGTTGCATTGTTTGTTTAGGTTTGAACTTAGGTTGAAGCATTGTCTCATCTAGGATAGGAATAGTGGAAGTGGACGGGGACATATGGTGAAGATACAATTTGGCTATTCGTTTGGCTTTGAACTTGTGATAAGCAATGAAAAAAAGTCTTTTTGGGGGGTGATGGGTTCCATAGGTTCAGGCCAAAAGGCTTCTAAGAAAAAATTACCTTTAGAGGATAGTGGATTAAAGCCACTATGGTGTATGGTAAAGATCTCATTCTCATGCGGAAAATTCAAACATTTGTGAACCACTGAAGGAACAACTTTCATTGAGCGAAGCCAAGGATGACCTAGCTATAGATGAAACTGGTCTGATTGTGGAATGATAGAAAATTTTACATCTAATTTCTTAGGTCCTACTCGTAATGGGAGTACGATCAATCTAATCATAGGGCATGCAAAACTAGTATGTGTTTTAATCCATGCTATTGGTTTGTCATAATCATCTTGATAAAGTTCATGTAATACTAAAAATTCTTTTGTGATCACATTCTCGCCATAGGCAGGATCTATTAATATCCCATTGGTGGGCTTATCATAGATGCGACCAGCTATGTAAAGAGGACATCGGGAAGCTTTTTAAGTATATCTTGAGAAGAAAAAGTAATATCTATAGATTTATTAGTTGGGCCCTTATGAGGGATAGCGTTTATCGTACCCACAAGTTCATCCATAGGATTAGGTTGGGTAACATTTGGGGTAATATCATATTGTTCATTATTTGTATCAATGTTCATCACATGAGTGTTTGAAGGTTCACTAGCTTTGACGAATGAAACATAGTGTTTAGGTATGGGGTTGGTAAAGATTTGTAAGTTTTGATTGGGTGGTGCAATGGAATTATTACCTTGATCATTGACACCCGCAATGGACAAATGCCCAGAATCAATGAGGTCTTGAACTAAGTGTTTGAGATGCTTACATTGTTATGTGTCATGTCCATTTTGGCAATGAAAATGACAATAAACATTTGGTTTAAAGGTGGGGCTCAAAGGCTTGGTAGTATCAAGTGGTTTAATGGTAGATAAATTTATCATCTCTTGTTGTAGTAGTTGATTCATTATGTTATGGAGAGTATCGGGTAAGGGGGTAAATTGTCTCTTCGAGTCCCCATAGGTAAAGGGCACGACTGCTTTAATAGCAGCCACTTGATTAGGAAATGGTTGAATTGGTTGTGGTGGAGGCAGATTGAATTGTAAGAAGCCTTTGTTTATTTTTCAAAAAATTTGCACCTTGTTTTGGTTGCCTTGTTCAGACTTCTTAGCTCGGTTAGAAGTGGAGTTTGAATCACAACTAGTAATCGAGTTGTGATAGTCACAAAGGGTAATGCATAAATGCATGAATGAAGGAAATTTCGTCATAGTCAACTTATCCTGAAGGTGAGTGTCAAATTTTTTGCTAAACATCTTTTGAAGATGCGAATCAGGAATCTTGACATCTACTTGAGCATACAACGAATGATAATGTGAAATGAAATCAAAAACTTTTTCATCTGCATTTTTTTTACATTGCATTAAATCAGCCATTGTCTTTTTAGGAGTCATATGGACTTGGAAATGACTTATAAAGGCATCAACAAGTTCATTGAATGATCGGATTGAATGATTGGGTAAATTTGAGAACAACTCCAATGCAGTGTCCTTTAAGGTCCTAGGAAAAAGTTTGGCTAATGATTTATCATCGAGGACAAAATCATTGCATAATGTTGTATAGGCATCACAATGATTAGTACGGACTCTTTTACCTTTGTACTTCTCAAACCTAGGCATCTCAATTCCCTATGGCATCGGGGTTCTTAAGATCTCAAGAGATAATGGGCTACTACGGACATGGTATGTGGGTGGAGCATTTTGACTTTGGCTAATGGTGGATATTTGTTGTTGCATGGAGGAAACGGTGTTAAAGATTTTAGTAATGAGGGGGTTGGTGTAAGTGGTATGAGGGGGAATGGAAAATGGTGATGGATGGCTCGCACTCACAAAAGGATATGAATATCACAGTGAAACTTTCCTGGGAATTGGACATTCTGACAGGTGACTAATATCTTTCTGTGGACGTTCATTTACTTGTCAAACCAGGGGACGTAGACTTTAAATGGCGCAACAAAATATATGCACTAGGAATTTATTTTAGTCAAATCTTAGCAAAAATACATACTGGAAAGAAATTCTATCTAAGCTACAGAATGGTAATGCAGAATTCTTTAACTCAACTATGCTTGATTAAAACAGAAACTGTAATAGCTACGACTGAAGCACAAACTATGAACTGGCCTTATGCTGCAGGAACAGTCACAGGGATGGACTCTCTATGCTGCAGGAGCAGTGTAAGACTGAGTTTGCATAAAAACTTCAAAAGATGAAAGCTAACTGATATCAGCAGAAAAGAACATCTAACTAATTAACTACAGATACTTACTAAGTGGGCCCCTTAGCAAGCATCTACTGATTACACAGATGCTGAACTCAGAACTTCATCGATCTTTATTCATGAAGATAGAATGAAATACATTGTCTTGTTGGTGTGAAAACTAACAACAAACTCTGCTTCTGGTCAAACAGATTATGTCTTTCATTATCATACTGATTCTTACATGATCTCTGCTACTCTGTTTCTATCTTACCTAAAAATCATCTATTACTCATTCTATTTCTCTTCTATCACTACCTCGCGCAGGAGGAGTATCTTATTTTTAAATTAAAAGAACAACTAACTAACTAACTTCATCAAAGAAAGACGTGGAAGTAAAGTATATCCCTGAATCAAGGAACAAACTTCATAAATGAATTTATGTGTTCAACCCGATTCAGAGAGAATCTAGCGCTCCACTCTCTCCAGATTGACTTTCCATTAAAAATCTTTCCAAATCGGTTTCGGTCAAAGAGTCTTTGGCGGAGCTTCCTCAAAGTCGTGCAGGAAATGGGCTTTACTGCAAGGCCGAGATCATGCTTTGACTCGATCATTCTTCAACAACTGTGAAACAAAAGGTAACAGACGCTAAGAAGAGGCATATGGTACATACACGATATCTATTCATTAATCATTCAAATCCTACTTCACCATTTAAAAACTATACGATATACCAGCCATTTTCGAGTCAACAGGGCAATAAATGCAATCAAGTCAACACAATAGGCTGCAGGAATATAAAAGTGTCTTGCTACAGGATATCCCCATAAAAGGTTTCATCAAAGTTTAAACAGCCATGAAATAACAAAAATGAAATCATTTAAAAGTTTATCATATCATCAAATTATGAGCATATTTTAGGCTCATCACTGCCCCCTACTTAGCCCAATGCTGGTCCTCCAGCATTAACTTTCCTGGTGATTTCTCTGAAGTCAGTAGTGGCTGCATGACTCTGGAATGGATGTCCAAACCTGTAATAGAATCCTCTAAAATCCCGACACCTTTCATATCTGCGGTCTTCTAATTCACTGTTAAGATTTGTAGCCTGATGAGAATACAGGGGCCACATTAGCACAGGGGGTCTGAATGTCAGTGGCAGCCACAATTCAAATCTTGTTTGAAGTCCCAATTGAATATATCTGCTGGTTCGTTTGAGTGCAGCTGTAAAGTTGAGGGGACCATGTGGTTCTGACTTTCTTAACCCAACAGTCAATTTTTCCCATCTTTTCTCAGTTCTGGTATATGCTAATCTCCAAAATGAATATTGTTGTGCCTGGAATTCATCATATACTTGCTTTCTGATGTCAAATATTTTTGCTCTGGCTGAAACATTATTAATACCATATGTCAATGCAAACCAATCTTTCAGCATTGCATGTGGGTTTGAACTTTGAGAGCGTAATGGGACAGGCTCTGTTTTCTCAATTTCCTCATACGTTTCCCACTGTCTGCCATAATTCACCTCATTTGCTGCCCATGACATGAATGCTCTCAAATGAATATCACCAATGTATGGAAGAGGATTCCATTCTGTTTCAAGTGGTATTAAAAAGCCATGCAAATAGAATTCACACAGAGAATTCCTTAACCAGTTAGGGGCTGCTTGATATGCTTCATAAAATTCTTTGGCAGAATGAATTATGGGGTCTTGGTTTCTAGAAATTCTCATCAATTGAAACCATAAAAACTATTCTTTGAGGCACAGAGCATAAACTCTGGGTGGCGGTCTGCATTCCATAATTTGACCGGTTACCTTTAGCATTTCATCCATTTTTGCTTTCAATTCAGCAATTTCCTGTTTCTGATTTTCAATTTTCTTTTTCAATTTCTTCTTTTCTATTTGCCACAGACTTTGTTGCATATCAGTCTGGGCAATGTGTCGAAAAGTCACAGTTTGCAGTGTAACTGTTTCCCAATTATTTTTAACAAATTCTAGAAATTCAATTAAAAAGGTCCTCCTATACACAACAATGGCTTTACACATTGCAGGATGAAATATAACTTCATTAGGCACATTTAGTTGTTCAGCCTGTTCTTGTTCTTGCTGCAGGATAAATTCTTCTTGTTGCTGCGGTGAAGAAGTCTGAGCTTCCTCCGAGAATTGCATAGCAGCATTAACCAGATCATCAAGACTTGGCAACTCATGCCCATTATGCCCTGCTTCTTTTGTCTCTACTTGTTCCTCTTCAGGAACGACCGAACTCTGAGCAGCATTCTCAGATTCAACAGATCCTTCTGAAATTACAATCACCTCAGGTTGCGGTGAAACAGGGGAGGCCCTAAATTGTTTCCTTGTGGAAACCCTTCTTGGTATTGATGTGGCTGCAGGGGGTGTTCCGGTAGCTTTTCTTTTTCTTGTTTGTTCAGGGGGCTCTACCCTACCATAGGATGATGGTGAACTGGTAATATCAACAGCTATTGTTGTAGGAGAATCTGCTGCAGGGGAAGGTGCTACAGGAGAGGAGCATTGTCTTTTCTGAGAATGAGGGTCAGATTCTGGGGACCCTTCTGCCTTTGATTTTCCTTTCTCCCTCCTAGCAGCAGACCTAGTTTGTACCCTAGCAGAGGATTCAGCTGTGATAGCTATAGGATCGGGTGCTACAGGAGTAGATGACGCTTGCCCTGTTCCAATAGTAGATGCAATTTCTTTCTTCTTTCTTTGAGGCCGTGGGGTAATTACCCTAGGGGGTTGTGGAGGTTGTAAACTCTTTTGGGCAACAAATTGTTGCCAGGAGAGAGGTGAAACGTTTCTCAAAGAGTGCTCAATAAGCAATTTAATAAGGCCATGATGAGTGACAGAGTTATCTTTCCCCTGTTGAGTTCCATGGGCACTTTGTTCTAAAAATTTTAACAAAAAATTCAGAACATTCACAGCCAACCCATGCCTTATATGGCTTAATAATTTAAAATGATGCAAATGCAGATAAGAAAAATGGCCTTCACAGGTTAAATACCTCATTATATAAGTGGCATACTCTGAATATGGAAGAGGTAGTGACACTCGCTTGCATCCTTGCTTGGAGATGTCCAGCGGTCCATCAGCAGGCATCAAAAATTCAGCCCTTGCAGCTGCAGCATCTGAAGAAAAGTTTTCTCCAACGGCTGGGATCCCGGTTACCTCAGCAATTCTGTCTTCGGTTGCAACAACTGTTAGACCCCATACGGTGGCTTCCCCTTCAGAAAGTGTTCTCAAAAATTCTGTCGCAGCCTCCTCATCAAAATCATTTAAACTCATAAAATAATTTAACCATCCACAGAGGCTAAATGCTTGGGCTGTCTGCGGGTTTTGCAACAACAATTCATGAGCTACAGGCTCATGTCGTACCAACTGACCACCCATGTCTGCAGTTTTTCTAGCTGAACTCAATTTCTTGCTGAAGATTCAAATTCTTTATTTCCTTTTCTACTCTAGTTTTTCTCCAGTCAGGCCGCCACATTTCTTTCTTTTTTTCCAAAAATGAACTTTCTTAAACAAGCAGTCTTAATCGTAGTTTGCAAGAAAAAGATGCATTAAAGAAGGTCATGCAATCACGTTTGGAAAGTACCAGAAATATATTAAAGAAAGATTATTTTGCAGTTATGGCAGCGGTGAAAAGACAGGCTTCAAACGATGAATTACCCCGCCCCCTACTTAAAAGATGACATGTGTCCTCACATGTACTAAAAAATAGGTAGAGATTCAGGTGATAATGACCGGTACATGCATAGCAGTAATTGAATGGAATGAAATAAATCAAATATGCGATATGAAAAGATATGGCGTACCTTTAGTAATTGCACGTACGTGTGAAGAAAGATGACGGCGCTGCATGAATTGACAAGTTGGAAAGATATCTGAATTAAGGTTGATGCAGACGGATGAAGTGGACGGGTGATGTGGGCGGATGAAATGTACGAATGAAATGGATGGATGGAATGGATGGATGGAAGATAAAGAAATGAGGTGGGGGCGATAAATTTAAATGGAGAAAAGGGGTTTTCTTAAAAAGAAAACCTTTATTATGGGCATGCTTTTTGAAAATTAGAGGAACGCTGTAGGAGAAAGGCCAGAGCCTTCGGCTGCAGGAAGAGTAGCGGGAGGAACCTGAATGAACTGCTTCATGAAGTCTTCCTTAGAAACTGGCTTATGGTACAGTCAGAGTCGGTGGCCATTGACGAGCAATTTGAAACGGACTGGATCAATTGTGACTAGCTGCACAGCTCTGTTGTCAAACACATTTTCAACCTCATAGGGGCCAATCCAGCGTGTTGTGAGTTTACCCTATTTTTCTTGGTACCTGCAATCATATAACAAAGCCCAATCTCCAGCAAAAAATTTTCTAGTTTTGATGTGCTGATCATGCCATCTCTTTCTCTGCTGCTGGATTACTTATGTATGCTGCAGGGCGGCTTTTCTCATTTCGTCCAAAGCATTTAGCTGTAGGAGATGGTCCTTCTGTACTTCCGATAAGTCCATGTTGAGTTCAAGAGCTGTCCTCAAAGTTTTATGTTCAAATTCAATGGGTAAAATAGCTGTTTTTCCATAGAGCAACTCAAAAGGTGTAAACCCAGTTGTTGTTTTCCATGTAGTTCTGGTGAAGTTTCAAACCGCTCGTGAAGTCTATATTACTCCAGCCTTTTCTATGAATCGCGACCGCCTTTGTGGAGATTATTTCCACTCTTCGCTTTGTTACCTCGCTTAACCATTGGGCTTGAGGATGATAGGGGTCGACTTCCTGCGGTTTGATCTTTATAGTCATTCATAAGTGCAGTTGATCAAATTCTGACGTAAACCGAAAGCTCCGCCATAAGCTCGAACCTAAATCTGGTAAAAATTTCTTCATACAAAAATTCAGCAACTTTGTTATCTCGGGCATTAGTCATAGCTTTTACCTCGACCCATTTTGTGACATAATCCATGCAAACTAGAATATATGACTTTCCATTTGATGGTGAATCAATTGTTCCCACAAAATTCATCCCCCATTTATCAAAAGGGGTGACTATTACCTGCGGATATATGGCATTTCTTTATCCGACTTAGTTGGTCTTCCTCCCATACGCAGCATCTCACACATTCCTTTGGTACAAGAGATCCCATGTATCGTTGGCCAAGAATACCCCGCTGTAAGAATTTTCATTGCCGTTTTTGTTGCAAATGCCTCCACATGATTCATCATGGCAGTATGCAAGATATCATAAGTCCCATCTTCTCTTACACATCTTCTCGCATTACTTGATCGCAATAATATAAAATGCATAATTGGCAATCCAAAGTTGAACTTTTCCTCACAACAACTTCTTTCTTTGGGAAAGTAAGTCAGTATTATGTTTTTGCTACCGATAATTAGGCAATATCCGGTGATACCGTAGTGTATGCAGCAATGGAAAACAAGTGTTCATCCGAAATCTATCATCAATGACCTCTTGTTCTCGTGATGCGCTGATTGAAGTCTTGATAAAAGTCACCTACTTACATTAGCTCTTCCCCGATGAAACAATGATTGTGATATCAAATTTTGTAACAACAACAGATTATCGTGCTTAATCTACCGTAAATGGCGTGTTTGTTCACCGTGTAATTTGATTGTCGATGGTCGGTGGACAATATCCGACATCCCGGGATATACGCCCGAATTTATTCAGTATACTACCGCAAGCAATTCCTTTTCTCAGAATAAAGATAGTTGAGCTCAGACCTTTGAAGGTTTTGCCGGAGCAAAGTAGATAGCATGCTCAATTGAATTTTCTTTGACTTAAAACTGCCTTATAATTAAAATTAGATGCATCAAAGATGTATGTGAAAAAGGCGTGCTCCATTTTGGACCTTGAAGAACAGGGGTTTTAGTAAGCAAGTCCTTTAGCTGCAGGAAGGATTTTTCGCAGGCCTCGGTCCACTCAAATTGGGAATCTTTTGTTAACAAAGCATAAAGTGGACTGGCAATTTTACTAAAGTATTTTATAAACCTTCTATAATACCCTGCATGACCAAGAAAACTTCTAACATCTTTTTGTTTTGCAGGAGTTTGTAAATTCTGAATAACTTCAATTTTAGCAGGGTCAACCTGAATTCCATTCTTTGAAATATGATGATCTAGAACAATACCTTCTTCCATCATTAAAAAGCATTTTTCACTGTTTAGAGACAAATTTTGCTCTCTACACCTTTTTAATACTTTTTCTAAATTCGCCAGTGCTTCTTCAAATGTGACTCCATATGTAGTAAAATCATCCATATAAATCTCCATATTCAGACATATCAAAGAAATATATACTAACACGCTCAAATGTTGTCGGGTGCATTGCATAAGCCAAAAGGCAAGACCGAATAAGCAAATGTTCCCCATGGACAGGTAAAAGTGGTCTTGTCTTGATCTTCAGGGGCAATTTTTATCTGATTATACCCACTGTAACCATCTAAGAAGGAAAAATATCTTTACCGTATTGAATCTAGTAATTTGGTCTACAAAAGGTAACAATGGAAAATGATCTTTCTGCGGCATTGTTCAACTCTCTGTAATCTACACATACTCTCCATTTTCCTCCTTTCTTGGGGACAATGACTAATGGAGAAACCCATTGGCTGTCAGAAATTGGGTAAATAAAACCAGCATCTAGCAACTTTTGAAGTTCATTTTTCACTATTTCTCAAAGTGTTGGATTTATTCTTCTCTGAGGTTGTCTAACTGGTGAACAATCTTCTTTGATATATATCCTATGAGTACAGATTCGAGGATCTATTCCTTGCATGTCCCCATATTCCCATGCAAAAGTTTTATGCTATTCTTGTAGCATTTTTAATAAGTCATCCTCTTGAGACTGAGACAACTTGCTATTAACATTCAAACAATGATCTAGAGACAATTCTATCTGCTTAATGAGATTACTCATAGAATCAACAGGTAATGTTTGTACCTCTTGTGGAAGCAAGTTATGAAAAATTGTTGGAAGTTTAGGCAATGAACTCTCAGAATCTAGCTGCTGCAGGAAACATTGATGCTGACTGTCACTTGGATCAGATAAATTATCTGCATCAAGATTGAATTGTAGAATTTGAAGAAGCAAAGCATCTTCACTTTGAAGTTGAGAGAATGGATCATTTTGAAGCATCATCAATTGAGCCAAAGAATTGGCTTCTTCAGTTTCTTCTCCCACATCTGGCCAAACAGGTTGGGACAAATCTGGTTGAGGTTTAGCAGCGGATACAAAGCCAATTTTTTTGTGGACTGCCCATCAGAAATGGTCATATCTCCAGAACGACATCCTATAAAAGCATCAGCAGTTGCTAACCATGTCCTACCAAGGATAACTGGATACCCTCCTAAAGTTGCCTTAACTGACAATATTGTAAAATCAGCAGGATACTCCCAAGATTCAAGAGTGACAATTACATCTTCTATCATCCCATCAGGTTTGACTGTGGAGCTGTCTGCAAGCTGCAGAACTGTGGGTGTAGACCTAATGTTTGCAATATTCAAGGAGTCCATAGTATGCTTTGTCATTACATTAATGGCAGCTCCTAAATCAATCAAAACATTTTTTACAACTTGGCTATTTATATGTATCTGTACTACAGGGCTTCCAGGGTCAATATACTTTGGAATGACTACATTTCCCAACATTATATCAGCCAATTTCCCTAAGACATGAATTGTTTGGGGATCCTTTTTCTTTCGTCCAGGCTTCTTCAAACAGGTTTCTTTAATAGCTTTTCCAAAATTAGGAACATCTTTAATAGCCTGAAACAAAGGGATTTGAATTTGCACATTCTTGAGCTGATCTAGTATATCAAAAGTGGGTTCTTCCATGAGTTTAGATTCAGTACTTTGTAACCTCTGAGGAAAAGGTGGTTTATCTTGTCTCTGCAGAACAGGTTCCATAGAAACTGTATCGGGTATAGGCATGTGTTCAGTGGAAACAGCAGGTGCATTAGATTCTTCAAAGGGTGAATCAGATATTTCTATAATCAGAGGTGGTTTGGGAGCAGGTAAAGTAGTTCCAGACCTCAGATGGATGTCATTAACATTTAAGGCATAAGCTTGATATTGGTTGGCTTCAAAAATATACACAGGCTGTTGAGGCTGCTGCGGTTGCTTATTATTGGGATTAGGCAACGGCTGGGCAGGCATAGGCATTTGCTTTGGAGGTCCAGGATTTGTGGTAGTTGCTGCAGGAGGCGGCATAAGGGCCTGTTGTTGTGGCTGTGGAGGCTGCAGGAACCCAGGAGACTGGTTTTTCCATTGTTGAGGACCTCTCCATTGAGGATTTTGTTGCCAATTTCCTGAAGGTGGGGTCCATTGACCTTATGGCTGCTGCCAACCTCCTTGAGGAGATTGCCACTGCGGGGTTTGATAATTAGGCCAGCTTGGTTGAGGCGGATTCCATGGTGGTGGTGGTCCATATGCTTGTTGCCATTGGTTATTATAGCTAGAATAGGGATTACCAAAAGTTAAAGGGTCTTGAGGCATACCTTACCTTTGGGCCCATGGTCTCCTTTGTGCAACAAAGAACACTTGATCATCATCACCTTCCACTGGTTTGAAGTCAGTAGGCAGTTGTCTGGCTTCCAGATTAGCCACCATCTTGCATCTACAATCACGCTTCTTTTGTCTACAGTAGGGACAGAACTCAGCCAAAGCTACCTCAGCTTCTGCATGTTTTTTCCGAGCTTGCATAGTATCCAATTGTGTAGCCATATTATTAATGATGTCCTGCTTGAAATTAGATAGCAGATTTGTGATCTCCATTCGAGAAACTCCACCAAAAGAAGACTTCCCCACTGAAGCATGATGACCTCGACCTTTCTTAACTATTTCTCGAGAGTAGTTAAGGCATATCTTCTGTATATCATCCCAAGGCATTTGAGTTATATCACCTCCTCCCATTAGGTCCAGGGTGTCAATACAGGCATCACTGATTCCCCTTAGAAAGAGTAGTTTCTGAGAGTCCTCGTTAAGAGTATGGTTTGAGTTTCTTTTTAATGAAAACAAAAACCTTGAAATATAGTCTTCCAGACTTTCATCCTCCTTCTGCTGAATTCGGAATATGTCATCACCTTTGCTGGCACTCTTACAATATTCCTTATATTTTTCAAGAAATTTCGTCTGCATGGCTGCCCAACTATCTACAACGGCTCTTCCCAAACTCATGAACCATCTGAGAGCTCCCTCCTTCAAAGTGGAAGGAAATAGCTTCATTTGCGGAGCTGTATAGAAGCAGAACGTAGTCAGAGGATAATCAACAAACGTAAAAGGCTTCGATCTCTCTCTCAGGACGGTGGCCATAAAAATTTGGAAGCAAGGAAGAGGGGATGTTTTTAAGATTGTCGGTATCTTGTTGGGGAGCAATGGGAAACTCAAATGCAGGAGGTGGATTATTAGGTGGATTATTTGCCATGTCTGGGTGCTGGAATAGCAGAGCAAATGGATTTTCTTTAGGTTCATTATCAGCTGGGTCAAATGGTAGTTCAATAAACAAATTTTCAGGGAGGAACCTTCCCAGTGCGTCTCTTCTTCTTCTATGCATGCAATACGGTGAGTAATGGCTTGAAAGATTTTGAAAATTTTTTACTAACAGACTAAAATCCACGCTTGAAAATTTTGGCTGACTCGATAGGACACCCATCCCTGAACGGTAATTCAAAATGGCTCTCGCGACTCAATAAAAGGATACTACAAAGTGGAAATCTCTTCCTCGAATTGACTTCAATGTGATCTTCTCTGCGGACGCTCATTTACTTCATGTCAAACCGTGGGGATGTAGACTTTAAATACAGCAGATATGTAATCTAGAATTTGTTTTAGTCACTAGGAATTTGTTTTAGTCAAATCTTAGCAAAAATACATACTGGAAAGAAATTCTATCTAAGCTACAAAATGGTAATGCAGAATTCTTTAACTCAACTATGCTTGATTAAAATAGAAACTGTAACAGCTACGACTGAAGCACAAACCATGAACTGGCCTTATGCTGTAGGAACAGTCACAGGGATGGACTCTCTATGCTGCAGGAGCAGTGTAAGACTGAGTTTGCATAAAAACTTCAAAAGATGAAAGCTAACTGGATATCAGTAGAAAAGAACATCTAACTAATTAACTACAGATACTTACTAAGTGGGCCCCCTTAGCAAGCATCTATTGATTTACACGATGCTGGAACCCGAATCCCCATCGATCTTTATTCATGAAGACGGAATGAAATACATTGTCTTGTTGGTGTGAAAACTAACAACAAACTCTGCTTCTGGTCAAACAGATTCTGTCTTTCATTATCATACTGATTCTTACATGATCTCTGCTACTCTGTTTCTATCTTACCTAAAAATCATCTATTACTCATTCTATTTCTCTTCTATCACTACCTCGCGCAGGAGGAGTATCTTATTTTTAAATTAAAAGAACAACTAACTAACTAACTTCATCAAAGAAAGACGTGGAAGTAAAGTATATCCCTGAATCAAGGAACAAACTTCATAAATGAATTTATGTATTCAACCCGATTCGAGAGAATCTAGCGCTCCACTCTCTCCAGATTGACTTTCCATTAAAAATCTTTCCAAATCGGTTTCGGTCAAAGAGTTTTGGCGGAGCTTCCTCAAAGTCGCGAAATGGGCTTTATTGTAAAGGCGATCGGTCGCTTGACTCGATCATTCTTCAACAACCTCGAAACAAAAGGTAACAGACGCGCAAGAAGAGCCATATGGTACATACACGATATCTATTCATTAATCACACATTTTAAATCTACTTCACCATTTAAAAACTGTATACGATATACCAGCCATTTTCGGAGTCAATAGGGCAATAAATGCAATCAAGTCAACACAATAGGCTGCAGGAATATAAAAGTGTCTTGCTACAGGATATCCCCATAAAAGGTTTCATCAAAGTTTAAACAGCCATGAAATAACAAAAATGAAATCATTTAAAAGTTTATCATATCATCAAATTACGAGCATATTTTAGGCTCATCAATGGAGTGTATGTAATGTTAGGGGAAGTGAAGGGGACACTAAGAGGGGTGAAGGTGGAAGAGGGATTTCATTCAATGCCACAAAAGAACTAGGAATGCTAGTTGGAATAGCAAAAGAAGGAGTCACATGACTAATCTATTGCATGGTTGTTGTAACTTGAGGAGTGATATAGGTGGGTATGGATGTGATGGTTGAAGGAGGAGGAATGTGAGATCCTCTTTGGCTCACAACAATGTTTGCTAGTTGGGAAGTGGAAGGAACATGCTTGTTGTATATCTAGCAATTATTTTCATAATTTGTAAGCCATCGTCACTTTCAATCAAGCGATGAAGGTTTTCTATTGCAAGTATGGCAATCGTGGAAATGTTTTCAAGACTTAAATCTTGTTGTAAATGTGCAAAATCCTCATGAATACTAATGATGTTTTCTTGCGGAATTTGATCAGTTTGTGTGTCAACATGCATTGTATGTGAAGGTAAAGGCATACTAGTGGTAGTATCCATGCCTAATGCACCATTGCCCATACCAGGAGTAGGAGCTCTTGAGATCCCAAGGTCCACAACGAAAGTGTTATCGCGGGAAGCCATGAGTCTAGAACTTCGTCTCACTAAAGTATTATCAATAGGGCACCAAACACTCATACAAGTACCACAAAATATGGGGTGAATAAAAATGCAAACTAGGAATAAGAAAATGATAATGACAAATTTTCTATAAACTAAAACAAGAAGGCAGTAACAAGGAATGAAAATGAAGGAAATACTAATCTGAAAATGCCAGAAATTTTAATGCAGATAATGCAGCTGGACTGATTTGCTTAGGGTGGCGAATGAGTCCCGGTATGAGAATTTTTTTGTCTTTTTCAGAAAATTTAAAGTGATTTTAATGTTTTTTAGATGCCAAATGAAAATGCAAATGCAAATTTTTAGTTTTTCAATGATTGATATGCAAAAATGAAGTCTATATGATGCTTTCACTAATGCAATTTTAGAAACCCTAGGATGCAAAAACAAAACAACACCTAATTGAATGTTGATGCAAAGGAAACCTAGGATGCAAGATGCAATGGAAATCATAAGGATAATCTATTCAAAATGCAGCTTCACCAAAATGAACCATCAATTTTGAGTTTGTTCTATGAACTTTTCTTGCACTCTTAAGATGTTCCACCTAAAAGGAGAGAGATAGAACACAAAAATGGATGTGGTTCACTCAAATCAAGGAATGTATGATGTAATTATGACTAAATGAAATTATCTAAATGTAGCTAAGTGATGAAATTGATTGATTATTGACGAAAAACTAAAGAAATATGCAATGTTTGAAAACATAATGAGGTATGAAAAATTGAACTAAAAACATGAACTAATGCAAACAAAATTGAATGAAGTTAAATAGAGTGCACCTGGAAGTTGAATGCTAATCTTAGAAGGTTCTGGAAACTAGTAGAAATCACTATTGATATCTAGTGGGACTCATTCACCACTGATGGTGAACCAGTCCTACTATTGGTAAAAAACTTGAAAGTACTTTCTGACTACCGAGAATTGGATTCTGACAAAATCAACTTTTTTAGCCTTCAGGTGGGACTCATTTTCCAATGATGGTGAGCTAGTCCTCCTCCAAAAATCTACAAATTCAAAGGTCAATCCTGTAGGTCTAGATCTGCACTTGTCTTCTTATCGGGTTGACGGAGTCAAATCTACAAAAAATGGGTTGTAGGTTGTCTCCAAGCTTGAATTAGGGTTTAGTTGACTTGAAAAACTTTGAAAACTTGTTGACCACCTTTCAACACCTATTTTCCTGAAAAATATGCACATAAATTCTGCAAACACACATGCAAAAGGGGGAAAATGGTTAAGGGATAGGGTATAGGGATTTTCCTTGGTCAAATCCCACTTTGGTAATCAAACCCTTAATAAAGAAAGAAATGATGAATAACAACATTCAAATGTCCTAAACTCACCAAAACCTTGTTGAAGAAGTCTAAATATATGTCAATGGTTGCTCCAAGATGCTTGATGTTTGCTTGATCAAATGATGCAATGATTCTTTGAATGCAAGAATGCTAATTGATGTTGAATGAATGAATGAAAAATGAATGGGGGTTAAAATGGATGGAAAACACTTATTTATACAGACTTATGCCTTAATAACCCAATAATACCTCATCACAGGCCAACATAAGGTCTTTTTGAATAAAAACCCGAAAGAAATTTTGAATTATTTTGAATTTGGAGCCAAGAGGGTCTCATTCGCCACCCATGGTGAATGGGTCTCACTCTAGGCTTGTAAGTGGGTGTCAAGAATTAAGTTGCATTTAATGTTGTTTGTTAGGTTTGAATTAAAAAATACACTTAATTATGACTTGTAAGTGCATAAAGGGGCCAAATAAAGCATAAGAAAGGTGTAAATAGTGAAGACAAGCCTAGAAAAGTGTGAAATCTTGCTACAAGATTTTATAATGCTTTAAAATAGGACTTGATAAGGGATAAAAAGGTGTTTTTTGGATGAATTATAATAAGAAGAGTCTAGAAATTTGTAGAAATGTGCTACAACACCTTCACAAGACATCATAATTTGAATATTTAGGACCTAATGTGAATGCATAAGCCACATTGCAACATTAAATCAAAGCAAGATAAGTCAAAAATCATAGGAAAAATACCTAAATAACCATGAAAATTTCAATGATCCATTTTTCTATGGTACATTAGCAAAATTAGATTGCTTAGTTAGCAACCCATGATTTTCTCAATCAGAAAGTGGGTGAGGAATATTAATTAATTAATTCCTTTTTGTGTTTGATTTGATTTTTGATAATTGATTTGAATAGTTTGATTTGATTATTCAAATTTTGGAGGGAAAGTGTCATAATTAAAGTATTATGATTTAATAATTCAATTAAAGGTATGTGCAGGATCATCATGGAAAAAACAAGACTCTTAAACTTGGGAAAAAATTTAGAAAAATCAGAGTTAGGAAACTTGACGTAAAATTTGAATAAGTTATCTATATTATTTTGAAAATATGTAAGAATAGAATTTTTAGAAAATTGAATGTAGTTTCTAAACTACTAGGTTTATTTTAAAAAATCTATTTGGTGAAAATTTGAAATTTCAATGCACTAGCACTTAAATTTTAGGGAAAAAAAGAAGTAGGTGTTTGTCTGACCACCCTAACCACAATAAAATGATAATGTTTTTTTATAAGATTTTAGATATAAGTAGAGGACTCATGTCCCGATGTGATGCATATTTTTTTGTAATTTTTTTCGAAGTAAATAATTAATTATGATTTTTTTATTACAACTTTTAAAAACTATTAAAAACTCGTATGTTTGACCAGCTTAACTTGGTCAAAACTTCATGAAATTCATTTTTTTTTAATCCCATAGCATGCAAAGCATAGAATGTGTCACATTTTTTAGATTCAAAAAATGTGATACCATTTGAAAGCTATAGATGTTTTTCAATCATCCTATCAATCAAGACTTTAGTCGTAATTCAAATAGAAAATGAATAATATTTTTTTATTAAATTCAAAGTAAAACATAATTTATATTGGTGGAAAGCTGAGAATATCCTTTAAAAACCCTTTTCATTTCATCAATTTTGGGTAAAAAAAAATTCATCAACCACATACCCTACACATACCCATCATATCGCCACTTTTTGGCCCATCATCATCCTGCACATAACCTTAATTTTGAGGAATAAGGTGAATTAGTGATGTAATCAAATAATTAGCATTGTTTGACTAATCATGAAAAAATAAGATAAGATTAGGACTTTATTAAATAAATGTAATTTATTTAATTGTTCAAAATGATGAAACGTGAATTAATCAGATAACATTGTATTATTCAATTAATAGTAGAATTAGGGTTTCAGTGACAGAAATGGTGCTAGCGAAGGTGGTTTCAGTGGAGGCCATGGTAGTGGCTTCAATGGAGGCCCTACTGGTGGCAGTGGCTCTGGAAGTGGTTACAGCGGTGGTCACACCGATGGTTCTGGAGGAGGCTTTGGTGGTGGTTCTGGAGGGGTTCCACTAGAACTTTGTCCTCCCAAGACCCTATTCTAAATACTCTTCTTCAGAATATGGGTAAGATGCAAATCCAACTGGAAAGTCTCTCCCAAGCCTCTACCCAGCCTATCTTTCAATCCTTTTTCCAACATAGCCCGATATCGGTAGCAATTGTAAACACTCCCTTCCCCCAAGGAATGGAGATTCCAAAATTCAAAAAAATATGGTGGCAAAGGGGACCCACAAATGCATGTGTATGCCTTTAATACCCTATGTACATACTTCTTCCATCATGATGCATTGATTGCAAAATTATTCCCTCAATCTCTCAAGGATACAACACTCAAATGGTACTATTCCTTGCCCAACAATTCCATCTTCTTGTTTGATCAACTTGTAAATCAATTTCTTTGATAGTTCCAAGCCAACATTGGACTGAAGATTGTCTTTTTGGATCTCTTTCGATGCAAACAAGGCAATAACAAAATGATTACTGATTTTATAGCGTGATACCAAGCACTCTTTTCACATATCTCGTATCCACTACCCAATTCGACGCTCGTATATTCATAGGGAACTTGCAAAGACCTTGGTAGGAGAAGTTTTCCAAGTTATGAAATACCATTCTTTCGTGCATTTGCGTGATGTATTATGAGAATATCAATAAACGGTAGTTCAGTTTGGGGGATCCTCCTCACGCTCCCATTTAGAAGGGAAGTCCATTGTATCAATCTCTGGGAAAGGTAAGGTTGTTGTGAATGTAGTGGCCGCTACGAATGATAACAACCTCAAGCGTAACCGAAAGTTCACAAAGTAAGAGGAATCTTATTCTTCCATCCTATAGAAGTTGTTGAAGGATAAGATCATAACCTTTGAGAACCTAAAGCCTCTTAAAGAACCTTACCCTAGTTGGTACGATCCAAATACCTTCTATTAGTACCATCGAGTTAACGAACATGATACCAAATGTTGTATGCACCTGCGTCATGAGATACAGGACCACATTGAGGATGGTACTATTTTTCTTGATGGAAGTAAATAAAATACAAAAAAATTAGTGGTGAAAGTGAATAGTGAGTTGCAGATATACATGAACCCATTTCCGTCACACTCTGCCAACATGATTATTGATCCCTTCGATTCTACCACTCAGCCTGCAGTGTATGTTAACATGGTCATGGTTACCCCTACCACACAACCTACGCCCGGCTCCCCGGACGTGATATTCACATCATAGGATTTACCCTTAAACAACAAGCCCTCTCCCCTCTACATTCTCGCTCACCTCAATGGCAACATTGTGACAGGGGTCTTAGTCAACCCCGTGAGCCAAGTAAATGTCATTACAAAATATACATTGTGGCTTAATTCATTGCATAGAAAGGAGTACAAAGAAACAAAGTCCATCATCTGCACACATGTTGGCCTTGCTCTAAAACCATATGACTCGATAACTCTGTCCACCCTAGTAGGACCTATGGTTGTAGACACAATCTTTGATGTTAAATTCCAGAGTCGAATCTATTCAAGATGAAGTTGGGCATACCTTGGCTAGCTTGCATGAATGGAATCGCCTCTATCATTCATAAATGTTTGAAGTTCTCCCAAGAAGGTGTTATGCATGTAGTGCATGACACTAGATACTAGCCATTGGTGTCTCGTGGGGGTTACTTGTTGGATCATTTTTGGCCCACCCCGGTCGGTTCGCTCCCTCCAAGAACAGACCTACTTTATAAAAACTATGTGAAGTATAAGATCAGGGGAAAGGGACAATTGAAATTGACCCTCCCAGTAGTGCAACAGTCAGTTGCCTCCCCTTCTCAAAAGGGAAAAGATAAGCTACCTTGTTCCTAGGAGGACTCTCCCACTCCTCTTTCTAGAGAAGAGTTTTGGATGAATATTCTTGGCTCTTATCCACTGAGTCCGATGATACCTACTTGGCGTAAGCCTAAGATCAGGATATCATACCTCCCTACTAAGCCACCCAGACCTTGGTACCACTTGTATGGCAGGAAAAAAGGTCCCCATGGGGAATCCTTTATGTCCCAGCCTCTACGACCTCCCACCGCTTCTGCTCACAAAGCAGTAAATAGGAAGAGGCCCACTTCTGAGGCACTAGATATGACTCCCTCGGTTGCTTCTCAACCTGCTTCTCCTACTCCCATTCAGGAACCTATCCCTCTACTAGAAACAGCTGTGGTGGACACTCACATGGCTGAGTAGGAGTCTTCTGCTCCTTCGCAACCTTCAGCCTGTAGTTCAAAGAGTCATAGAAACTGCCTTTCATGTGAACACAAGCGTTGGTGAAAGGCTCTCGCGACATAGCAGGCCACCTTATAGAGGGAGGAAGAGGATATGACCACCCCTTCTTCAAATCCTCCTACTACGTCCTCCTCTCTCCTCCCCTCTACTTCTGTTAAATCTAGTTTAGTCTCACTTCCAACTTTGGTTGTGAGTATGAATGCACTTGACCCCAAAAAAGTGTAAGTGTTCATCACTCCTTCAATTGAGCTACCCTTGTTGATGTTCCTTTCGGACATCCTTCCTTTCCCTAAACCCGTACATATGTCGAACACTTTTGGTAGTATCTGTTGGAGAGTGATCCTTCCAGCAATGGAGGACATAAGAGGAGCCCACCTTCTCCAAAGGGTGGTCCTGCACTGGCTTGTTTCGTCCTAGTAATAGAACCAGCCCTGACTTCCCCTGAGTTCGTCACTGCTCCTGAGTCACTCGGTGAGCCTAGTGGAAAACCTCAGGTGCAACCCTCTCCATCCATTAAGGTATGACATGGAACTCCAACAAAGTGTTTGTTTAACTCTCTCGATGAAGTTCTAGCCTTGTCAGCAATTTTCACAAAATTGTTGACCATAGGTTCGTAAGAACCAAGTGGAGGAGACCTTGTGAGGCCTTCTTCCTTAGCCCTTGTTGCAGGAGGGTCGGAAGCTCCTCCCCTTAATACTCCACTACTATAGGCTCATCCCCCTTCCCCCTATGATGATCTAGAGTGGGAAGTAGATGACTTCTTGGTCGATGAGTGTTAGGGGGAGACCTCTTCTTTATCTTAGATTAGGTGTGTATGTTTGTTGTGATGTGTTCCCCCGTGATCATGCTATGTGCTCCTGGATGACCATTGTCACCCTTGTTGGTGCTTAGATACAGGTGTGGTTTTTGTGTTGTAAACCTTCTTCTATTTGTACCATCATTCTTCCATGTTTGTGATTGATTTTTGGCAAATTGGGGATGATGCAAAGTGTTGGGGGCATTTAGGCTGCCCTTCCATGTTGACCCAATTTTTTATTTTTACTTTTTCTTCTCGTGCATTCTTCACATGGTCTGATATAGTAGGGGGTTGATGACAGTTCATTTATATACTAGTATTATACTTATGTATATATTTATGAGCAACTCTAACCCCAAAATATCAGATCACCCATGTGTCTCTTTTTTGCTATCTTGTTTTCTCTCTTTCACACTTTTCTTATCTTTCTCTCTTCTTTGCTTGAGTTGTCCCTTTCATGTGTGACAACAAATTTTCTATAACACTTTGATTTTCAGAAGATGTATTCATTGCCAATGAATCTTTACAAACTTTTTCAAGAATCTCATTCTCGACTTAGACCCCTAACGAAATGTGTTTCCTTCATCATGGGTTTGCAAAGAAATAATTTGAGAACTTTCCTTCAAGGTGGGAGTAGCTTTGACCTTCCCCTCATGAGGGGGAATCTTCTTCCTTTTGAATTCCTTGATGAGGTGAACATCTTTCAAAAGGATTCCTTGGTGTTGAATTGATTTGAGAAAAAAAAAATCTTTTGCACTTTCAAACAACACGTCCCTTGGGTGGATCCCCTTCTCTTTTCACGTCAAGTTCCCAAGGGACCCCTTTGAAATTTTTCCAACTTGTTGACAGTTTGTGTGATTGTCTGCTTACTTGCCTATGTGGCCACTTTCAAACATGTTCTATCTACTGGTAAACATGTCACTTTCTAGGTGCACCTGTAAAGCTGCTTTCTAATATGACTTTGAGGAGTCTCCCTCCTTTTAGCTTCCTCCATGTGAGAGAGCTTGGGGGATGCCTCCTTACAAGTTTTTGGGCTTGTAAGCCACATACACCTCTGAGCTTCCTCCATGTGAGAGTTCTTGGGGGTCACTCCCTTGTAGGTCTGTAAGGAACTTTTTCTCGGTTTCCTTCATGTGAGATATCTTGGAGGACACCTGTACCATAGAAAAATGGATCATTGAAATTTTCATGCTTATTTAGGTCTTTTTCCTATGATGTTTGACTTATCTTGCTTTGATTTAATGTTGCAATGTAAGTTTGCATTCACATTAGGTCTTTAATATTCAAATTATGAAGGTGTTGTGAAGTGTTGTAACACATTTCTACACTTTTATAGGCTCTTCTTATTATAATTCATCTAAAAATCACCTTTTTATCCCTTATCAAGTCCTATTTTAAAGTGTTGTAAAGTCTTGTAACAATATTTCACACTTTTCTAGGACTTTCTTCACTATTTACACCTTTCTTGTGCTTTATTTGGCCCCTTTATGCACTTACAAGTCATAATTAAGTGTATTTTTTAATATAAACATGACAAACAACATTAAATGCAACTTAATTCCTGACACCCACTTACAAGCCTAAGGTGGGACCCATTCGCCATGGGTGGTGAATGAGTCCCTCTTTACTCCAAATTTAAAATAATTCAAAATTCCTTTCTGGTTTTTATTCAAAGAGACCTTATGTCAGCCTGTGATGAGGTATTATTGGGTTATTAGGGCATAAGTGTGCATAAATAAGTATTTTTCCATCCATTTTAACCCCCATTCATTTTCATTCACTCATTCAACATCAATTAGCATTCTTCCATTCAAATAATCATTGCATCATTTGATCAAGCAAACATCAAGCATCTTTGGAGTAGCCATTGACATATCTTTAGACTTCTTCAACAAGTTTTTGGTGAGTTTAGGACATTTACATGTTGTTATTCATCATTTCCTTCTTCATTCCATTTCATTTCTTTATTAAGGGTTTGATTACCAAAGTGGGATTTGACCAAGGAAAATCCCTATACCCTAACCCTTAACCATTTTCCCTCTTTTGCATGTGTGTTTGCAGACTTTATATGCAGATTTACCAAGCAAATAGGTGTTGAAAGGTGGTCAACAAGTCATCAAAGTGTTCCAAGTCAACCAAACTCTAATTCAAGCTTGGAGACAACCTACAACCCATTTTCTGCAGATTTGACTCTGTCAACCCGACAAGAAGACAAGTGCAGATATGGACCTACAAGATTGACCTTTGAATTTGCATATTTTCGGAGGACTGATTCGCCCTCAGTTGTGAATGAGTCCCACCTAAAGGTTGAAAAAGTTTATTTTTTCAGAATCTAGTTCACGACAGTGGAAAAGTAGTTTCAGGTCTTTTTACGAGTAGCATTACTAGTTCACCATCAGTGGTGAATGAGTCCCACTAGTGATCAGCAATGATTTTTGTCAATTTCCAGAACCTTCTAGGATCAACATTCAACTTCCAGGTGCACTCCGTTTAGCTTTATTCAATTATGTTTGCATTAGTTTATGTTTTTAGTTCATTTCTGCATACCTCACTCTATCTTCAAACATTGAATATTTCTTTAGTTTTTAATTAATAATCAATCAATTTCATCACCTAGCTACATTTAGATCATTGCATTTAATCATAATTCAATCATACATTCATTTATTTGAATGAACCACCTCAATTTTGGTGTTCTATCTCTCTCCTTTTAGGTGAAAAACCCTAAGAGTGGAAGAGAAGTCCCTAGAACATCCACAAAATTGATGGTTCAACACCTTCCCTATAGGTCTGCAAGCCTGTAGGGCACTTTTTTTTAGGTTTCCCTCATGTGAGATAATTTGGAGGACACCTTCCCTACAGGTCTGCTGGCTTGTAGGGCACTTTTTTCTGGGTTTCCTTCATGTGAGAGATCTTGGAGGACACCTTCCTTGCAGGTCTATGGGCCTGTAGGGCACTTTTTCTAGGTTTCCTTCATGTGAGAGATCTTGGAGGAAACCTTCCCTGTAGGTCTGCAGGCTTGTAAGGTGCTTTTTCTTGGGGATTCCTTCATGTAAGAGATCTTGGGGGGTCACCTCCTTGTGGGTCTGCAAGCCTGTAAGACACTTTCATTCTACAGCTTCATAGTTCTATGGGGCTATGGATTCCTTTGCCTACCCTGCACTTTTAGGCTCACCAAATTGCGGTTTGCTTCCTCGACAGTTCAGGTATACATTTCTAACCCTACTACCTCTTCGACCTACTTTACCGAAGCACTCATCAATATTTGTGCTCACTAAAGTGGGGGAAAAATGTATAGGAGATAATTTTCACCCCTTATAAAAATTTCCCTTTTACACATCCTCACCTTAGAAAAGAAAATCCGAAGTCTAAATTCTACATCAGCAAGTTTCCTTCCTTCCACTTGTCATCTCTCCTTTATGTTAGTAAAAAAAAATTTTGGGGACATCCACGTGGAGTGCTTACATCTGTGATAGATTCCTGCATCTGAAGTTGGCAAAGGCGTTACGCTTTCGATTGAGGTTGATTTTTAACGTCCCTCTTCGACCAACCAAGCCCGAAAATGGAAGATTTTTCCTTCTCCTTCAAATTCATCCATTCTTCATTCAACTCATTTTTTTCCATCTCTTTTTGCATTCTCAAGCATTCTCATCCTTCACTTCACTCTCAATAGCATCTAAACACTCCATTGCAGCAACAACACTTCATCAATTCCGCAAAGCAAGTGTGAAGCAAGCCATTGCAGTGCGGGCTTGAGGTTTTGTGAGACCTCTCTTCATCGTGGTCGAGGTTTTGGTAATTTTTCAAGCCTTCTTTCTCCTCCATTGGCTAGTGAGCTCTTGGTGGAGGTGGTAATGTTTCGCTCCTCTCCTTTGTGACTTGGTTGAGTTTCTCTTTACTATTTTGTAGTGTTATTTGCATTCCTTCCTTTTTTACTTCTTTATCACATATTTCTCTCTCGTTGCTATCTGGCTATCTGTGGAGGTGGAAACACCAAAACAAGGGTCTGGCTGAGGCAAACCCCTATACAGCCCCAACAATTTTCCCCTCTTTCTTGCATGCAGGTGAAAGAGCGTGTGGAGCTACCTGCTGAACTAGTGCCTTGGTGGGATTATCTTCGTCATTCTAGCTCTTATATCTATTTACTTTATCACCTATGTTTGTATTTCTCATACTTTATAATTCTATTTTTCTCATTTGGGAGTCATTAGCTAGGCCATCAGCTTGTTTTCTAGAGGTTCATATTGTGTTCTCTTTCCTCTGGTCATAGGAATGCCAGTGTGCCTGAGAGATGCTAGTGTGTCGCGCTGTCATCCCAAAATTGAACTTTTGTCTTTGGGTAGAGAGCTACTTGAGGTGCAATATTGAACCCAAAAACTAGCTCACCTAGCCCCAGTTTAGATTTTGGGTCTGAAGAGTGATTGAAGTACTTTATAGTCCTCATCATTCTCATCCCTTATTTTAAAACATCCCTTTAGAGTGAGGTAAGTTAGGGGAGCCTTCCACTCTCAGCTCTCTGTGACCTCGGGCCTTGACATGGTTGGTCCCCCTCTCTTACACCTCATAATTTGATTGGGCTAGTTGTTGACAGGGTTGGGTAGTTGTTGTCAGGGTTGGGTGCTATTTATTTGCAGTCGTAAGTGTAACAAATTATACATGACAAGTGGGTCCAAAGGCCCTCCCTGTCCCCACTATTGGAGTCAAAATGCTTTGGCAAGTATAGCACTTGAGGGGTTGGGGAGAGTGATAGGGGGAAACCCTTTCGCTCCTCTCAGTGGGGGTTTAGAGATGTTGACACCAAAATTATTTTGGCCTTTTCTAAATAATTTTTGGGGTTCTTTTCATGTTGTTTTCTTGGCTTATATTTTTGGTGGCCATGATATTGGAAAACTAAGTTTTTTAAGATTATAGTATTGAGTTTTAGAGAGATTTCACAAATACATAGAGGCTATTAAAATGTTATCAGATTGAAGGGATTGTGTATTGCATATGCACTCTTGTATTGAAGCTTGATATAAGATCTCTTTGATGGTGGTCCTTTCATGTAATTTTTTCTCCACATATATCTAGTGTTTTTTTTTTATCATTACATTGATTTTAACTTTGACACATGAAAAAAATATGCATATAAAAAACCATATATTTAGAATTTTTTAATCTCTATAGTATCAAGAGTAGAACCTCTTTGGTCAATTTGGATTCATTGTCTAGTAATTTTAATCCTAGATTTTTTCAACCATGTTAATGTGGTATTTTCTCCCACACTATACTAAAGTGATGTTTTCTTTCTAGAGTTAATTTTCTTTTTTCATTTGTGATGGAAATAGAAAACCATTACCTTTGAAATATGAAATTTCCTATGATTGTTGTATGCTTCATCATAGACAATTTTTTTTACCTAGTTTATAATTGATTGCACACTATATGTTTCATAGTAAAATAACATAACCTAGGTATATCTTGTCTACCAATCAATTTTTGACTTTGTATTATATTAAAATTTCCTACAAATAAAATCAGCAAGTAGTGTTAACTTAATAGAAAAATAGTGAAATATAAAATGAAAATTTCATAGAAATGCCTAGAATCTTACAATTCTTTTTGACATGTAAGGTCTTGTGGGCTTGTCCTTCTTATACTATGTAAACTCCAACTAAGACTAAAGGAGACAATGACTATGGTTATGGAACATCATGACATGTTTAATCATGTGCTTTAGATTTTACTTTTTTGAGTTTGTAATCTCTATTTTATTTATTTATTTATGAGGGCATTGTTTCACATTAATTGTATTATTATGTTCTCATCCAACCTAGTATTATGGATATGGTGATCTCAAGACTATAGAATTAATGTTATAACTTTTCTCAGACCATTGACAATCTAGATGTAATTTTTCTCAAACCATTGATAGACTAGACCCTAAAGATTGTATACTTATATTTTCATATTTATGGATGGTAATTGAGATTCAATCAATTGGATGCTTAAACTTTTTTTGAGATTTGTTGGTGTACTTGATTTTCTTTTGACATATTGATTACTTTGGTTTCAATTAGAAACTATTATTGTCATTTTATTGTTCCTTGGGACAAATATCTTCAATATAGAATATAACTTGATTGCATTTCTATAAATATAAATGAAAATAAATCCCATTGTGGGCTCCCATAAAAGGGGTCCAATATTCCAAATTGGCACTTATCTTGGTTGTGGCCTAGAAAAGTTTTTCTTCTACCTTTCACTATTCTATGTACCCTTGACCTCAACCTTTCACTATCTTTGTTTCTATATCTTTGAGGCCATCTACCTCAAGCATGATAGTTTATGGTATAGAAAGTATGCTCTCTAATTGTATAATTTTTTTATCCTTTGTTCTTATTCCTCACAATTCAAATTGGTTGGCATTGTTCTTTTGAATCCATAATTGCAATTTATTATTGAGCTTTGAGCTTGATATGTTAAGTTTTCTTGATAAGGCAAGGGAAAACCTTGTTATTCAAGGGTATCTATGTTGGTTTCTCACTATAATTCATTACAAATAAGGGGTATATCACAACCCTTCCAAGATTTGTTACAACAAGGGAGTAACTTGTTATTTCAAAACATCTAAGTTTCTTACTCTCTATAATTAATGTCTTAAACTTATTCCACAATATTCAATTTTAAATAAACCTTCTTGAGATGTATTTCTAGGGTACTGTTGGCCTTGTGCAACTAATGACATCCTCTTAGGATTCATATAGTTGATTCCCCTTGAATAATAGCAACAATAATATTTGGCTTACATTCTCTCTCTCACCCCACCTAGTGGTAAAGGCTAGGGGTCATGGGGATCCTTCTATAAGTCCCCTACTTAGTCAACTTCCAACAGCTTCCTCTCAGCTACCTCTTTCAACTATCGCTTATCATAGTTATGGAGAAGGTGGAGGGGGGCCATTTTACAGTACTATGCCCTTGACATGTAATGGAAGAAATGAGTATTTTTAGCAACACATTCTACCACTATTTATAGAGAAGGTTTTTTTTTTTTATAAGTATGTCAATGGCGATGGTTCAAAGATTTAGTATTGTAGCATGCTAGAGATTTGCTTTCAAAATTCTCAATTTTGGGGTGAAAAGGGTAGGGGAAGATGAGCATTTGCAAGTGATGTGCATATCAAATTCAATTTTACAATGGCAACATAATAACATTGTGGTATAGATTTTTTTAATGGTCATCGATATAATTTGATTTGAGGCTATGAAAGTGTCTTGCCTCATTATTTTTTGTTATCAATCAGCTTATTAATAGATGTAGAGTCTTACAATTTAGCTCTCAATATTTTATACCAATATGATTTTATTCTTAGTTTGGTTTCAAGACTGGTTTTCATTTTTGTACTATTACTATAATTTATTTCTGATAAAATGATATGTTTACAAGTATTTCCTTCAATTAACTATAAGAAAATGTTGGGAATTATATTACATTGCTAACTAATTCATTATGGTAGTTACCTGCATTTGCATTTGTGATAGTTATGTACGGTTATCTTCCACAATTCTCCTATATAGATTGTATTTGTTCTTATCAAATATGAATCAAGTACATTCACCTTCATATGGTATCATAGCCAACAATGAGAAAGGTGTTTTCTTCACATTTGATATGAGTTTTTTTTGCATAGGGAAAGGATGGTGTTGAAACCCGAGGCGTTGAAGTGTGGAAGGAAACTTGTGTAAGAGAAAGGATATAAAGATGACCAATCCATGATTTCCAGGAAAGATCCATGTGATCTGATAGTCCTGTGAAGCATATGTGTCTGCGTTGAAGTTTATATGATGGAAAGAGATTGATAGCTTGAGAAAATCATGTCTGGGAAATATAGTTTGTTGCATGAGGGATAAGTGTGGGAAGAACCATTCAATTGAGTCAATGTGTGAACAAATAATTTGAGCATGTGAACCTTGATATGCTAAAGAAATAGTTGTCTGAGTGATTTAAGAAAACTAAAAGCTGGTGACATCAACCTCCTAGACATTTGAAGGAATGAAAATGGTGGTGTCCCCTATGATTTTTTTTGGAAATCTTAATGTTTGAATCATGGCATGAGTAGACTGTGTTACTTGTGCATTGAAAAGAGACATTATTTGTATTACTACTGATGCAATTGAATGCTTCCGTTTAGAAGGTATTGATCATCTTTCTCGAATGTAAGAGGACTGATTTTATTTGATACTGTTGTACAGTTCCATTTAGAGTAGTTTTGTTTGGAATATTTAGAGGAATTCATAGAAATATCTAGATCCCACAAGCACATAAGGCTAGTTATGAAGATGTAGAAGCCTAAAATTTTCTATAATAATCACTATAGAAGTTATGCAAGTCTTGGATAAGTTGTTAACAAACAATTGAAACCCTACAAAAGATATTTAAGGATGTTTTGCATTCAATAAAGGCAACGTAATACAGAGAGGTATGTTTATGTGATTAAAAAGGGCATAAAGGCATGTTTAAGGCTGAAGATTGAAAAGGAAATGATAGAATGAGGATGTTCCTCCTTGTTGCATTCATTTCCATTAAAACTTTCTTTCATTCTCACTAAGCTTTAAAATAATTATATATGAGTTCATCATATGTATGACAAGACAAAGAGAATGATCATTCCAGATGTTAGTGCTTTTGAAGCCATCCATGTTACATTCGATAGAACCTTTGAAGGTTTGAATAGATCTTCAAACAATTATTCTTGGACTTTTGATAGTATCTTTTCTACACCTAATGAGGCCTCTAAATACTCATCTATAGAATCATATGCATAAAGTATACCAGGGTCTTATTAGAGGCTAGTGGTACTGAAGGATGGAAGAATTTTCATCATCTCAAGTAAGCTTCTCACTTTGAGATGATGCTTTGTATGAGAAGCATTTTGGGCTTTATTTTATTTTCTTTATTATTGTTCATAGATTTGAAGATACATGTATTGTGAATTTTTTTTTTTGGAGATAGGTAAGGGGATTGGTGAAGAGCTTAGTATGGATTATTTCCCAGAGAGTTCACGAGACTCTGACCAAGGATTAAACCTTTATGAGGGTCAAGGAGACAACTTGGAGGATGGTTGTCCTATAATTACAGTCAGGGACCAAGGGTTATACCTTTACAAGGGTCGATGAGACAACTTGGAGGGTGGTTTCCCAATAACTACGATCTATGATTTGGGAGTTCATTGAGGAAGAACTCAAAAATTCAGCTTGGAGCTTCTGGAGGAGTTCCACCTGATTCAGGATTTGTTTCTTTAGAAGGAAAATATTCTCAAGAATGTATACATATTTTGTAATCAATAGGTTTTTTTATGTAAGCCTTAAGGGGGGGTCCCTTGGCAAAGTGAATAAAATCTTGCAAGGGGTACATTTGTAGAAACAATGCAATAAGGGGGAGAATGTTGGAAATATTAATTTTCTAACTGATTCATTATGGTAGTTACTCGCATTTGCCTCTATGATAGTTATGTGGTTATCTCCCATCTATGATAGTTATGCGGTTATCTCCCACAATTATGCTATATATATATATACATATTCTATATGTTCTTATCAAATATGAATCGAGTACATTCGCCTTCAGAAAATAATTCTTTATCGGCATAACCCTTCCACCCCCTCCTAGTGCATTTTCTAGTAGTATTTTTAGAAGATACTTTATCTTTTTAACTTTTTTTTTATATTTAATTAATATATTGTCTTGATATCCAATTTTTCATATTTTGAATATAAGTTTCATCTCAAATTTGAAGCCTATCCTCACTAGAATAACTTTCATAATCCAGATTAAATAGCAAATGTGGATCTATGTCCTAGACAAGGTTGAATCTGCAACTATGTCCTCCTAAATTAAATCTCTTCAATAGAGCTTATAAAAATAATATTGGCCACTTTGGAGAAGGGGAAATTCTTAGAAATAATAAAGGTAAAGTTGTTACTCTAGGAACCCAAATTTCAAGTTATAATTTGAACAATAGTGTTGAAATGGAAGGGTTAATTTTTATTTTGTCCTCATCCCTCATTGGTAAGATAAAGGTACTATCTCCTATTTGGTTGGGGTAATTTTTTGAAAGAGTAGTAAGGTTTCTTTCTTCAATAGTAGTTAGTGTGTTCATAGATTTCTATGTCATTTGCAATGATTTTAGGGTACTTTGTGGATCCATCTTTCACTCAATAATGAGGTGTGTCTTTATTAGGTTTGGATTGACTACAAGGGGCTTATGTGAGGGGTCTCTTTCATTTTATCTAGTATGGATTTGTTGCTATCTTGGAAGATTTTTATATTATATAACATCTTACAAAATTTTCTCTAGTTAATTATTTCTTTCCTATTTTGGACCATAACTTTATCCCTTGCAACATGCATGTCACATTTCAGTTAAGAATAGTGTGGACTCATTGGAGGTCCTATTTAGCAAGATCAGTGATCTTAGAGAGGACCAGTGATATAAAGGTATTGTCTCTTATTTGGTTGGGGGTATTTATGGAAGTAATAGTGAGCTTTTTTCTTCGATAGTATTGAGTTTGTTTCTAGATTTTTTTCATTTAAAATAATTTTATAGTTCTATGTGGATCCATCTTTCACTCAAGAATGTGATGTTCCTTTATTATGTTTGGATTGACTTAAATAGGCTTATGTGGGTGATCCCACAATAGTGGTTTACAATTTTTGGCCAAAATGGACACTAAAATTATTTTTTTAACTAAATTTTCACATTCGGGCGCCTATAGCGGCTAAACCATGAGGAATTTGAAGATGATGCAAACTAGAGTCTCGTCACATTTTTCTGTAGATTCTAAAATATTTTTTTCAAAATTTTTGGAATCATATTGCACTTCTTTTTCCATCTCCCACGAAAACTGGTTTTTTCAAAATATTTTTAAAAAGTGATGCACACCGATAATGCATAACTTTTTTTCCATGAAGGATTAAATTCTAATTATTTTGAATTTAGATTTGTAACTCCGATATCTAGTGGTTCCACTTGGTTAGATAGGTTTTTATTGAATATTTTTTCTCTAATCAAGTTTTGAAGTCAAACCAATTACAATTCAAACATAGCGCAACCGTATAACGCGTAAATTTTTTTGTATATATTGAAATTAAATTTATAATTTTTTTTGTTGGATCAAGGACTTCAATATCTGGTGCACTCATATTTTTCAATTTTTTTTTTTGATAATCTACTATTTTTCCACATGTGTAGAATAGAGACCTTCATTTTCAGTGAAGAACCTATGTTTAATAAAACTAAAAAAACAAATACATAATAAAATCAAAACATGTAAAAATTATATTCGTTGGATAGCTCATTCTGAGGACTATTTTATTCCAGAAGGGTTTCTAAAGACTTCTCCATTTTCATCCTCAACCCGAGCTCTGAAGAGTAAAAAAATAGACCTTTTTTGTGTCTCGGGAGGGGGATGAGGGGCAAGGGGGGTTCGAATGAACCCCTAGGGGTTCGAGCGAACCCCTAGAGGTTCGCTCAAACCAGGGTTTGGCCGAACCATGGTTCGAGCGAACCTCTTCAAGGGGGTTCGCTCGAACCCCCTTTGCTGTGCATTTGTTTTATTTTTTTGGTGGCCAAAATTTAAAGAGGTTCGCTCAAACACTGGTTTGAGCGAACCCCTAATGCGTTTGATCGAACCAATAGGTTCGTACGAACTCCCAAAATCACTTTTTTTTCTTTGGGGTCATTTTTTGTGAGTTTTCCTTCCTCACTTGAATTTTAAACCACTATTGTGGCTTCACCCATGTGTGGGTCTCTTTTAGTTTATTTAGCATGGATTTGTTGCTATCTTGAAAGGTATATTAGAATATTATTATCTTTTCCACTATCTTGTGACTTTTTATTTTGTTAATTTAGTTTATTTTCTATTTTAGATTATAACTTTATCCTTGCAAATGCTTGGAGCTTTATTTATTTTTGTAAGTTGTTTTTTTTCCTCATCATTTGCTTGTTTCTTCCATTGGTTATTTTTCTTCCTTATAACTATAATTTTCCCTTCCTTGGTCTAGCTTGTTGTTTTTTTATATTTTCAATCTCATTCTTTTACTATCTATTTATCCTATATTTCACTTCTCTAAATTCCATTCAACCTCTATTATCTCTTCCCATTATTTCTTCTTTGTTTTTTTCTTTTTCTACTCCTTTCCATACTCTCATGGACCAGTAATGTTTCCTATTTCATTATTTTTTTTGTGATTATTTTATATAGTTGTTGGGTATACACTCTTATAACATCTTTAATCTTTTTGTGCCACCATTGGCTTTTCTTTTTTAGCTCATATGTCTTTATAGGTGGCTAATTATTTGAAATATGCATCTATGACTATCCATGAAGAAATGGAAGCTTAGGATATCAATTTATGAATATTAATAAAAATGACTCTCCTTCAAGAATTCCTATGGATAATATTTGTATTAATCCTTTGGGGCTAAATAATAATTGTATTATTAATGAGCATATGGATGACTAAAGAGTTAAAAGTGGGACCATATTTAGGAGAAGTTGAAATGAGTATTCAAAAAATAAGAGAGTCAAGGTAAGAGATGACCTATGATGATACTCTCCCTAGAATTAAATTGTGTCTCTTGAAGGACTCAAGAGATGATATTTCTCATCATCAACCTTCCCCTTCTAAGATCAATCCTAAGATTTAGTTGTAGAATGATAGTATGCAAAAATCCATGGTATATATTGTTCTCATTCCACATAATCTATTTTTTATTCGAAATTGACTCATTTAATAAATTATATTATATAGAATAGGTCTCCAAAATCTTACCTTTTCTATTATTGATTTGATGGAAAAAAAAATTAAAAATTATTTTAGCTAAGAACTGAAGGAGAAAGTTCAGAAGATATTTTAGATGATCAACATGTTTCTCTAAATTCCATGAATATAAATTTTGTAGATCTTGATGATATGAGAATTACCCTTAGGACTTTGGATAATGAAACTAAGGTATTAGTTCACAAAATTCACAAGAATTTATATAATAATAGTCAAAATCTAAATCCTTGCATCAAACAAGAGTAGGATTCCAATAACAATATTTAAGTATCTTCTAGGTCTTATGCATCTTCTGGTTACTTATTTTATGACTTTTTCAATTGTCCCTCAGCATTTTTTATACAAGATCTACCTATTAATACCCGATACAACCACAAGATTCATACAAGATTAAAGATCCATAGGAGGTGGGTAAGCCATGTCGTGAACCCAAGTTCCCCACTGCACAACACAAGGAGGCCAAGGGAAAAACTCTTGCAACAATAGGAAATTTTCACAATTTCCTAATTCTCTCCATGTGATCATATTGCAGTTGTTAAATAAGAATATAATTCAACTTCATCCTATTAGATCTATTGACACAAATAAATTTTTACCACCAAAATTTAATGCAAAACCCTTTTGTTAGTATCATCGTACACCTAGACACAATATGGAAAGATGTATGTGTCTTAAGCACCAAGTGCAAGACCTCATCAATTCTAATCAAATCCTATTGGCTAGCGTTAATGAAAAAAGAAATAAACTAGTTTCACAACCTAATAAAACTTGCAAATATTTACAACCCATTGCCAATTTATTAAAAAACTTTGTCCAATATAATGATAATAAAGAAGATGACAATTATCTATCCAATGTTGTAAACACAATTGAAGTTCAAACTTGTAAGGTTCAAACCAATCATTTACTATCATTTCTTTCACACATATTGATGCTTATATAACCACACCCAATGGTCCTCTTTATATCAACAATAGAATTAATAAAAAATCCACAAGGGGGATACTAATTGATCTCGTTTGTGTAGTGAATTTGATCACCGAAGAGTTCTTATATGTGCATGAACTTTATAAAGATAATTATGAACAATCTAAAGCATGGTTAAACACTCATTATGGTTTTGTTCACCCTGTGATTGGTTCTATAACTCTCCCAATAAATTTTGAATCTAAACAATGGGATGTTCCATGTACAATAATTCTAATGCCAGACGATTTTCGTGTGTTGTTAGTTCATCCATGGGTAAGCTCCATAAACACAATCCCATAAATTATTCATAAATTTCTTAAATTCCCATTTTAAGAACAAATACATACTATTTACCATAGTGTATTTATACCCTTGGCTTCTTGTGGAAATTTGTAGCTAGACTACTTTTGTCCTAAACTAGTACAACCCATTAAATCTTGTGAGTTTAAAGCTAAGTGTATAGTTGAATTATCCCTTAGTCATATCACACCTAAGGCTCCTCATTCTTTAGTGACTTTGATGGTTGTTTTCCTCCTACCCCACAAGTTGTGGAAAAACCTCAATCTAAATGGGGTATCGTCCCCCAACCACCTAGAATGTATGTTGTGGGTCCACCTCTACCATCCTATAAAAGGCCAAGAGATAACCATGTAATTAAATTTGTGCTTCTAAAGTAAAAGTAAGTCTTTAGACCAAAAACTAAGAATTTATTGGTCTCCCAACCAATGATGGTCCCTTCAATTCCTCCTCCAAAGGAAGAAAAGAGAACAATATTTGGGAACACCTCAATTACCCCTTTATAAGATAAAACTCGTGCGAGAAGAAATAAAAGTGAAAAAGACCATAAAAAAGATGTCATGCTATGGCTCATCAACTTGTAGAAGAGTGTAAAAAACTACCTAGTGACCATCCATCCAAGATCCATCCAAACTAATTCTGATGAAATGCCTCCCACCCATCCATCCTTGTCATTACCTAACTCCACTCTGCCACCTTCACCAAACAATGAAGCTAAACCTTACCTATCTTAGCCTAAGCAAGAAATTAAAGAAACTCATACAAATGATAGTGCTCGTAATCATGGTGATAACACTAATATGCAGCCTATTGTGATACATTTGGATAGTAAAGAAGATAAAACATAAGAACAAGCAGAACATAATAAATTAGCTCTTATTTTTTCTAAATCAATAAATTTAGATGGGGCAGCAATGATGATCCTCCTAATTAGAGTGACTCACCATGCATTTTTTCTTCTCCTTGTACAACACTTTTTGTAGTTCCTTTAGCATATTGTCCGCCTTCCATTTATGATGAGAAATATTGGGATGTAGATGATTTTCTTTAGATCAGCTCGCATGTGTAGTACCTCTTGTGTGCCTTTGTGTTTTTTGTTGCACGTGATGTGATCTCCCATGACATGTTTCATGATGTTCTTTTGTGTTTGTTTGTTTTATTTGGGTGACCATTTTTGTTCTTGTTGGCACAAGGATACAAACAATGAATGTGTTGTGGCATTCATTTATTTGTATCTCCATTCATCTTTATGTTGTGAATGTTTTTATCTTTTGTTTCCTTTTGGGAATGATGCAAAGTGTGGAGACATTTAAATCTCTTCCAGGTTGACTCAAAAGTGTTTATGTTGTCTTCATGTGTCATTCCTCCATTGTGTTCATAGTTCCACAATTAATTGGAAAATGATGCCAATTTCGAGCATGATCATATTATATATTATCTCTAATTTATACTGACCTCTAGATCTATGGATCCCTTATGTGATATTTTTTTCTAGTTATGTGGTTTTTTCATGGGGGAAACCCTTTTGATGAGTCAATTTTATTGGGAGCATATCATTGGCATAGGGTTTTTCAATAATCTCTCATGGCCTATCATGTTGCATATATTGTTTTATTCTACCTTAAAGGAAATTGCTCCTGGTTGGTGTTAGCAATTAAATTTAAGGTGGCTCGGGCATACATTTTATTATTTTCTTGAATTTTTTCGCATGTGTTGAGCTTTGTCAGTATGTTTATGTTTATGTTTATGAGTATGTTTATGTTTATGTTGATTTGATGACTTGGTCAAATAGGTTGTTGGTTTGCACATTCCAAGTGATCCAAAGGTTGACACCTATAGGACACTTGTGTACTTATTTGTGCCACATCATGGGGAAATTTTCAATCCACATGATAGGTGGATTGTCTCTTCCTTTCCTATATATGCATGGTCATATTGTATATTTTAATCAACTCTTTTATCAATCTCTTTGATAATGGAAAATTAGGCTCATTGTGTGCAAGTGTTGTTTTTGTGGAAGCACAAGGATTTTGCTGTTATGATCTTGGATGAAAATCCTAACATTCTATCAGAGAAATATAACAAAACCCTTCCCAAAAACTTGCATCTAGTCTAGTTTAGAGTTCCATACAATTTGATTTGCATGTTAAAAATATCTTTGTTTGGGTGTAATCTGTAGTGTAATCTTGTAGGAAATTTGGCCAATCTAGCCTATTTGCAGGTTGATCTATTTGTGAAAATTTGTAAATTCCATGTTTGCAAGTAATTTACAAGTCAAAATTGGTCTTCTTTCGTGGCACCTTCTATTCTTTAACTTACACAATTGGCATTTTGATTTAATGTTGCAAAGACTCTCGCAAGCTTTGTCTTCCTATAGCTATGGAATTTGGTTCCTCAAATATACAAGTAATTTTTCGTTAGTCACGGTCTCATGTTTTTTCAAATAGCTTTTCCCACCTTTGTAAAGGCATCCACACTGGTGAAAGGGTGGTCAAAACTCTGTGATCTCAGTGCCAGTGGCACCATTCCAACCAGCAACCCTTGGAGCACTATCACATCCACTTAGGGCACTCAACATCCACTAAGGTGTCACCATTTATTATTTCCTTTGTTGGCACCGAAGGCATTGCAAGAAGTGCAATAATCCACTGTATGAATCGACCTTTCCTCCTATTCCCACACAATTGCAGCTCCACACCAATTTTAGCGAGTCGACCATTGCCTGGTAGGTAGCAAAGTGATTATAGGTTTTTAAGAGGTATGAGAAAGGCCACCACATTGTCTTAGCCTCACTTACCAAGTTGGGTGCTAAATCAAACCACCACCATCAAGGATCATCTTGGCACAAGACAATGTTCCTACACATCGAAGAATAGAAGCCTTTGGAGGTTGCAAGTTAATAGAAGGTAGATTTGAATAAACCTGCAATCAATTCAATGCCCTCTATAATCTCAAATGCCTTTCCTCCAATGCATCTGTGTGGCACACCTTCATTCATTTTAATGTTGTTTGGAGTAGAGAAATACTTTCATCTCTCTCTATGCACTCCTCGTATGAGGATTTAAAGGAGGCTTTGTGATAGGAGCATTTGGATTTGTGATAGTGATAGAGGCGTATTGTTGCAGGTTTCATAGAGTGGGGGAGGTTGTTGAATCATTCTCCACACTTTGTAGCTTCGAATTTATTTTAAGTCAAATGCCTCTACATTCAACATAGCAATCTTGTAGAGGCAACATAACATTTGTCATGCCAACCTGCATGCAGCCTACACTCCCACATTGCAACAATCATCCATGACTTTTCCCCACAACTCTAGCTCCTTCTGCAACACTTGGTCAACGTTGGCACCCCATTATCCCTATATTTACCATTCTTAGTTATCTGCTATTTATTTCGACATTTTTTTATTAGCTTTTAATGAAATTTGTTAGCATAAACAAATTCCTAACTCCTATATTGGCCAAATCGTATTTGACTAAATCTACTTCTACATATAATTGTATTAATTGATTTTTAACGGTTAGACAATTTCATTAACACAATTTGTTATTGATAATTATATTAGTTAAAAAGCTTGCTACCTAGTAATTACTAGCAGCTAGTTATCATTTAGTTAATCATTAATCCTTTTGGGGGAGTTAATTTAACTATAAGTGTCAAAGTGTTGTAAGGGGGTTTTCATTTTTTATTTGTGTCATTTTATTGAGGTTTAAAACACGTATTTAATCTATGTCGTCTTAATCCACCTCATGATATAAACTTGTAAGGACTCAAAACAACAATTAAGTTTGTAATGCACTCATATAAAGTGCCACAAAAACTGAATGTGTGTTCCTTAGGGAGGGAATTTCGTACTCACACCGAATTATAAAGTGTAATGGGGGGTTGTGTGGTGCCTTGATTAGCCGTTAGAGAAATGGATCCTCATGATTCTCAAGTGTGTGGGTTTCCTTGATTTATCATCACAATAATGGATCCTTCTGATTCTCAGCTCATTCATGTGTGCCTTGATGCACACTCTTTTTTAGTTTCTTGTACACCTTTTGGACCTAATTCAGGGTCTAAATTCCTTGCACACTTTTGTGCCCAATTTCAATTGGTCTACTTATAATTCTTAGCATTAAGGGGGGATTATGACACTATTATGCTAATGCTTCTTTCAATGGAGCAGTGGAGGAACCTTCTACTTTGGGGGGTCTCATTGACCTTCTATCTTTATCTCTCAAATGGGGGATTATTTTAGTGGATCATATTTTGTGAGATTCTAGTACTCCAGAATCAAAGTACTATTTTTATTTTCAGATTCATAGAGTTTGATTGCCTTTGTGTATTCATGGTTTAGTAGTGTTCATATGTTCACTCATGCAGTATTTTGTATCTCTTATCTTGATCTACATTTCTTGGAGGTTTGTTGATTCCAACAAACACCAGTTCACCTTTGACAGAGTTTACAACTTCGACATGCTTTAGGAGTTCTTCATCATCATGTTCCTATCATCATGAGAAATCTTTTCAAGAGGTCTTATCCTTCTTTTATCTCTCCTTTAGAGGATAGTTTTTTCCCACTGGGTTTTCTATCTTTCTCCTTTTAGAAGAGATTGCATTGTACTAAGGTACCTCACCAGGCGTCGTAGTAAGGACCTATTTCTTTGTATCTATTGCACTTTTGTGATATGAGCCCCAAGTATCACTTAAGGGGGATGATAGAGTGAATAATTTATCTATTTACTATAGCTTAAGTGTACTTAGGTTGATGAGGTTAGACAATATATTGTCTAACTGAATGTGCAACCTTTTAGAACTCTAGAGGTTACCTAGTTGTTTGGTAAACCTCATTTACACACCATTTTAGGTTGGAATACTTTCCATCTCACCTCAAAGGTCACTTTTGTAGTCATTCAACAATTGTCACCAAGGTTGATGACTTGGTCAAATAGGTTGTTGGTTTGCACATTCCAAGTGATCCAAAGGTTAACAACTATAAAACACTTTTCTACTTATTTGTGCCACATCATGGGGCACTTGTCAATCCACATGATAGGTGGATTTCCTCTTCCTTTCCTATATATGCAAGGTCATACTGTACATTTTAATCAACTCTTTCATCAATCTCTTTGATAATGAAAAATTAGTCTTAATGTGTGCAAGTGTTGTTTTATGGAAGCACAAGGTTTTTGCTATTATGATCTTGGATGAAAATCCTAACAGGTAGTACAAATGAGAACATGTTTGGAATCTAAACTTTCATGTTGGAATAGTTTTCTATAGAGTATAGCATTAGCATGTGTGCCTAGGCTAGCTTGAGCAAAATTGTTGATTCATTAGGGCAACATGTAATTTGATATAAATTGTTTAATTATTTTATTGTCTATTCAATTGGTTTGATCATTTTCATTTTATAAGGACACAACACATATTTTCATAGAGAGGATGTTGATTCCCAATTTTATCTATTTATATTTACAATGTAAATAATGTCTAGATATAGATGGATATTGTGTGATTTGTAAGCATGGATATGTTAGAAAAATGAAGAAGAACATCCCATTTTTTATTTTGTGTTGTCATTGATGTCACCATGAGTTGCATTTACAAGATCAAGTTTGAAGTTGTTTCGGTATTCTGGTCCGATATTTGAACCGATATTTTTCTTATATCCTCTGGTATTTTGGTTCGCATCTGTTTATTGGTGATTATTGTTGCTTGCAGTTTTGGGAAATGGTTTGCAAACATTGGGAGCATGTACATTCAAGATCTCACGTATCCAGATGCTCGTATGGTGCAGCGGCATTACACTGGTATTTATAAATATGCTATTAGGTTTATCCTTGGCCGACCTAATGGATGTATTGTGTATTAATTTTGTTATGCGGATATATGTGCGACCTATCCTAGGTCCATGTTGACTTGATGTAGCGTGTTAGATGTGTGATTTTCTTTTTGTGAAAGCTTGAAGCTGGTTGTTGATATTTTTTGGTGAATGAGAAGTGCATCTAATTAGGTCGACCTAATTGATGCTTGCAAAGAGATCAGATATATATATATATATATATATATATCGGACAATGTTTGAAGTTACATAGTTTTTGTGTGATGATGTGAATGAAAATGTGAAGAAGAGCGAATATGATGAAGTGTGTCAAGTCAGTTTACTAAGCTTCATTGGAACTGAATCTACACTCACTAGGTGTACTCTATCAGTTCATTTTATGGCAGAAAGCCAATTTTTCATTGTAATTCTATAGGAAGTGAGCCTTTGTTTTGGAAAGTGATTCCTAGTAGTGAGCCACCCATTTGTAATATCTTATAACCGGTTATACTATATTGTGAGCTAACACTCACCACAGTTTTTCCCATTTTAGGTTTTCCACGTAAAAATCTCGGTGTTCATGTGTTCTATAATTTCATGTTTTGTTAATGCTTTTACTTATCTTTTTTATTGTATATATTGGAATAATTGGATGGTATCTTATCAGAAAATTTAAGAAGATATTGATTCACCCCCCCTTCTCAGTATCTTGGACATTTAACAATTGGTATCAAAGCCTGGTTCCTCGGGAAAATCCTAATAGCTTGAGGGAGATCCTGAAGATGGAGGAAATGAATGATAAAGGAGACCTCCAAATTGCTCTTGAGGATCTTGGGGTACGTGTTTTAAAACGGGTACCTGTTTCTTAAATTTTTTATTTTTTTTAAATAATCAAGAAAATAAAGAACACATATGTGTTTTGTAACACGTACGCATTTTTTAAAAACGCGTATGCGTTTTTAAAATTAAAAATTCCCAACCCACATGCTGCCTCATTTTTAGGCTTGGGAAAGGCTTGGCAATCCAAGCCTTAGCCTTTCACCTGCAACTAAAAAACTAAGGCAGATTGCAGAATGTCCAACTTTGGCAATATGGCTGATGGACTTTTTTTCTGAATCAATCTATAAAATTAAAACCCATTAGAGAACACGATGTCTACGTTCCAAATATATAATTTTTATTAATATTGGATTATGTTTGCTATTTTTTAATTAATTTCTAAGCAAACTAGTCCTTAAACTTGAAATATCAGGCTTTTTTGTTTTTTAATAACTTTTTTTGGTTAAGTTTCTTGTAAAAAAAATTATATGGCATCAAACTTCAGACAATTCTCTACACAATGAAAAAAAAAATATTCAAAAAATGTTTAGTTTAGGTCCAATTATGTTGTCTGTACACATTGATTTTTGTAAACAACAATTAAGGCCAATAAAAATTTAATAAAAAAAAATATATTCAACCAAAAATTACAAAAAAAATTATAGACTTGGAAACTTCATGTTGTTAGTTCTCTTTTCCCAAAATTAATTAGCAAAATACTTTTATTTGGGTCAAAAAGTGTTGTTCATACATGTGCTTGGTATTGTAAAAAAATAGGGACTTTTAAAAAGTGGTTTTTATAGACTCCTATCAAAATTTAATTTCTATAATCTGGGTATTTGAATAATATACATATTTGGAAACTAGATTCAAAATTCAAAATTTCACAGTACTAACTTTTTTAAAGATTCATTATGTAAGTGCCTCAAATTTTCAGTCCAAGTGTGACAAATTTTGAAAAACAACAAAAACACTTCCACTTTTTGAGCTTTTTGTGTACCCAACTTCTTGCATTAGCCCCTTGACAAAGTTGAAAGAGAAAATAGATATTTGAAAGAGAATCTTGAAGATGCGAATGAATATGTCTAAAAATTAAAGGAGCAATTGAAGAAGTTCAAAGATAGACACAAGAAAGTAACTGATCAGTTGAAGAAGGCTAATGAAGATATTGTTTGTTTGAAAGTGCAAGTAGAGGAGAAGAAAAGAATTGAAGAATGTCTAAACAAGTTGGTACAAAGCAAGTCTGAAGATTGCACCAAGCTTGAACAAGAAGTTGTGAACCTGAAAGTGGATCTAGAGAAGGCGAAACTCTGTGAGAAAAATTTCAAACCTAGCTTAGAGAAGCTTGATGATTTGATTGTAGGAAAGAAACCTAGCAAAGACAAAGGTGGTCTGGGAAATGACACGAGTGAAATTTCTAAAGCTGTGGACAATCAGAAGACTTAGAATAAAGGAAAACAAAAAGGAAATTCAAGGAACTCTGCTAAGAGACCTCTGGTGAGACAACCTAATGCACAAAGGTATCCTTCTTTTAATAGCACTTGTTTTTCATGCAATGAATTTGGTGACAAGGAAACAAAATGTAGGAGTAGGATGAATCAGTTTCCTAGTCCTTTTACTAGTCAATGTTTCGCATGTAAAAGAATTGGACATAGGGCAAGTGAATGTAGAACCTTGATGATGAATTAGTTTAATGGAGGAAGAATGAATCAATCCTTTAATGGCTATTTCTATACCTATAAAAAGTATGGACATAAAGCTAATCAGTGTAGAACAATAATCAGTGGAAGTCAATCTAATAACAGAAATATTGTCTAGTATAACTACAACAAACTAGGACACATGTTTCAAGAGTTTGCAGAAGCAAGAAGAGTAAGGAGAATAATCCAATAGAAAAGAATGAATCTACGACAAAAGTTGACAAAGATGAGATTAATAGATGAATAAGATCTGGAGGAAGAAAGAACCAAAGACTGTTGATGAGTCTGTGCCCTCATCTGATACAAACAATTTGTTTGGTAATTAGACCTAGCAAGGTTGTAGGGGGGCATTATCAAAAAATCATAAGAACCCCCTGGATAAATGGCGTGTCAAAGGCTGACGCAAGGATGAAATGTGAAGATTGAATATGCAGAGGTTCTGGAAAAGAAACCAGAAGAAAATATCAAGAGATGACATTTTGCGGAGCGAATTATGGTTTTTTTGAGCAAAAGAAAAGAGTTTTTAGTAGCTTTTTTAAATCGGTCGCATTTAATGCAAATTAGGGCAGACATTATTTTATAAAGGAAATGTTTGAGGAATTTTGATCATTCATTCATTTGAAGAAGTTGAAGCACTTTGGAGCATTCTTGAGGAGATTTGGAGTTCAAGTTGTGCAAACCCTAGTTGTGGCTCATCATGAAGAAAAAGGTACTTTAATCTTCTATGCAGTTGTGTTTTGTGGTGGTTGAGTAGTTTGAATTTTAAATTGGAAGAATGGTTACCCCTGTAGTTGTTAAAGTGTCAGAAAGGCCGAGACCCTCTTATAGAAAATATTCCTTAAAAAATTTTGAAGATGACCCCATGCGAACATTTTCGTCAATCCCTCATGGAGTTATGCTGACCGAGGATACAAGGATGTATATTTGTATAAAGAATGAGGAATTCAACCACACATAATTGATTGAAATATGGAAAAAAGAGCTTACTGGTGATGATTTCTTGATAAGATATGAGTACTCGAACTTGGTAACAAAGAAGTTAGACAGGTGGAAAAATTTTCCTAACTTCCAATATGATGACAAACTTGTGAAATTGGTCCTAAGTAGAATTCATGATAAATTTCTATGGACTAAACGACCACACCTAATAAATAAGGAAGCGATTAGGGCTATTACGAGGCTCTGGGATAAAGGTACAGTACCTGTGTTGACATCTATGAAGAATGAGATTGTAACAAAACTTACAAGAGCCACTTTTGATAAGAGAGCTTTAATGATGAAAACCATCACTAATCTGAGTGTGAAGCATGCAGCTATCATGATCAGTCACAAAATATACTTCACAAATAGAGAGAACTATGTTTTGGCTACAACAATCTATACTAGCATTGATATGGTTGAAAAAGGTGTTGATTATGATCTATGTGAGTTCTTCAGATTCAGCTGATTGAGAACTTGAAGTTGATGAAGGAAAAGAAATATGCTTTCAAATTTGGTTCATTGATTGTATGTTTGTTGTTTTATTTCATGAAGAGGCTTCTGAGAAGGAATGGTGAAGTAAATTGGGACTCATCCAGACCGATAGCACATCAATTTTTTGATTATATGCATAGTCTAGGTAATATGAGCACTCAAGATGATGCTCTAACAACATTCTTTGTTGTATTCAAAAGGAACATGAATGAAAGGGAAAGGATTCCAAGGAAAATTGTTAAGTATAAAGATGACATCATATTCCATATTTCCTCTAATGAATGTATGATTGAGGCTATGGTGGTCATGCCCACAAAAGGATATAAAAGTCACACCAGAACTACACCTGGGAATTGGACATTCCAACAGGCGACTAACATCTTCTCATGGTCATTCATTTACTTTATCAAACCAAGGAACGTATACTTGAAATGGAGCAACATGGTATGTGCACTAAGAACTAGTTTCCAATCACCATCTATAGAAAACAAATGCTTAAAAGTAATGCAACGTAAAGATTTTTAACTCAAACACAACTTGGCTAAAATAGAAATCATAGAAACTATTATTAAAGGACAAACTGTGAACTGGCCTTATGCTGGAGGAACAGACACAAGGTTGGATTCTTGATGCTGCAGGAGCAATACAAAGCTGAGTTTGCGTTGAAATCTACAGAAATAGATTCTAACTAGTAATCAACATGAAATGAACAGTTAATTACAACAACTTGCTACATAATACTTACTAAGTGGGCCCCCTTAGCAAGCATCAACTAGATTACACAAGAAGTTGACTCAAAGCTTCATCGAATTTTATTCATACTCAGAACCAGGATACATCGAATACTCTGTTTGAAAATAAAACTTAACATGGAACTCTATTGCTTATTCAACTTAATTTTAACACATGTTGTTTCATCCTGTTTACTCACATAGGAGGAACGGTTATTTAAATGAAAAAGGCAACTAACTAACTAACAGAGGGAGTCGTGATCATAAATACATTCTGAATCCGCGGAACAGATATTCATAAATGAGAGTCTATCTGCTAAACGTGACCCAGAAAAAATATAGCATTACACACTCCCTAGATCAAAGGATCGTTAAAGTTTCTTCCCAAAGATTCGGTCAAAGAGTTATTACTGGAACAACTTCTTCAGCAGAGTCGAGATTCCTTGCGCTTGATCTGCTCCTGCTCCCTCCAACAACCTGCAATAAGTGACAGAGGCGAAGGAAAGCATACACACAAGTGACACTACATCCATTCATTAATCACATGTTAATCCTATTCCATTATCCAAAATCATAAGCATACATTAGCCATGCGGGAGGTCAAAAAGGTAATTAATAAAGTTGTCAAGCTACAGGAATATGGAATTCGTTGCTACAGGATACCACCCGAAAAGTCTTTAATCAACAGGTTTAAACAACTATTAATAACAAAAGTAAGAGTATCAAAAGTTTCAAACTATGAGCATATTTAAGGCTCATCATTCTGCCCCCTACTTATTGTAATGCTGGTCCTCTAGCATTGACTTTCCTTGTTGTTTCCCTAAAATTTGTTGGAGTAACATGACCCTGCAACGAAGTTCCAAACTTGAAGTAAAAACCTCTGGTAAACTGACATCTTTCAAATCTGCGGTTTTCTATTTCTTCATTGATTTCCTTGGCTTGGTAGGGATAGAACGGCCACATTAAAACTAGGGGTTGAAAGGTCAGTGGCATCCATAATTCAAATCTGCTTCGCAAACCCAGTTGCATGTACCTTTCTGTTCTCCTGAGTGCTGCTGTGAAGTTCAAAGGGCTGTGAGGCTCTGTCTTTCTTAGACCAACCGTCAATCTCTCCCACCTTGTCTCAATTCTGGAAGAGGCGAGTTTCCAAAATGTATATTTCTACTCTTTGAACTCACTGTATACCTGTTGTCTGATGTCAAAAAATTTCCTTCTTTCCTCAACGTGATTTCATCCATAAGTAACTACAAACCAGGTTTTTAAAACTGTGCGTGGGTCTAAACTCTCAGCTCTTAGAAGAATAGGTTCATCTCATTCTACTTCTTCATATGTTTCCAATTGTCTCCCATAATTGACCTCATTTGCAGCCCAAGACATAAGTGCTCTTAGATGGATATCACCTATATAAAGGAGTGGGTTCCATTCAGTTTCTGGAGGAATTAAATAACCATGTAAATAAAGTTCACACATGGAGTTTTTCAGCCAATTAGGGGCCACTTCATAGGCATCATAGAATTCCTTGGCCATTCAATATCGGGATCTAAATTTTTGGAGATCCTCATTAGTTTGAACTAAAGAAACTGTTCCTTGAGGCACATTGCATATACTTTGGGTGGCGGCCTACACTCCATTATCTGTCCAGCTATTTTTATCATTTTATCCATTTTCTTCTGCATATCTTGAATTTCTTGCTTTTTCCTTTCAATTCCCCTTTGCAGCTTTTTCTTTTCCTCATCCCATAAACTTTGTTGGACTTCAAATTTGGCGAGATGGTGAAAACATAAAGTCTAGAATGACACAGGCATTCTCTTAATTCTCAGAAATTCCAAGTATGCAATCAGTAGAGTCCTTTTATACACAACTAAATCTGTGCAAACTTTAGTGGGCAATGGATTATCATAGGGTATTTCAGGCAGTTCAAACACACCCTCTTCTTGTTGTAGGACAAAATCCTCTTGCTGCAGGATGAAGCCCTATTGCTGCATGGAAGAAGATTATTTTTCCTTAGAAATTTTCTCAGCTGCACAAGCCAAGTCGTCCAGACTCAGCATTTTCCCCTTATCAACATTATTGGGTTGTGTTGCCTCAAGAACAGCAGAGGAGCTTTGTGGAACATTTGAAGACATATCCAGGGAGTTATCATGACCTGATTTAGTAGAGTCCTCCAATATTATGACAGTTTATGTTTGAACGGAGGCTATAGCAGGATTAGACTGTTTTCTCAATGAACTCCTTTTTGGTAGTTTTTCAGAAGGAGCAGCAGCAAAGGATGCTTCCTTAGCAGTCCTCTTCCTAGCTGGTCTTGAAGATCTAGACTCAGTAGGGGAAGAAGATATTGAAATTGGAGTATTAACGAGTGTTGTTGCAGGAGAGACAAAAACAGGGGAAGACTTCGCGGGAGAGGATGAGGCAAAAAAAATTTGTCTTTGAGTATGTGGGTCCGACTTAGGAGTCTTCCCTACCCCAGATGACTCACCTACAATTGTCTTTCCTTTTTCTCTCCTAGCGGCAAACCTTGTTTGCACACCGATAGAGGACGTTGGTATAGAAGTTGCAGGACTGGACGCTACAGGAGCAGCAGATTCTTGCTCTGTTTCAGTACTTGTAGACTCAATTCTCATTTTCTTTCTTCTAGACTGTGCAGGTAATACCCTAGGGGTTTCAGGCGGTTGAAGACCTTTTCGAGCAACAAACTCATTCCAGGAAAGAGGTGAAACATCCCTTAAAGATCGCTCAGTCAAAAGTTTTATTAGGGCATGATGTGTGACAGAGTTTTTTTTACCCTTTTGGGTTTCATGTGCACTACTTTGTAAAAGGCTTAACAAAAAATTCAGAACATTCACTACCAATCCATGTCTCATATGACTTAACAATTTGAAATGATATGAATGTAGGTAAGAGAAGCTCCCTTCACAAGTTGAATACTTGATAACAAAGATGGCGTATTCAGAGTATGGATAAGGCAGGGACATTCTTTTGCACCCTTGCTTTGAAATTTCCAAAGGCCCATCAGCTGGTAAGGTAAACTCTGCCCTAGCACAGATAGCATCCCTTCCAATAGGAAAATTTTCACCAACTGCTGATAATTCAGTAACTTCTGCAATTCTTTCCTCTGTCACAGCCACTACCAAGCCCCATACCGTAGCCTCATTTTCTGAAAATGTTCTTAAGAATTCACTTGCAACCTCTTCATCAAAAGAATCCATTCTCAAGAAATAATTTAACCATCCACAATTGGTGAATGCTTGCATTAACTGAGGATCATGTATCAACGCCTCATGAGTCGTAGGCTCGTGCCTCACCAATTGGCCACCCATGATAAAAAATCCTTAAAACAAAAACTCAGACTGATGCCGAAAGCTTGAAAAATACTCTTCTTCCTTACTGCCCTTCCTTTTCCTTACCAAGAATAACAACTAGACTTTTGCATAAAATAATTTTAATAACTACTTAAACTAAGTAGTTAACTTGTTCTTAGGATATGGCTTCGCAATCGTACTTTTAGAAAGTACAAGAACATAACTATTTTGGCAAACGTAAATTTGGCATAGGAAAATTTCAAATTAGAATACCCTCGCCCCCTACTTAGCATTCGACATGTGTCCTCACATGTGCAGGGTGATAAAATTAAAGCATGCAATTATGACTTATGTATACATTACAATTAATGAATAGACAGAAAGAATAAATTATGTGATAATGAAAATATTTCACGTACCTTGAATTCAGTTCTCGGGCATGCCGTAAAGGACAACAACGTATCATGAAATGATAGCTAGGAGATTGAATGCATGAATGAGGCAGAATGGCAATATGGATGACGTGGCAGATAAAGGAATGAATGATGTGATAGATGAAAAGAAACAGAGAGAAGTTGTTTTCTTTAAAAAAGAAATCTTTATTATGGGCGGTCAACACAATACTTAAAGAGAAGCTGCAGGAAAAAGGCCTAAGCCTTTTGCTGCAGGAAGACCAGTCGAAACAAATTTTTTCAGGAACTCTTCCTTTGATGTCGGCTTATGATATAACCACAGTCAGTGTCCATTAACTAGCTATTTGAAGCGGACTGGATCAATTGTGGCCAGCTGTACTGATCCATTGTCAAACACATTCTCAACTTCATAGGGACCGAGCCAGCGTGTTGTGAGCTTACCTTGGTTTTCTTGATATCTGGAATCATATAGCAAAGTCCAATCACCAGCAGAGAATTGCTTGGTTTTGATATGTTGATCGTGCCATTTCTTCCTTTGCTGTTGGACAGCTTCTGTATGTTACAGAGCAGCTTTTCTCATTTCGTCCAAGGCATTCAGCTGCAGGAGACATTCCTTCTATGCTTCAGAAATTTCTATATTGAGTTTGAGAGCTGTCCTCAAAGTTTTATGTTCAAATTCAATGGGAAACATGGTTGTTTTCCCATAAAGCAGTTCAAAAGGTGTAAACCCAGTTGTTGTCTTCCATGCAGTTCTGTAGGCCTAGACTGCTTCAGGAAATCTACTATTCCAATCTTTCCTATGAAGCTACACTATCTTTGTTAGGATTGCCTCAATTTCCATGTTTGTAACCTCCGCCTGACCATTGGCTTGAGGGTGATAGGGGTTGGACTTCCTATGTTTGATTTTATAGTCATTCATTAGTGCAGTGATCAAATTGGATGTGAACTGAGCCCCCTGATCAGTTACAAGCTCTCTGGGAACTCCAAATCTAGTGAAAATTTACTCATACAGAAATTTAGCAACCTTGTTATCACGAGCATGAGTCATTGCCTTTACTTCAACCCACTTTGTTACATAATCCGTGCAAACTAGAATGTATGACTTGCCATTTGATGGTGGATCAATTGGTCCAACAAAATCTATTCCCCATTTATCAAAGGGGGTGACTATTACTTGTGGATACAGTAGCATTTCATCTAACCTGGTTGGTCTTCCCATACGTTGGCATTTGTCACATTTCCTTGTATAAGCTACAGCATCCTTGTGTAATGTTGGCCAATAGTATCCTATTGTAAGAACCTTCATTAATGTTCTATTGGCTGCAAAATGTCCCCCACATGGTTCATCATGGCAAGCATGTAATATATCATAAGTCTCATCTTCTCTTACACATCTTCACATAACTTGATCAGGTCCAGTGTAAAACAGACAATTTACAATCCATGAAAAGTTAAAACTTTTCTCAATTAACAGTTTCTTTTCTTTTGGGGAAAAGTGAGCTGGTATTTTGCTTGCTACTAGATAATTGGCAATGTCTGCATACCATGGAGTATGTGCAATAATGGAAAACAGGTGTTCATCAGGGAACCTATCATCAATGACTTCATGTTCAGCAGGTGCAGTTATTTGAAGCCTTGATAAAAAAAATCAGCCACAACATTAGCTCTTCCTGGTTTATCAATTATTGTAATATCAAATTCTTGCAACAACAGGAGCCATCTTGCCAACCTACCAGAAATGGCAGGCTTGTTCATCAAATACCTAACTGCTGCATAGTCGGTGTGGACAAATATCTGATAACCTATGACATAATGCCTAAATTTATTCAAAGCATACACTACTGCTAGCAACTCCTTTTCTGTAACAGTGTAATTTAGCTCAGGACCTTGAAGGTTTTTGCTGATAAAATAGATAGCATGCTCAATTGAATTTTCTTTTTGGCTTAAGACTGCCCCTATGCCAAAATCAGAAGCATCTGCATGTATGTGAAAAGGCAGAGTCCATTTTGGACCTTGAAGAATAGGGGCTTTAGTAAGCAAGTCCTTTAGCTGCAGGAAAGATTTTTCACAGGCCTCTGTCCAATCGAATGCAGAATCCTTAGTTAATAAGGCATATAGTGGACTGGCAATTTTGTTGAAATCTTTTATAAACCTTCTATAATACCCTGCATGGCCAAGGAAGCTTCTGACATCCTGTTGTTTTGCAGGAGTTTGTAAATTCAGAATAACTTCAATTTTAGTAGGGTCAACCTGAATTCCATCCTTGGAGAGATGATGGCCTAAAACAATACCTTCTTGCATCATCATAAAGCACTTTTAACTATTTAGAGACAAATTTTTCTATCTGCACCTTTTCAATACTTTTTTCTAAATTCACCAGTGCTTCTTCAAATGTAACCCCATAGGTAGTGAAGTCATCCATATAAATTTTCATACAGTCATGAGATATATCAGCAAAAATACTAATTACTGCTATTTAAAATGTTATTGGTGCATTGCATAGACCAAAAGGCAAGACTGAGTAAGAAAATGTTCCCCATGGACAGGTAAAAGTGGTCTTATCTTGATCTTCAGGGAAAATTTTTATCTGATTGTACCCACTGTAGCCATCTAAGAAAAAATATCTCTTACCAGACAATGAGTCTAGTACTTGGTCTACAAACGGTAGTGGAAAGTGATTTTTTTTAGTGGCAGTGTTCAACTCTCTGTAATCTACACACACTCTCCATTTTCCACCTTTCTTAGGAACAATAACTAATGGAGAGACCCACTGACTGTCAGAGATTGGATAGATAAAACAAGCATCAAGCAACTTTTGAAGCTCATTCTTAACTATTTCTTGGAGTGCTGGATTTATTCTTCTTTGAGGCTGCCTAACTGGTAAACAGTCTTCTTTGATATAGATCCTATGAGTACAAATTTGAGGATCTATTCCTTGCATGTCCCCATATTCCCATGCAAAATCTTTATGTTGATCTTGTAGCATTTTGAATAGGACAGGTTGTTGATATTGTGACAACTTGCTATTGATATTCAAACAGTGACCTGGAGACAATTCTATCTGCTTAGTGAGATCACTCATAGAATCTACAGATGATGTTTGTACCTCTTGTGGAAGCAAGTTATGAAAAATTGCAGGAAATTTAGGCAGTGAACTCTAAGAATTTAGTTGTTGCAAGAAACATTATAGATGACTGTTATTTGGATCAAATGAACTACCCATATCAGAGTTAGACTACAGAATTTGAAAAAGCAAGGCATCCTCATTCTGAAGTTGTGAGAATGGATCAGTTTGAAGCATCATTAATTGAACCAACGAATTGGCTTCTTCAGTTTCTTCCCCCACATCTGGCCAAACAGGTTGGGACAAATCTAGTTGAGGTCTAGCAGGCAGATACAAAACCAATTTTTTTGTGGACTGTCCATCAGAAATAGTCATATCTCCAGAACGGCATCCTATAAAATCATTAGCAGTTGCTAACCATGGTCTACCTAGGATAACAGGGTATCCTCCTAAATTTTCCTTAATAGATAATATTGTGAAATCAGTTGGATACTCCCAAGATTCAAGAGTGACAATTACATCTTCCACCATTCCATTAGGTGTGACTATGGAGCTATCAGCAAGCTACAGGATTGTAGGTGTAGACCAAATGTTTAGAATGTTCAAATAGTACATATTATGCTTGGTCATGACATTGATGGCAGCACTAAGGTCAATCAAAACATTTTTTACAATTTGGCCATTTATATGTATTTGCACTACAGGACTTCTAGGGTCAATGTACTTTGGAATGACTACATTTCCCAACATTATATCAGCTAATTTCCCTAAGACATGAATTGTTTGGGGATCCTTTTTTTTCTGTCCAGGCTTCTTCAAACATGCCTCTTTAATGGCTTTTCCATAAATTGGAACGTCTTTAATGGCCTGAAATAAAGGAATTTGAATTTGCACATTCTTTAGCTAATCTAGAATGTCAAAAGTGGGTTCTTCCATGGATTTAGGTGCGGTACTTTGTAACCTCTGATGAAAAGGTGGTTTGTCTTGACTTTGCAAAATAGGCTCCTTAGAAACCATATCAGTTATAGGCATATGCTCAGTAGGAACAGCAGATGCAGCAGGTTCTTTAGGAGAAGAATCTGGTATCTCAGTAATTAGAGGTGGTTGTAGAGTAGGAAGAGTGGTTCCAGACCTCAAATGGATATCATGAATGTTTAAGGCATAAGCTGGATATTGGTTGGCTTCAGCAAAATACATGGGTTGTTGTGGCTGTTGTTGTTGCTTATTATTGAGATTTGGCAACGGCTGTGCAAGCATAGGCATTTGTTTTCGAGGGCCAGTATTTGTGGCAGTTGCTGCAGGAAGTGGCATGAGGGCCTGAGGTTGTGGTTGTGGAAGCTGCAGGAACCCAGGGGACTAGTTCTGCCATTGCTAAGAACCTCTCCATTGAGGATTCTGTTGCCAATTACCTTGGGGTGGGGTCCATTATCCTTGTGGTTGTTGCCAACCTCCTTGAGGAGATTTCCATTGAGGGGTCTGATAATTAGGCCAATTTGGTTGAGATGTATTCCAAGGTGGTGGTGGTCCATATGTAGGTTGCCATTGGTTATTATAGCTAGAATAAGGATTACCAAAATTCAAAGGGTCTTGAGGCATACCTTGTCTTTGATCCCATGGTCTCCTTTTTGTAACGAAGAACACTTGATCATCATCACCTTCTACTGGCTTAAAGTCGGTAGGTAATTGCTTAGCTTCCAGATTAGCCACCATCTTGCATCTGCAGTCACGTTTCTTCTGTCTGCAATGTGGACAGAACTCAGCCAAAATTGTTTCAGCTTCCTCATGTTTCTTCCGAGCTTGCATAGTGTCCAGTTGTGTAGCCATATTGTTAATGATATCCTACTTGAAATTAGACAGCGAATTTGTTATATCCATCCAGGAGACTCCACTGGAAGAAGACTTGCCTACTATAGCTTGATGACCTCTACCCTTCTTCACAATTGCTCGAGAGTAGTTAAGACATATTTTCTTGATATCATCCCAAGGCAGTTGGGTTATATCACCTCCTCCCATCAGGTCCAAGGCGTCTATACAAGCATCACTGATTCCCCTTAGAAAAAGTAGTTTCTGAGAGTCTTCGTTGAGAGTATGGTTTGAATTCCTTTTCAGGGAAAACAAGAATCTTGAGATATAATCCTCCAGACTTTCATCCTCCTTCTGCTGAATTCTGAATATGTCGTCTCTTTTACTACCACTCTTACAATATTCCTTATATTTCTCAAGGAATTTTGTTTGCATGGCTGCCCAACTATCAACAACACCTCTTCCCAAACTCATGAACCATCTGAGAGCTCCTTCCTTAAAGGTGGAAGGAAACAACTTCAGCTTGTGAGCATCTGAAGTGTAGTCATAACTACGACAGAGGATATCAAACTCAAACAGGAAAGTTTAAGGGTCCTTTGTAACTAGGCCATAGAACTTGGGAAGTAATGAAGAAGGAATATTCTTAAGGTTATCAGTATCTTGCTGGACAACAATGGGAAACTCAAAAGCAGGAGGTGGATTAGGTGGATTATTTGCCATATTTGCTTGTCGAAATAACAGAGCAAATGGATTTTCCTTAGGTTCTTCGTCAACTGGGCCAAATGGCAATTCAACAAATAGGTTCTCAGGGATGAACCTTCCCAGTGCGTCTCTTCTTCTATGCATGCAATAGAATAAATGGTATTTAAAAATAACTTGAAAATACTTAAACAACTGACTAAACTACTGCTAACAATGACTATAGCAAGTTCTTAGATTGACACCATCCCTGACAACGGCACTAAAAATGGTCACGCCCACAAAAGGATATAAAAGTCACAGCAGAACTACACCTGGGAATTGGACATTCTAATAGGCAACTAACATCTTCTCATGGTTGTTCATTTACTTTATCAAACTAGGGAACGTATACTTGAAATGGAGCAGCACGGTATGTGCACTAAGAACTAGTTTCCAGTCACCATCTATAGAAAACAAATGCTTAAAAGTAATGCAACGTAAAGCTTTTTAAATCAAACACAACTCGGCTAAAATAGAAATCATAGCAGCTATTATTAAAGGACAAACTATGAACTGGCCTTATGTTGCAGGAACAGACACAGGGATGGATTCCCGATGCTGCAGGAGCAATACAAAGTTGAGCTTACGTTGAAATCTACAGAAATAGATTCTAACTAGTAATCAACATGAAATGAACAGTTAATTACAACAACTTGCTACATAATACTTACTAAGTGGGCCCCCTTAGCAAGCATCAACTAGATTACACAAGAAGTTGACTCAAAGCTTCATCGAATTTTATTCATACTCAAAACCAGGATACATCGATTACTCTGTTTGAAAATAAAACTTAACACAGAACTCTATTGCTTATTCAACTTAATTTTAACACATACTATTTCATCCTCGTTCACTCACGCAGGAGGAACGGTTATTTAAATGAAAAAGGAAACTAACTAACTAACAGAGGGAGTCGTGATCATAAATACATTTTGAATCCGCAGAACAGATATTCATAAATGAGAGTCTATCTACTAGACGCGACCCAAAGAAAATATAGCATTACACACTCCCTAGATCAAAGGATCGTTAAAGCTTCTTCCCAAAGATTTGGTCAAAGAGTTATTACTGGAACAACTTCTTCAACAGAGCCGAGATTCCTTGCACTTGATCAGCTCCTACTCCCTCCAACAACCTACAATAAGTGACAGAGGTGAAAGAAAGCATACACACAAGTGACACGACATCCATTCATTAATCACATGTTAATCCTATTCCATTATCCAAAATCATAAGCATACATCAGCCATGCGGGAGGTCAAAAAGGTAATTAATAAATTTGTCAAGCTATAGGAATATGGAATTCGTTGCTACAGGATACCACCCGAAAAGTCTTTAATCAACAAGTTTAAACAACTATTAATAACAAAAGTAAGAGTATCAAAAGTTTCAAACTATGAGCATATTTAAGGCTCATCATATGGAACCTCGAACCATATGGATTTAGCCTCCGGGTTATGAAGTTATAGTAGAAGAAGCTGAAGGTTATGTGCAAATGTTACTGAAGAATCCAAAGGACCCCAACGAACCAAGAATTAGGACATATGCTAAAAAATCTATGGAGATTCATCTGGAGCAATAAAAGCCTAAAATTAGAAAGAAGGTAGAGAAAAAGCTTAAAGAAGTTGGTTTCTCTAATGAGGAAATTTCCCTTAGAAGGGCTATGGGAGAGCAATTGGAGGCAGAATCATCTGGCCCGAGGAGATCCGGAAGCACTACCTTTGTAAAATCATCTACAACCCCTGCTGCAAAGTCTGAACCTAGTACTGTTGATAAAGGCAAAGGTCTTGTTTCCACCGAACCGACTACTAGATCTAGGAAGAGGAAAGAGACTCCTCTGGTATCCCCTACAAAGAGAGGAAGGAAAGAAAAAGAGACGAGGGAGAAGAACCTCAGTGTTACAGATGATCAAGATGATGAAGAAGAAGATCCTAATGCAAAGCTGGTGAGGAGAAAAAGAGGAGGCTTATCCTCTAGTGAAGGTGCTTCTACATAAGTTGTTGGTTCCAAAAGAGTACTTGTTGTATCATCCTCTGATGATGAGGAAGCACTAGATTTTGGTGTCCAGGTGCACACCAAACCAGAATCAAAGAAGGCCAAGGTGTTTGGTGAAGCCTCTGTGGACCAGAGAAGTGAACAGGATAATCTGGTAAGTTCTGATCCCCACTTTAAATTAGAGGCAACTCTCAATTCCATGCTACATCTTGAGAACATGCTTCAACCTACAACAGAATATTATGATGATGCTAAAGAAGAAGATAAGAAAACCTTTCTTTTAGTTGTTATTCAATATGTCATCATCTTAGAAGCTAAGTGAGATGATATAAAGAAAGATATACCTAAAAGCATGTGGGAAACTCTAATGGAAATGAGATTAGAAGTTGTTGATCTCGAAGAGAAAATCAAGAATGATGTGTACAATAATATTGGGTCTTCCCTGACCCCAGATGATCTGGAAACCTTAAAGAAGATCTGTGCATAAATGTTTCAGATGAAGAGTAGAGTGAACATGTTGATGACAAGGAATAAAACAATGACAAAGAAGGTAAGGAAGGAAATAGCAAGAGTGATCTGGGATACAACAAGAAAATATGGGATGCTTAGAGCTGATGAAGGCATTGCTGCTAAAAATGTTGAGGAAAATATTCCTCTCAAGATACAGGTAATGTAGATATTTCTAAAAATATTGATGTAGAAGTTGACGTTGGTGGTGAAAATGATCCTCCAAAAGGTGAAAAGCATAATGAAGGTGAGGTTGAGCCTGAAAAGCACAATGATTCTCCTCCGGAGCACACTAAAGGAGATAGAGGCAATAATGAACAAGGTAGTGAAGAAGAAGAAAAGGGTAATCCTGAGGAAGAGAAAAATAAAGATGAAAAGGATGAAAATGATGAAGAAGATAACAATGATAAAGACAAAGATGAAGACAAAAAGGAAGAAAAGAAAGAAGAAGAAGAAGAGGAAATGGGAGAATAAAAGGAGGAGGAAGATGAGAAGGAAAAGGGAGAGGAAGAAAAAACAAATGAAGAAATTCCCAGGAAAAATGAAGAAAGTGGAAAGTAGATTGTAAAATCTTTAAAGAATCCCATATAATCTTCCTCCAGTAATGATGTTCTGAAAGGTCTATTATCCAAGAAAATTAGATTTCATCCAATAACTCCCCAAGAACTTCTAAAGCTTCCCATGATTGAAGGTTTTGTGGATATGGAGAAAATGTCTCTGGTGCATAAAGTAGTGTTAGGAGATGCTCTGCAAACATTTTTCCAAGGAAGGAAATTCTTGAAGCACACCAAAAAGGAACAAAACTTATAGAAGGTGCTTTCAAGGCTATACATGAAGTCCTACCTGGTGCAACTATTGATACATCTCTCGCTCTTGTTGAAAATTTGAAACTTTTGTTAGACGAATGTTCAAGAAGTATGCCTTTGGGCTTAGTGAAAAGAAAAGACAAGAGCTTGAGGAGAGTTTGGCAGAGAAAAGGTTATTGGCATTACATGAAAAGTGTGCTCTTGAACACTCATGTGCTGAAAATAATCTAGAAGTCATGAAGGTTTGTGAGTCTGAAGCAAACGTTGTTCTTGCTTATTGATTGAAGTGGCCAGATGCCACTTAGAATATTAAGGTTGGTATGGACTCCATTGAGTCTCAATTATCTGTCATCTCTGGTACCTATAGCCTATCCAAAGATAGAGACAAACCAACTTTCAGAACACCATTACTACACATAAAGAAAATTTATTTGTGTTGTAGAAGCAAAAGGAATAAATTATCAAAACATTTGATCAGTTGAGTGATATTACAAGAGTGGAATACACTCTGGTTGGTAATGCTCTGTCATGTGCGAAAAAACTTGAAAAGATAAATTTGACACCTGATACTTTAGACAGTGCAGAAGAAACTCTAATAGAGTTGGAATCTCTGAACAGGATGCTGATATCCACAAAGGATAGTTGAGAGAATGGAAAATCGGTATGGGAAGGTATTCTAAAGGAGCTTCAAGGTTCGCCATCCTCTAGTTGATACATGTTTCTTTGTTTTTCTTTGTTTTCATGTTTTCAAGATGTTTTTGGGACAACCTTTGTCCTAGGGAGTGAAGAATAGTGGAATGTTGGCATTAGGGGGAGAAGTGTTGTAAATAAGAAGTTTTGTAAATATTTATTTTGGCACATGTTTCCATCAATGACAAAGGGAGAGATTGTTAGAAAAATGAAGAACATCTCATTTTTTATTTTGTGTTTTTATTGATGTCACCATGAGTTGCATTTGCAAGATCAAGTTTGAAGTTGTTTCGGTATTCTGGTCTGATATCTAAACTGGTATTTTTCTTATATCCTTTGGTATTTTCGTCTGCATCTGTTTGTTGGTGATTATTGTTGCTTGCAGTTTTGGGAAATGGTTTGCAGACATTGGGAGTATGTACATTCAAGATCTCACATATCCAGATGCTCATATGGTGCAGCGTCATTACATTGGTATTTGCAAATATGTTATTAGGTTTATCCTTGGCCGACCTAACGAATGTATTGTGTATTAATTTTGTTATGCAAATATATGTGTGACCTATCCTAGGTCCATGTCGACTTGATGTAGCATGTTGGATGTGTAAATTGCTTTTTGTGAAATCTTAAAGCCGACTGTTGATATTTTTGGTGAATGAGAAGTGCATCTAATTAGGCTAACCTAATTGATGCTTGTGAAGAGATCAGATATATATATCGAATAGTGTTTGAAGTTACATAGTTTTTGTGTGATGATGTGAATGCAAATGTGAAGAAGAGCGAATATGATGAAGTATGTCAAGTCAGTTTACTAAGCTTCATTGGAACTGAATTTGGACTCACTAGGTGTACTCTATCAGTTCATTTTCTAGCAGAAAGCCATTTCAGGGTATGTCCAGGATCATGATGGGCCAAAAAGTGGCAATATGATGGGTATGTGTAGGGTATGTGGCTGATAACTTTTTTTTACCCAAAATTGATGAAATGAAAAGGTATTTTTAAAGAAGATTCTCATCTTTCCACCAATGTAAATTATGATTTACTTTAAATTTAATAAATAATTATTATTCATTTTCTATTTGAATTACGACTAAAGTCCTAATTGATAGGCTGATTGAAAAAATCTATATCTTTCAAATGGTATCACATTTTTTGAATCCAAAACACGCATCACATTCTATGCTTCACATACTATAGGATTAAAAAAAATTGAATTCCATGAATTTTTGACCAAGTTAAGGTGGTTAGACATACGAGTTTTTATATTTTTTAAAAGTTGTAATAAAAATTCATAATTAATTATTTACTTGGAAAAAAATTACAAAAAATATGCATCACATTCGAACAAGAGTCCTCTACTTATATCTAAAATATTATAAAAAAATATTATCATTTTATTGTGGTTAGGGTGGTCAAACGGACACCTACTTCTTATTTTTCCCTAAAATTTAAGTACTGCATTGAAATTTCAAATTTTCACCAAATATATATATATATATATATATATATATATATATATATATATATATATATATATATATATTAAAAAACCTAGTAGTTTAGAAACTACATTCAATTTGATACATATTCTATTCTTACATATTTTTGAAATAATATAGATAACTTATTCAATTTTTTACATCAAGTTGCCTAACTCTGATTTTTCTGAATTTTTTGCCACTTAAGGGCCTGTTTTTTCCATGATGATCATGCACATACCCTTCAATGTCATTATAATTTTGTAGGCACTAAGAATTTGTTTTGGATAGGGAGTCCTGGCAATGAGCCACCCATTTCTAATATCTTATAACCGGTTATACTATATTGTGATCTAACACTCACCATGGTTTATCCCATTTTAGGTTTTCCACGTAAAAATCCTAGTGTTCATGTGTTTTGTAATTTCATGTTTTGTTAATGCTTTTACTTGTCTTTGATATTGTATGTATTGGAATAATTGGATGGTATCTGATCATAAAATTTAAGAAGATACTGATTCACCCCCGCCCCCCCCTCTTAGTATTTTGGACATTTAACAGGATATATATAATTAAAGAGAATCATAAATGGATAGTATTTAAACAAAGTGTGCATTTTAAAATAAATACAACTTACAATTTAAGTTTTAAACAAATCAACTTTATAAATATATTTTAGATAATTTTATATGTAGTTCCGGAATGCTAGGAGATAAATTCCTATATATACCCTTAATGATATACTAAAATATATACTTATATACAATACTACACATAAAAATAAAGATTAAACATTTATCTAATGCTATGCTACAAATTGTACTCTTGTATCCAAAGACTAGACATTGATTGAGTGATATGCTACAAATTGTTCTTTGTATGCAAGGACTAAAATTGGTTGAGTGTTATGCCACAAATTGTATTCTTGTATCAAGGACTAAACATTGATTGAATACTATACTAAAAATTGTATTCTTATATCCTAAACATTAATTGAATGATGTGTTACAAATTGTACTCTTATATTAAAAACTAAACATAATTGAGTGCTACACTACAAATTGTATTGTTATATCCACTACCCATATTACCAAATCTAACAAATCAACATTAATCTTTTCTCTTTCTTAATTAATATAACACAAGACAAAAAAAACAAACAAAAAATCCTGACTTTGTTTTAATTTAGGGCCCGTACCAGTGATTTTTTAGTGGCTAATATTCGCCAATTAGCTGATAGTTGAAATTTGGGAATAAAAATTGGCTAATCGCCACATTTTTATTAAAATTTAATTGTCTTATTTAAATAACCAAAGTATTTATTTTATTAAAAAAATAACTTAAAAAATTATCACAATATTCGATACATAATTATATCAGATTTACCTAAATTTTATAAGTTATAATAGATTTCTATATTAATTCACAAATAGTATATCATAATTATTAGTTTCCTAGGATCATATTTCCAATCTTTAGTTTCCACAATTGATCTACAGTATAATCTAATGGTCCTTGTATTTTGTGAGGTAAAATTTCTGCGATTTTTATTGCTCATAGGCCCCAAATTGATTTTGGATCATTGATCTTAAGATCAATGATCCAAAAGCAATTTTGGGCCCCGTGAGCATTAAGATTGTGGTATATTTTGTCTTGTGGAATATAACAAGAGTCATTATATTATATTTTAAATCAATGGTGGCAAGTAAATATTATAGTCTACTACCCCTTAAACTCATTGACAATTTCCATCTTTGAGCCCCTACTTTTTCATAACAATTATTTTTTTAGATTGGAAGGATTCACCAAAATAATTAATGCTTTTTCTTATTATTTTCCAAAATTCACCAGTATTTTTTAACAAAACTTTAGTAATTTAAAAAACAACAGTCAATAAACTTATTATTTAAAAAAAAAAATCATCAATAAAAATTAATATATATTTTTTAAATAAAAGATTCCCCAAGATTTTATATCTAATTTCAAAAGATTTTATTGGAATCAGATTCCTCCACTAAAATATCTGTAACAGTGATAATTCTCGTCGTTTGTGTATGATGCGTCTAATGACATTGGTCAGTTTCCATTCACTTGTTCATAGCGGACGAATGTACCACGCAAGCCGGCTTCGAGAAAAGATAAAAGGATCTGGAAACAGATTTTATATTGCTGAAACTCTTTATATACAAATCTTAGCGTTGGCTAGCACGGTTATTCGCCTTGAAATCTTTCTGTATCTCCAGACTAACTGTGAGAGGCTTGACGATCGTGAAAAACTAGGTTTGTTTTGTGCGGATTCGTGTACAAACAGAAAAGATTTAGATGGGACGGACTCCTTCCTGTGGAAAACTGGGACTTAACAGAGGTCCATGGACGCCAGTGGAAGATCTCTGTTTAACAAATTATATCCAGGCTCATGGCGAAGGCAGCTGGGGATCTCTTTCCAAGAAAGCAGGTTTTTTTTTTGTTTTTTAAATAAATATTAGCCAATCATACATCATCCTCCTAGAATAAGGATTAGGGTTATTCTTGCTTCTCAGTTGCATTTCCATTTTAGGGTTAGGGGTTTGCTTGTATGTTTATTTCACATATATTCATTCATTTCAGGTTTGCTTCGAACCGGAAAGAGCTGTAGATTGCGATGGTTAAATTATCTTAAACCCGACGTCAAACGAGGACATATCTTACCTGACGAAGAAGATTTAATTCTCAGGCTCCATCGGCTTCTGGGAAACAGGTGAACTTCACTCCATTCAAAATATTCTTTTTGTTTTTTTTTTTTAAATGAAGCAAGTTACTATAAAGTCAGAGTGCAAACAAAAGAGTATGAAATCCTTTCGGGTGTCAAATGGTTTCAGATGGTCTTTGATCGCTGGACGTATACCCGGAAGGACTGATAATGATATTAAAAACTACTGGAACATTCACCTGAGTAAAAAGCTTATCAGCCAGGGCATAGATCCTCGCACACACAGGCCCCTCGCCGAATCTGAGGACATATGGTGGAACCATCAAAGCACCGATATTCAACAAAACATTCTCCAACCCTCTGCAACACCAGAAAGTGCCGATCCAGAAATACATGACAAAGATTCAGATTTCATAATAGCAGGTCATGAGGAGGACCAGATTTGCTCTTCAGTGGCTACACCAGCAATCACTTGTTTACAGAGCGCACCCACCATTTTGTCTTCCGCCAGTGAGATTGTTACTTATAGTGAAGTTGATAATTCAAATTCTTGTGAGACTACGAAACAAGGAACATACAGCAGCCGGTTTCCTTACTTCCTTCCTGCAACTCCAAGAGCAGCAATAAGCTATGGAAATACCACTTCATTTATGCACCCTTCGTTTCTACAGTCAGGTATCAACGAAGAGTTTGAGATACCAGAGCCTACTGTTGAATACAATTCTGTTCCACAGCTTTTCCCTCATCAGTCTGAACTTGTAAGTCCTAGCTATGATTTGTGGTCTAGACTCCAGTCTCCAAGTACGCATTACCATCCTTCTCGTTGACCTCAGTATATCACTGAACTATATTCTGGATATTTCATTTATTTTGCTATCATGTATTCTTCACTCGACTGTTTGTATTTGTACAATTAGAACTAAAAATGTCCAAAAGGGTGTACGTTTACCCCTAGTTTGGACACCTATGCTGCTGTATTTAAGCCTTTCAAGATCTGGGGCAAAGTCCTGATTTGTTACCTCATAATAGACAAGCTTACTTGAAATGGGCACAAGGGTAAACCTGTAACACTAGTTTAAGCACCTATGGTGATGTGTTTGAGTCTTTCAGGATCCCATAGGGTACCCATTTGTTATCTCACCAACCAAGAAAAACTTAAAATGTGCAGGAAATACAATACCAATCTTCAATGTTTGAAAAGTTTTATGCGTTATTCCTGCTTTAAGAGCAGGCAATACAACTGCCAATCTTCAATTTTCGAAAGGTTTTATGCATTATTCCTATTTTGGGATCAGTATCTGTACTAAGAGTCCGTGATTTATATCAAAAAAAAAAAAAAAGGAAAGAAAAGAGTGTGTGATTTATATGTTTCTGTGGTGTAGATTTGAATTGCTGCATATTCCGTTTACATTTATGTGGTACATGATTGCAGTATCACAGACCGGTAAGCTTATTTCCCAATTGCTATATAGGTGTTCATGAGGTGGATCCTTCAGGAGATTCTTCAAATTGTTTTAGCAGAATCAAATCCCGAAAAATTCCTTTAAAATATAATACTGCATCATCCAATCTGCAAATCAAATGATACAAAAGCCTTATGAGAAAAATAATCTTGATTTTCAGACATTTACTGAACATAAAAGTGTTATAGGAAAAATCCATCTTCTATGGGAAGAGCGTTTATACATCCATCTGCTGACTTCACTTAAATTGGAAATCTCTGTCTGTTATTTGCAAAATGATATGAATGTAGAAAAATATATGAATGGCATAGTCACTTGAACATTTCTTACAGTTTTAATCAGCAATATCGCTAAATCTTAATTTTATCATGGAGATTAACTAGAAAAATTTATAAAATGTTTAATGGAAGGCTATTCAATTAGCATTAATTTTATTTTTACCTTTTTCTACTTAGTTTAAAAACTGTTAATGTACCTTAAAAGTTAAAATATATGCATTTTAAAGATATTTTTTTTAAGTTATGGGTAAATGTTTTTTCATTGGAATAATGAATTGGAAAGAAGGATTTTGAAAGTGCCCCACCCTTTACAAGAAGAAAGAAAGAACTCAAAGATCTTAACACATCAACATAAAATAAAAACAGAGAATTAAATAGCAAAAAGACAACAATACAACAAAAAATCAATACCACCTCACTAGCAAGGCCAAGGAAAAATGGATAGGGAAATTGTCAAAGAACAACAAAAAATCCATCAGCTCAAGGTAACATGAAGCTAAAATTCTTTAGAGATTTTTACATCCTCCCAATAGGTTTATCCTCTGACTTGACTAAACCTTGTTCCTTTCTAAAGTAATATTAGTTTTAAGAGCCAAATTTGACTATAAAAGGAGTAATGGACCATTTTCCTTATTAGGTTCAATCTTGGATGGTGTGTGTTATGACCCAAAAGAGGGCTAAGAGTATTTATATCCTATATCTCACCATCTAGGCCATCCCTAACAAAATCCTTTCCCTTTCCAAACTCCTATGATCGTCGCACAACCAAATGAGACTTAGTTTTAATAGTAAGATTACAAATTTTGATTTAATCTTGTCCAAAAGAGGACAAACCTTCTCACCCTTACATTCCTCGGGTACCTCAACAAAAGTTTGAGGAAAAGAAGGTTCTCTCTAACCTTATTCTTATTGTCAATTTTCCTCCTCATAATCTTACGCCTAGTAGAAGCATATCCATGCTTGAGACAATTGTGACACACTAGAATGGAATCCTTGTAAATAATCTACTACACCCAATTACCTAGCTTAGAGGATAATATGATTGAAGAGGGTAGAACCTTATCAAAATCTATAACAACGCATAATCTAGCAAATAATAGGCATTTACTAGATTTGGTCACCTTAAAGACTATAAATAATTGGTCAAAGTAGTGAGTAATGCCTAAGCAAACTTCCTCCTCCTAAAATTCTAATTTTAATACAAGTAATCTCATCCATATTTGGACGTTATTTAAACATTCATTCTCTATTTCAAAACCCAATTTACACCTCATACTTGGAAGAGAAAAAAAAGTCCAAGAAACCATGAGCCACTTAAGAGGATTGAAACACAATCCTCATGAAGAGAAAAGAAGAATACAAAGAATCCCTTTAACAAAACTGAGATCTCAAATATACCACAAATTTTCCATTTTCTCTTTCCCTAATTTATAAAAACATATACATTAGACCTAGCTACTAAAAATAATTCAATAATGGCATTCCTTATATTGCAAGATGATATATGAAGAAAAGAGTCAAGGACTTGAAGCACCAACCACTTTCCCTCATTAACAAGCATCAAGGAATATGATTGAACTATAATGGAGTTAAATTTATCTTTGAACACCTTAGTCCATGACTTATTCAAAGGAATATCACTAGTAGACCCTAAAGCATCCCTCAAAATAGGCTACAACCTATAGAAAAAAGGAGCCTCCCCATCCTCCAAACCTAGGAAAGAAGAAGATGAATCCAAGAGAGCACACAAAGTGATATCATCTAAACCCGTAGGAGAAAAGTAGGGCAATGGGGAAGAAACCACAATATTTTCCTACCTTGATGATATTGCCTTATAGAGGTAGATTGAAGAGATCTACCCTATAACCACAACTTGATCACTTTAAATTACCTCCCCAATGCCAACACCACTCACGACATCACCACCCCTATTTGAGTGGTAAGAATAAATATTTTTATCTCCAAAACACTCAAAAGGTATGTATTGAGTGCAATTCCACCAATATTATCTTCTACACCTAAAACATGAGGCCCATAACCATGACCAACTCCCCAATAGAATCCACAAAACTAAGAGTGAGAGAACCCTTACATAGTCCTTGACCTAAAGTGCCAAGACCACTCAAAGACTAATTCACACTTAGATCCTTATGATCACAAGAAAAATCCTTTAAAGTATAGGAATAAAGGGACAAGTCTATACTATTATTAGTCCATTTGGAATTAGGAACAAATATAGGATTCTAATAGGCATCCAAGTAAATTTTAATTGGATGAATTCCCTCCTCATCATCATGCAACATGTTCTATTCATCTTGAGATCCACCAATTGTAGAATCATCACCATCATCCTTGTCATCCTCATCTTCCTCACTTCCTACACCCAAACTATTCCCGCTTTCTTATTTTTTACAAATTTTATTATTATAATTCTAATATCTAGTTATTTTTAAAATATCAATTAAAAATTAATTGATTTAGGAAAATTAATTTTTATTTTGATAGAAATAATTTATATAATTTCAAATATATTCAAGTATATTTATGAGTCCCATTAATGTGAAAATTAAATCATTTTATATTTTTCAATTTAGTGTTATGGTATCTTATTTTAATGAATCAAAAACTAATTTTCATGATCATGTTAAAATTTAGATGACATCCAGATTATTCATCTATCTTCAATATATATGTCTAATGATGAAAAATGTACACCTTTTATTTGTGGTGCAATTATGTACATCGTCATTTTGAGTATTTATCTTAGCACCTAAGTAATTTTATTCTTAAATTTAAATTTAACCATAGACATGAGTTGAATTATGTGTTTAAATCAAATATAAAATAACATTTCTCTTATCTAATTTTATTTCGAATTCATTCATTCAATATCTAATTAAGTCTTTCTTAAAATTATTCTATCCATTATCATAGAATAACACTTTATCTATATATTACATTTGCATAACCCTTTTAACAAGAAGTTTTAAAAACCTAGATTCATGCTAGGTCTTTGACCACCCTTTTGCATATTATTAAAAAATTTAAGTTTTAAGTTATTGTCTTTTGGATAATTCTTGATGCATTCATTATATATTGTCTTTCATATTTTTATAATAAAACTTCTATTTGAATCAATGGACTTGGCATAAGGAGAATAGCCTCACTTAGTAAGCTTGTAAAATTGTTTGTCAACACTGCCAATCTATATTTTTGGTTTAGGAATCAAGGTGAGTATTTGTTTGTAGGTATACAAGGTAAATAATTCATAGGTTTATAGCCCGCACAAGTATCGTAGTTGGCTTGAGTCTTGGGTATGATCACCAAGGTGTTGGGTTCAACTCGAAGGCCCAAATTTACCCGATGCATGTGGCTTGAAGAAGTTTTGTGCATCCATAGGGGATTAGTCTCTCCCTAGCTCAACCTTTCCCCTCCATAACTTGGAAAAAAGTAAGTCCAAGGTAAGGTAGGTTGGGCACTGGGCTAGGTCGTGAGGATATCCATGTAGTAAAAAAAAATAGATCATAGGTTTATTTCTATGGCTCAAAGTTCATTTTATGTAGGTTAAGACCTATGTGTAAAAATATTGATTATGAAGGTGTGAATTTGACTAAGGGTGGCATAGAGTTTCAAAACATTGAAAATTTAATCATCTTATTTTGTGCATCTTAGATGTAAAATTAAAATTTTGGTGTTAATCATAAATCAAAGTCTCTTTTATTCCTAACTCTAATGTACACATTTGTTGCTATAATTAATTCTATTTTTACATCCAATTAAGTATGTGTTACTATCTTGACTCTTTATCTAAAGTAAATTTATGTATTTTTTTTTATCAAATGTATCTACCCTAATTTAAAACTATAACATAATAGAAATATCACAAATCTCTAGTTTTATGTTTCTTGTCAACACAATAATCTGATAGAGAGGTAGAATTTATATGTTAGAGGTAGTTTAGAAGTAAATACCACATCAAAGACCATTCATTCTTTATTCATACAACTAAGTACACCATTCATACACATCAACTCCATATATTTATCATATCATAACACATTATCAAGTATCAACTATATATATGCTCTACTCATGCATTATATCTCATTCTTTTATTACTCATATATGTCTCTTCTTTATTCTCACATCATGTCTCACATATGTCTCTATATCTATTTTAAATAATACATATTTATATGTGGTACAGATATATTTATTGTTACATATAGTGATGTATTTCAATATTCACATTCCTTCATGGTTGTGCCTCTTTTAAATTTCCAAAATTTATATATGTATTGCATTCGTGTTCTCTTGGTCTATGATAACTTTGATTATCTCTATGTTTCATAGGTATTTTTCTCTAGAACTTTGCTAGCCTTTAGTGCCCTTGTGAGCTTCCACCATTGGCCTCCATCAAGGTACCCTTTTGAGTTTTCAACGTAATGGATATGTATTGGCTCTATCTTACCAAATTCATCCCTTACATTAACCATGTATTCTCTTAAGACATTTTATATTTTTTCACCTATATCATAACTTGAAGCTCATACTTGTCAAAATTTTCCCAAAATTTTAGACCAATATAATTTTTTTCCAAAGTTGTACCAACTCCCCATTATGGTAGGATATTCTTATAAGCGCTTCATAAATGGATTATTTATTTCCCCATTGTATATTAGCTTATTATACATAGTGGAATTACCCATTAATATTGATCAACAAAATTTCACCATCATTAATAGAAGAATGGATATCAATTGGATATATCTAAATTTTTATGTATCTATTAGAAGTCATGTCATTGGAACTAATCATAGATTCACCAATTCCTTTAACTATTTTATTTAGGATATAATTTTATTTATCTTCTCTTACAAGTAGTGGAAATGAGTGAAAATTCTCAATTTGGACTCTTATGACTCTATCCAAATCTTAGGTATAATGCCAAAATGAACTTCCCCTTTTGGCTTTTTTCCTCTCTTGAGAAATCTATTAGAAGTGTCCAGGATAAATACAAGAAATTACCCATCCACCAGGGCCTTATTTATCATCTCTACAAGTTTCATTCGATGTTGCTTCCCTCCCCTGCCTTTGTTCAAAAGAACACCCTGACCATTCACAAACCCCCCATTCCCTCTATGGACCCTAGCCCCTCTATTACTCTAGATGAAACCCCTCCTACCATTTGTTGTGGCACCCAAGCTTGAGTTAAAGCCCCTATGAATGAAAAAACCCCCCCAACCCCATCAAATGCACCCCTTTGGTAGAACTCACGCCTATTTCTACTTCTGGGTCGGGGGAGTCTAACAACTCAAATGATGATGAGTCATGTAATCCCACCCCAGCCAACTTTCCTTTTCACTCTTATGCTCATGCGGATATCTCTGATGTTCCCAACACCCCCTGTTTCTAACCCTAACCCACAAAATTCTCCTAATCTGTGCATCAATCTTGAGGAAACCAAAACTAAACCTAGGTCAATTTGTGCCCTTGCTAACCCCCTCAGGAAAAAAATCAACATGAAATCTCAAAGACAATTAACATCCAAAGGGATATCATGAAGTGGCTCTTGGGCCAACTGGTAACAACTAAAGAAAGAATCCAAATTTTGGAGGGCAAGGTTTTGGAGCAGTAGGTCCCGTGGTCGAGTGAGGTGGAGAACAAGGAGCACTGGGACATGATTTCCTCTCTAGCCAAGTCATTCGAGAAGCGGTCGATGTGGGAAAAGGAGCCAGAATATTTGTGTGTCGTTGTTGGTATTAAGGAAGAAAAGAAGAATTTACTAACTGAGATTGATTATATCCATCAAAACCAAGAGAAACCATGCAATGCCTCAAGGTCATCATCAATTACAGTAAAGAAACTATGAAGAACATTGCCCTCACCTTTTAGGGTTTTCATAATGAATTAAGGAAGTGTCAGGGGAAACGGCTTGTAGATGGTCTGGAGGATGGTCATATGCAGAAGAAGATGGGTAAAATGGTGGATACCTCAACTCGTGATGTCATGCTGAATACTTAGGCCATTCAGCAGGGGCCTATGACTTTTGAAAAGAAGTTCCAATTCTTGTCTCAGGAATGGAATGTGATCACTAGTCTCAAGTTCTTGGAAGACATGTAGATATCTTGTGGTTATGTTATGGTTCCAACTCTATGTGCTTTCTTTGTTGTTTTTGTTGGTTGAACTGTTTAATCTTTAGTTATGGTTTAGTTTTTTTTTGGGTTTCTCACTTCTCGTGAGTTCCTTGTCTCCCTCTATGGTTTTTTTGTAATGAGTATTGTCCCTTCCAATTTTAATCTAATCAAAACTCTATCCAAATCTTTAATAGCATAATATGAATTAGATTCCTATATTATGTTTTGCTCCAAGTTATAAATTTTGATTTTTAATGCTTTTGTGGAAGTGGGCCATCCTAAGAAATATTGATATAGGATATTTATGTTGTTACAATTCTTTTCTATTTTCTAAATTTCTCTATTTAGCTTAATTTTTCTTATTGTACATATTTGATCCTAATGGTCTCTAACTACCTATTCTCATATTCTACCAATATCTTTCTTAAGCTCAGCTTTCTATTCATCCCAATTCCTCATCTCTACCAATAATCCACTAATCACTAACCCCAATTGTTTCTTTAGAGGTAAATAAGCATCCAATGTGAACCATTTCTTTTGTTAATTTTATTCACGTTGGGATTAATAAGGCATCCCCAGTATTATAATGCTACATGGTGTAGAAAAAGATAACTTCATGACCCAGTAAGAAAAACACAATTAATGTTATTTCTTATTGTTGGAATATGAAAAATGATCTATAGAGAATTTTGAATGTCACTTATAAATCTTAATCATCTTCTATGCACACTTCCTAACCTATAATTCTTACCTATATATCACACTAATTAAATTTCCCACGTCCCTCTAATAATCAAATGATATATTGGGTCACATTTATGGTATTTAGAACAATCCAATATACATACATGTGATAAGGTATTGCTCTATATGTTAATCCCCTAGGAGAAAAGGTTGCTCTTTTTTGTAAGGTAAGAATATTAGGAGTGGGATCCACTTTTATATTTTAAAAATTATTATGGATTTATAATATTTCAAGGAGAATATTTTTAATTATATTGTAGAAATGTTCTCATGTTTTTGATAACTTAATTATGGGTTATTCTTAAACATCATCTAGAATTTTGGAGCAAAAATAAGATAACTATTTACTAGTCTTTTATGTAGATGAGGTATACAATTGATATTTATTATTTGACCACTGAACTAAATGAGTTTTAGGTAAAGTCACTTATTTCTTTTTAATCTATCAAAATTTTATTTTTTGATTTCAAATTTCTTTCTTTGTGTGGTTTTGACATGGCTGCATTAAAATTATATTTAAAAGATAAGTAAGAAATTTTGAAATATAATTATGTAATGAATTTTGTATCAATTTACTCCCCTTATTTTTATAATAGATCAAGAGTGTGATCCAAAATATAAATACAAAATTCACTATATGATTATATTCAAGAAACTTACCCACACACTAAATTATAATCAAATAATTTTCTAAATTTTTGTAATATTATCGAGTCTTTTTTTAATTAAAATATTTATCTAAACTTCAAAAATATTTTAAATAAAATAATTATTGATGTTGATTGCTCTTTTTTTTATTTTAATCTTTATCATTTTGTGGGTGAGTTTTATATTTCTACTAGAAAGATATGAGTTTTTTCTTATGCCTTGGGAAATCCAAAGTCACGTGCTACCATTGCTTCTATCTTAGTTGACTGACCTTGTTGTTCTATAGAGGAGGATGATGTTTTGGCTTGGTGATATGATCCTAAAATGGAATATTTCATTTCTATGGGATATTAGTTAATAGAAGAGGAAAAGAATGGGTTTGAATATTTCCCTTAGTGAAAAAGATATAGAATAAATATTGTTGGCCCTAGTGTAATTTCTTTATTTGGTTGCATTGTCAAAATAAGTGACTTATCTAAGACAATATTAAATAGAGGGGATTCCAAGGCCCTTCGAAATATGTTCTATGTGGGTTCAATGAGGAATGTGTGTCTCATCTTTTATTTTAGTGTCCCTTTTCTTAGGCTCTTTGGAGGCAATGGTGACATATTTTGAATTGACCCCTTATTCAAGCTACTTATTTGTTTAATTTTTGTTCTTCTTTGGAATGCCCTCCTACCTTTTTCTCTTTCCCATTTGTTTCCTAGGATGTTAGTCCTATCATTTTTCCTTTGGAAAATTTGGTTGGCGAGGAATTGTCAAATCTTCCAAGGATATCAAAGTCTCATTGGGTATATATGATATAAAATTTTAAACTCATTAGATTAACTAGCATGGTGGGGAGTCAAGAGACTAAAAGAAAGAGGCTATAGTAAATTCATCATTGAAGGGGATTCTATGTTTATCATTAACATATTGAAATCTATGTCTACTATGCCATGGAGGATTACAAATATGATGGAATATTACAAAAAACTTATTGGCAGTTTCCTTCAATGCAAGATATCCCACACCTATACGAAAGGAAATATAGCGGCTTATGCAACTATCAATGAAGGTGTCGCATGTCCTGATTAGACATGTTAGAGATTTGACAATATCCCTTATAATATAAAAGAGGTATTGACTAATGAAAGACTTGTAACTAGATGGGAGCCATAAAGTGCAAAAATGGTATTATTGTGTCAACCTACTAAGAAGAAGTGGTTCTTGATGTATACCATTTATTTAATTATTTTATATATCTATTTCCCCCCATATATTATGGAGGGGACCATAATATTTATTGGCTAGGAAAGGATGTCTTCGATGACCAGAATAAGATGGCATTTGGCTTTGATAGAAATGAAGCAAATCAAGAAATTTCAAATCATCATTTTAAGAAAATACTTGTCCTCTTAATTATTCCTCTCAAGGACACAAATAGGTTGTCACATTATCATCCAAATCCTATTGAATTTTGAGAAAGAGAGTTTTTTATGGAAAGGAAGGTCTTCCAAAGAAAACATGTTTTAACTCTTTTCCTACTACCTTAAGGATAATTATAATGTATGATATTTTTTCAAGTGCAGTACCCATCACATGTAGATTATTTGGTAGGAAAAATTCATAATTATCCGAACACTTGCCACAATCCATATTTTCTCCTCATTAAATAGCAACATTTTTTTAAAAGGCTTCATATGCAAAATTAACACCTCTCTTGCTTTGTGCTTAGTGATTATCATTTTCTATGATTTTCTTTGTATTCTAAACATTTTTTTTGCTAGAAATATGGGAGGGTCAAGAAAAATATCTGAACCCCTCACCTATATCGCTTTGAAAAAAAATGTGGATCTTTAGAAAATCTTTGAGGAGGCTGGCCTAACTCCCTTTTTCTAGGCCATGCAAGGATATGATGATGTTCTTACTTCCAAATTCTATAACTCCTAGAAAGAAGGAAAGGTTTCAATTTGGGGTATCCATTTTGAAGTGATTGCTTGCCTAATTACAGAAGCTACAAGGTTAAAGTGTAAAGGAATCAAAGTGGCCAAAATCAACAACAAAAAGTACTAGAATTTCATGGACAAATTCTTTCAAAAAGGGGAAAAATCAACAAGGCTTCAAAATGGCTTTGATAGGGAGAAGCTTCTTGTGCCCTATGGTCTGGTAATCATGCACATTATGCATTATTTTACCCTCAAAGGAAGGTTCAAGACAATTCATAGTTATCATTTTCCTCTCTTCAAGCATATTCATCACAAAGATTGGGTTAATATTCCTTTTTACCTGTTATCCTCGTTGATGTCATGCATTGCTAAAGGGGCCTCTCGACCTCTCCATCAGGGATTAATTCTAGCTTTGTATAAATTTATTCTCACCACCACCCTTGAACCAAACCCTACCTCCACTGTTAACCCCCTGGTAATCAAGCCTATAGAAAAGAAACTACTATTGTCCCACACACCCCCCTTCATGCTTGAAATCCAAGACCATTAAGGAAGCCCTAATTTCTATTATTTTCTCAAATCCCTCCCACCCCTCAAAAAAGGAAATCCCTCCCATCCCATCCCAACCCCAAAAAGAATAAGATAGGTCCCTCTAGTTCTATCACTATAGAAATTGGTGATGAGCCAGAGCCATGCCATAAGAGTGTTTCAAGTGGTGGTTCTAGTAAAAGGAATTCTGCTAGACTAGCTCTAGTGTGATTGAACAAAAGAAAGGATAATAGAGGAAAGAATCTAGCTCTGGAGGAAGCGGGTTTGTGCTCTTCTAACAAAGAGTTTCTCCTTGACTATGATCAGGAATTCCTGGATGAAAGTGAATAGGTATATGAAGGTGAAGAAGTTAGTGTGGAGGATGAAGAGGAGCATAGCGAGGAGGAGGAAATATCTGAGGAAAATAAAGAAATGAAAATAGAAGTTCTAGATTTGGAGAGGGAGGAGGATAAGGATAACATAAATGAGGATATGGAGGTCTATGAAAGAGGGGAAGAGACTCACTCAAAGCCTCTGCAAAGTTTACAAGAGCAAACATGGGAACTAAAAAATGACATTATGAGAACTAATTCAAATGATGATCATGCTATTGAAGGACAATGTTGTTCCTCTAGAAGAGGCTATAGGTAAAACACCACAATCATTGAGGGGATCATGAATAGGGATATCTTTGGCACAGTTTTTGGAAAATCTAAGATCAGGAAAATCAAGAAGAAAAAAGGAGTAAACCAAGAGGATGTTGGTTTGACCTCTACTGTTACAGACAACACAAAGGAGAAAGACTTGTAGGAAGTGATCGAAAAGTTGAAGGTTGATTGGGACATCATTTGTACTCCCAAAGATTAGTGGTCATCTATAGTGCTTTGTTGCTCTTTTTTGTGCCCCTTTGTTTATTGCTTTCTTAGTTTTGCTTTGTCTCTCTAAGGCTTGTGTGCCTCCTTTCCGATGGTTGCTTAGTTGAGGTGTGTAAGCCTTAGTTTTTTTGTTTCATGTTTTGTTGAACGTGTGGGATCAGGAGCCCTTCCCCTAGTTTAATATCATAAATAGATTTCTCTTTTGATCAACTCGTTATTCCCTTTGATATTTTAATTTAAAGAACTTAGATTTGGGTTATCTAGTTGGATCTATTCCTTTTAGTTCTCAAGTCAAATCTTCTCATAAGGTTAATAGGGCTAGTAAATGGTCTTCTCCCCCTTTTGAGTAATTTAAAATAAATTCAAATGATTCTTCTAGAGGTAATCTTAGTGAAGATAGGATTAGTGGTATTGGGCATTATAGTAATGGTTTTGTTCATTTATGTTTGTCTTCTACTACAAGGATTAGTACTAATAATCAAATAAAGGCTAGTGGTATCCTTGTGGCTTTAGAAAAAGATTATGAGTTAGGTTAAAAATAGGTTATTTGTGAGATGGATTCCATTATTTTGGTTTCTTTTTTGAACAAAGAGAGTTTTCATTATTATTTTTAGCAGTTGACATCATTTGTAGTGCAAATTATTCACTTTTCTTCAAACTTTGATTCCACCTTGTATGTTCATGTTCCTATTGAATGGAATGTTGTTGTAATTTTTCTTGCCAAATAGGATTTTTAGGTTAATCATGGATGGAATTTTTCAAATTGGAAGTTCCTATCCCTTAATAAATCTTCATAGTTTATTTAGCTTCTTCAAAATGATATATGTTGATCAATGTTATTATTTTTGTAGTATTGTCTAGATTATGGGTTTTCTATTTTTTCATGGTTCTTGTAAATGTGGAATCAATAGTAAACCTCCTTGAATTTTCCTTCTTTTACTTTTAGTGACAATTGTTAATATTTGAAAATCCTTGTATAATATTTTCTAACTTCTTTATTAATTTATCTATTTATCCTACTTTTCCCACCTCACCTCCCAAGTAAAAACTATTAAATATTAATAAATATGGAAAATTATATAATTTCTTTACCAAACTCTAATTATTATTTTACATTTTGAATTTTAAAATATCTATCATTAAAATTTGAAAAAAGATTGAGTATTAAGAAATATGTGAGATGTTATTATTTCTTTATCAACCTCTAACTATTATTTTAGATTTTGAAATTTGAAATTCATTTTAATAAAAAAAAGCTTTTGAAAGTTTTACCAAAATTTTATTTTTCTTCAATTTTAATTTTTTTTAACTTTTATATATAAAATTAATTGAATAAAATGAAGTGTGAAAACCTTGTTATTTTCTATTTTGCAACAAAATTCACAACTAAACGGTGGATAGAGAAAAAATATATATAACAAAGAAAATGGTGGTGGTTTTTGTTTTTAAATAAAGCCTCTCACTCCAAAACATATTTTCATGTTCCATCTTATTATTTAAAGGTGGTGGGTTTTTTCTTATGAGATTAATGTTTCTGTAAGTTTCCCGCCTCGGTAAACTTATGCAAACAGCCGAACTATCACCTTTTATTTAGAAATTGCTTCCAATTTAGATTTTATTTAAAATCAAATTAATTAATATAAGAATTAATAATGTATAATACTATTTATAATAATCTAACATAAATCTGGTTTGTTTAAAAGGGCATCAGGCAAGTTCACCATCAACAATTCAGCATTAGTAATTCATCCCCAACAGTTCATGGTCAATAATTCATCATCGTGACATATTCATCATGTATATAATTCACCATTAACAATTCATGGCCGTGGTATATTCACCGTGTATATCTTTTTTATGTGTTAAACAAAATCTCTATACTTTTTCTTTTTTGGGTGCTCTTGGCCACTTAAATATTGAAAAATTGTATATGTGGTGAATATACCACAGCTATGAATTTCTGGTGGTGAATTGTATACACAATGAATATGTCACAGCGATGAATTGCTGACGGTGAATTGTTAGGGTGAATTGCTGGTGGTGAATTTTCCAAGAGCCATTTAAAATTATAAAAAATTACTAAATTAAACAGTTTTTTTTTTATAAGTTGTGTGTAAAATTATTTATTTTTTCAAGTTTTTAGATCATGATTTGTGATTCATTATCAGAACATATAGAGTTGAAAAAGAGAGCTAATGATTTGGAAAATTGCAGAAATAATCAGACATAAATATAGAAAAGGAAAAAAAAACTTTAATGATTTTGTACACAATTTATATAAAGACCACTCAATTTAAAAACTATAAACCATAAAATTACTTATGAAAATAATACTAAAATCTTTGAAAAATCATAAAACAAATATTCATACACTGTATACTGCTCCTGCCCATTTACATCCCAACATTTACATCCCAATATTATAATGAAGAGCTCTTACAAGAATTACTGTTTATATATTTGAATTGAAATTTTCTAGTAACTGTGCATCACACCTTTATAATCAAAACGCTTACCTAATGTAAAGTTGGCAGTGTAGCACTGAAGAACTTGCAATCCAATTTTTGAAACGTATCACGAGAACCAATTTTCTCAGTTATAATTCAAAAGATTGAAATTGGGTGTAATGACAAAAATTTAAGAAATATAAGTAGAAATTTATGTACATATAGTTCGGACTTGGACTTATTAATTGTTGTTCAAGTATTAGTTACATATCATTCTTTAAAAAAAAAAAGCAAACATTTATTTATATAATGAATTGTTATGTTGTAAAAAATTTAAAAAATTTAGATACAATAAATAACAACTAATACATTATTACCACGTAACTGTTAAATCAAGAGGAAAACCAGAAGCAAGTTTACATAAACTTACTTGCGACCAATCAAGAGCAATCAAACAAAACCAAAAACAAGCCTATATGAACTAGCTTGTGGCAAATCAAAAGCAATTCTATATGAATTTACTTGTGGCAAATTCTGGAGCTTTCACGATATACATAATACAACTGGGAGCATAACTACTTTATAATTTGGAAATTCAGAGCTCATAAATTTAGAATGCACATCTAATTAAACAAAACCAAGAGCAAATCTACATAAACTTACTTGTGACAAATCCTCAAGTTTTCCTGATGTCCAGTTCCACAATACAATGCAACAGATACGCAATACCACTGGGAGCATGACTGCCTTATAATTCATAAATAATGTCTTGCCCAGAGCATGTTGATCGAAGCTCGTTCAACGCCCTTTTATAATAAGACTCAATTTTTTTCTGAAACTAAGCGGATATACAGAGTATGAACTTCTAAACTGGAATCGTACCCAGAAGATAGGTCAAATATGCACTGGATGACTGTCAGCTTGAAGAAAACAGAGATTAAGTACAAAACACTGAGTGGGTTTGGTGTAGTAGGCAGCGTGCATGTAAAGCTACTGGTAAAGTGGAAATTTGGCATGGAATGGTAGAATTATCTGTCCTTTTAGCGACTTGACCGGCCGTTGAAGTTGACTAGCATGGGTTGATAAGAAATTTTAAAAAATCAATTACAGTGCGTGAATTTAATTAATTGACACTTGACTGATGACCAATTTTCCTTAAATACTCATTATTTCCATGTTTCCAACATTAGACGAAAGAATGTATCTGTCATTTAGCTAAAATATATTAATTTGAGCATATCCATGATGCACAAGGCTTAAATTTGACGGTCGACCTTGCCTGTTAACAATTTTTTTAATGACGGTTATCTATTCAAAGGTGCCCTTAAAACATTATGATATACCTTAGTGTAAGTAAAATTATATATAAATCAAATATATATATCATTATAATTCTATATAAATTTTGACAGTCTACCCAAAATCTCTCCTTTCATCTGATACAATCTTCTTAAAATTTTGATTGTATTTTACGGCAAAAATCTCTAAATACAGTCATACGGCCATCAAATTTAAGCCCTGAATTGATGCTTCTTTTTATATGACTTCTATTTCGGTAATAGAATTTATATTTCTCTAAATACAGTCATACGGCCATCAAATTTAAGCCTTGAATTGATGCGTCTTTTAATATGACTTCTATTTCGGTAATAGAATTTATATTTCTTTTGGATAAAAAGTAAAAAAAATGATATGTCCTGCAATGTTGAGACTTGAGTATATACTTTTGGGAAGCGGCTATCCAGCCCCTAGAATGGGAAGCGGCTATCCAACCCTTAGAATGCACCTAGATATCCTTCCTACATCATAACTGCACTTGACCATTTCTCATGAGTCCCAGGGCTTAAATTTTATGGTCGTATGGCTGTATTTAGTCATTTTATCTGTAAAATACAATTAAAATTTTAAGAAGACTGTATCACTTGAAAGGAAAATTCTTAGATAAATTGTCAAAATTTCTATGTAATTATTCTTATATATGTTTTCTCAATCTACATATATTTTTCTAAAAATAGATAACCTTTAATATTTGAAAGGCACCTTCAAATAAATAACCGTCACAAAAAAAATTCTTTATAGACAAGGTCGACCGTCAAATTTAAGCCCTGACAGCAGTTAACTGATATTGAATTGGGCATTCCTTTTCCTCGATAAACTACAGTTCTATGTCTTTGAATTTATGCTAGAGTGATCTGGAGTGTCTCTGCATAACGGTGCGTTAAGTGATGAGAAACGGTCAGTTATGATGAATGGAGGATATCCATGCCATAGGTGTATTTTTTTGGGCTGGATAGCTGCTTCTAGGCCTGGAATTTGATGGTCTATCTAACCGTTTTTTGCATTTTGGACCGTATACTACAACCTAAAAATTTATTAGACCGTATTATTTGACTTGCTATATTTTTATATAACCGTAAATATCACACTTAAAATTATTATTAAACCGTAAAAATTTATTGTAGCATATATATATATGATAAAAATATAAATTAGTTAAAAATTGAAATAATTCTTTCTAATTTCACTTTATATTAATATATATGATTTAAAATATTTATTATAAATATATTTATTAATTCAAAATATGTTCAAAATAGAATTTTTTCAAATTAAATATAGTTTTTTCTAATTTTTTTAAATATTTTTAACAATAAATTTAAGATTTTAACATTTTTACTAATAGTTATGATTGTTTTATATTAATATATATGAATTATAATATTTATTATAAAAATATATATTAATACAAAATCTTTTCAAAATAGAATATAATTGTTTTTTAACTTTTTGAATATTTTAACAAGATTTATTTTCTATATGAATTTAGAAACTTTTTGTTAATTGTAACAGTAAATTTCAGATTTTTACATTTATTTCTAATTATCAATAATTTTTTTTAACTTAACACAAATTTTCACTCTTTTTCAACACCATTTATTTTACAACAAGCATTTTGTTTACAATGATTATGATTAGCTTTGATTTTATTCAAGATAATATTTGTGTTTTATTGCGAGCATGTTGAAATTTTAGATAATGAGTTGAATAAGGATTAAACTATTTTTAATTTTATATAATTATTTCTCAATAGGTTTGAAATTGATATTTAAATTATTTGACAGTTAAATTTTTTCATCAAACGTAAAGTGACACGCACTTAAATGAACAAACCGTAAATTTTTTTTCATATGACAGGTAGGGTGGCCGTCAAATTCCAGGCCTGGCTGCTTCTCTCTATATAATGATGAGTTAAGTGATGAGAAATGATTAATTGCAGTTATGATGTATGGAGAGCATACATGCCCCTTCTATACATCATAACTGCATTCTAGGGGCTGGATAGTCGCTTCCCTCTACATAACGGTAAGTTAAGTGATGAGAAATGGTCAACTGCAGTTATGATGTACGGAGGGCATCCATGCTATAGATGCATTCTAGGGATTGGATAACCACTTTCAATCATAGATAGCATTTTCATATTTTATAATTAAATTTAATATTTGTATTTACATAAAAGATATTTTATCTTTTATCTTTTTGTTTTATATTTAATTAATATATTGTCTTGATACTCAATTTGAAATATTTTGAATATAAGTTTCATTTCAAATTTGAAGCCTATCCTCACTAAAATAATTTTCATAATTAGATTAATTGACAAATGTGGATCTATGTTCTAGATAAGGTTGACTTTGCAACTATGTCATAAATTAAACCTCTTCAATAGAGCTTCTAAAAACAATACTTGCTTCTTTGGAGGAGGGGTGATTCTTAGAAATAGTAAAGGTAAAGTTGTTACTCTAGGAACCCAGTTTTCAAGTTATAATTTGAACAATAGTGCTGAAATGGAAGGGTTGATTTTTCTTTTGTCTTCATCCCTCATTGGTAAGATAAAGGTACTATCTCCTATTTGGTTGGGGGCATTTTTCCAAAGTGTAGTAAAGTTGCTTTCTTCAATAGTAATGAGTGTGTCCATAGATTTCTATGCCATTTGTAATTATTTTAGAGTACTTTGTGGATCCATCTTTCACTCAATAATGGGACGTTTCTTTATTAGGTCTGGATTAACTACAAGGGGCTTATGTGAGGGGTCTCTTTTAGTTTATTTAGTACATGGATTTGTTGCTATCCTAAAAGGCATCCTGGAAGATTTTTATCTTATACAATGTCTTATGACATTTTCTTTGGTTAATTATTCCTTTCGTATTTTGGATCATAACTTTATCCCTTGCAGATGTTTGAAGCATTATTCTTTTTGGTATTTGACTATTTTCTTTATCCTTCATTGGTAATATAAAGGTATTATCTCCTATTTGGTTTGGGTTATACTAGGAAATAGTAGTGACCTTTCTTTCTTCAATAGTAGTGAGTGTGTTTCTAGATTAAATTGCAATTTGAAATAATTTAATAGTTCTTTGTAGATCCATCTTTCACTCAAGAATGTGATGTTTCTTTATTATGTTTGGATTGACTTCAGCGAGCTTATGTTTGGGTGTCTTTTAGTCTATTTAGCATGGATTTGTTTCTATCTTGAAAGGTATCTTAAAATATTTATATCTTCTACACTATCTTGCGACTTTTTGTTTGGTTAATGATTTATTTTCTATTTTCAATTATAAATTTATCCCTTGAAAATGCTTGGAGCATTATTTATTTTTGTAAGTTGGTTGTTTTCTCCTCATCCTTTGCTATTTTTTTACATTGGTTATTTGTCTTTATGTTATCACTAGAATTTCCCCCTCCTTGTTCCATCTTATTGTTTTTATATTTTCAATCACATCTCTCCCATATATCATTCTTTTCTTATCTATTTATCCTATCTTTCACTTCTCTAAATTCCATTTAGCCTCTATCTTCTCTGCCCATTATTTCTTCTTTGTTTTCTTAATTTTTATACTCCTTTACATGCTCTCCTAGACCATTAATGTTTCCTATATTTTAATTTTTTTGCAATTCTTTCATATGGTTGTTGGGTCTACACTCTCAAAACCTCTTTAAGCTCTTTGTGAAGCCATTGGGTTTTCTTTTCTTAGCTATGGGTCTTTATAGGTGGCTAATTCTTTGCAATATTTATCTATAAGTCTCAATGAAGAAATGGAAGCTCAGGATATCAATTTATGAATATCAAGACAAAATAACTCTCCTTCAACAAATCCTATGGATAATATTTGTATTAATCATTTGGGACTAAATAATAATTGTATTATTAATAAGAATATGGATGATTAAGAGTTAAAATGGGACCCTTTTTAGGAGAATTTGAAATGATTATTCGAAAAATAATCTAGAGTTTAATATTATTTAAAAGGAAATATATGGCATGTGAGGATACTCTCCCTAGAATTAAATCTCATCTTTTGAAAGACTCAAGAGATGATATTGCTCATCATCAATCTTCCTCTTCTAGGATCAATCCTAAGATTGAGTTGTAGAATGATAGTATGCAAAACTCCATGGTTGATAGTGTTCTTATTTTACATAATCTAGTCTTTTTTTATAATTGATTCATCTAAGAAACTATATTAGATAGAATAGGTCTCCAAAATCTTACCTTTTACATTATTGACTTGATGGAAAATGCTAAAAATCAATTATTTTAGCTAAGGACTGAAGGAGAAAGAAGAAACATTTTAGATGATCAACATGTTTCTTTAAATTCCATGAATTTTAATTTTGTAGATCTTGATGAGATGAGAATTATCCTTCGGACTTTGGTTAATGAAACCAAGTTCTTAGTTCACAAAATTGACATTAAGGATAATAATAGTCAAAATTCAAATCCTTGCATCAAATAAGAGGAGGATTTCAATAACAATATAAGTATCTTCTAGTTCTTATGCATCTTCTAGTTACTTATTTTACAACTTTAATTAATTGGTCCTCAATATTTCTTAAGATGAAATAAAATATTTTAATACCTTTCCAAAAAAAATTATACCTCTTTTTTCTTACTTAGACCAACCCTTTCAAATAAATTTTGTGTTACTTATCATCTAGTTACATGGCATTGGATCATAAATCATTTTCTACACATCTACATCAACATCATGTATCATTGAATCCATACCTTAGGCACTTGTATTACTTGTGTGACAAGTCTTTAGTCAATTTTTTTAACATAGGGGTCTAAATTTGATATCAAGGAAATTTACACTCCCTTCAAAACATAGTAGATCCCCAATATACTTTTCATGTCACCTATTTCTATATGTAGGTTCAATCTAAGGAAATCATCAAAGATAAAATTTCCCAAGGATAGTCCTATATGAAGAAAAAAAAAAGTGTCTAGGGACTAGATTACAAGCATAGCCTCATCCCAAGGTAGGTCAAAATCATAATCTATATATTCCACAACCTAGATAGTGTAGGTCTTATACCAAAATCCTAATCTCAATGGTTAAGAACGCTATACTTCAAACTACCTTATCAACCATGTCAATTCAACACAAAGCTAAGGACATCCTAAACCATCTATCAATTTTATTGACATTATAAACTCCTAATTTAGATTGGAATGTTTTTTCAATCATTTTACAATTAACTAGAATCAAAATTAATATAGGATGTATTTCCTTATACCTTTAGTCCAGTTTAATGTTTTTCCCTAGGGTTACTATCTTTCTTTTTTATAGTACACAATGTAACCTTTTTACTCTATCATTTTTTTCTCAAATCTAAAATGTTTGTGCTTTACTCTTTTTTTCCTTTTATTTTATCAACCATTATATCAAATTTTATATTAAAAGTACTAAAAATGGTGGAGAAAAGACACATTTACACTGTAATTATTACACAACAATAAGAAAATTATATGTCAATTTTATTAGGATTGCATTCTCTTCCAATTGAGGTATTTACATTTATATAATTTATGGATTTATAATTTCTTTCATCTTTCCAACTGTGGACAATGGAAATGAAATGCACAACTTCCTTGTTCACACAAAAGGAGAATGAAGGAAGAGGGATCCGATTTCACAATGCTCACATTCAAGAATATCTTAGAGACCTCAACCCAATAAAGGATATGAGATATATAACTGTAAGATATCCTTGGAAATGAATGAAAATAAGAAATGGTTTCACCACCAAGTGTAAACTTGGAAAATGCAAGATGTTCAAAAACACGGTGTGATATGCAAAAAGACCTAAAAAGATGAATAGAAATGCAAGTAAAATAGAACAAAGTAAAGCAGAAAGTGTGCACCTAGAAATGTGTAGAGGCTAGAATGAAGATTGGAAATGCTTTTGATCCTAAAATTTTGACCTACTAGGACTCATTCGCCATTCTGGGAAAATCAGTCCCAAATCTAGAAAACTATATCGGAGCCTATTTAAGCCAAATGGGTATCCAAATCCATAAAAAATCTCTAAAAAATAGGTACAGTGGGACTCATTCACCACTAATGGTGAATGAGTCCACTTTGACTTTTCTAAAAACTCAAAAGTGGAATCGGAAGCTCTTAGTCTGCTCTTTTTATTCCTCCAAGTGTTTGGATTTGAAACCTTGATTTTCAGCATTGTAAGTGACTTTTGGTGAATATTTTGAACTTTCCAATAGGGAGATGACTTCAACAAGTTTGCAACTTATTCTTCAATGATCTCCAAGCCTTCAAAGCACCTAGATCTGCAACCACACAAAGAAAGAGAGAGAAATGTTGAATGTTAGGGAATAGGGGTTTGCCTTGGTCAAAACCCGTTTAGGTAATTAAACCAAATGAAGAAATAAGATGAAGCATGAACATGAAATAATGGAATTATAACCTTATCATGATGATGTATCTTGAATTATTGCAACAATGGATGAAGAATTTTCCCTTGAATGCCTTAGAATTGATCTTGATTGCTATCTTGATGACCTTGTGAAGACTTAAAATGCTAAATGCTAGCTTGCTTGAGTTGAGATATGGATAATGAATGAATGAAATAATTATTAGAAGTCTGTTTATATAGGAAATCCACTCAAATTCCTATTAATTTGATCCCTAAGGCCAACATTGAAGAAAATTAAACATTGATAGGATCCAAACATATAATAATGGAATTAATATATTACAAAAGATAGATCTCACACAACACAAGAGACTTTTTTGGGCCAATATGCCTTAATATCCAATATATTCCAAAATAGAGTAAACCCTTAAGGTAGGGTAACACCATACAATACTCCTTATGGAAGAAGCCACTCCAAACTCCAAGAGATCCCAAATGAAATATCATACTTCACACATATCTTACAATGATAATAACCTCCTTTATATATACCTCCTAATAATATAATGGAAGGGTAATCATAATTGAAGGCCTACTCAACTCCTGATATAAATAATTACAAGTTATTCACATGACTTAATATAACTAACTTGAGGGATGTGTGCCACATGTTGGCATCTACATCCATATAAATACATTATAATATCATATCCCTAGGTACATAACATGCCATCCCTCCTTGAGATGTTTCATCCTTGAAATATGAGAAGAAGATAAATAGTATGAATGGCACAAGTTATTAGAAATATGATGCCACAATTATTATTATCTAATTATCTTGGAATTAGATAATTATTTGTGTAACATGTAAATGACCCTTATTTGATTAATACAATAATAAATAATCTTTGTAACTCATTTTTTACTTAACTATGCATCACCCTAGGACCAATAATCTCATATACTACAAATTATTAGTTAACATAAGATTCAAATGAATTGCACACAACTCAAATAGGAATTCATTAAGTAGGTGCAACAAGTCACATCATATTTTTCATGCCCCAAAAAATTTCCCAAACTTAAACAAACATAACTATCAAAAATTTTAACTTTCAACACTACTAAGGTAAAACTTGAGATTCGAATCATAATCTTAATCGAGTTAACTATGACATCTCTCCATTTACAACTATTCTAGTTTTCTTTTTCTCTAATTGGTTGTAAGACAGTGCTAACTTACTCCCTAAAATTGTTGTATTATGGGCATGCCTAATTAACTTCCCCAGCTTCAGACCATTCTTCCAGTTTACGATGAAGAAACATATTATTGTATGATTTAAATTTAACTACTGAGAGTTTAAAAGTGATAGGAAAATAAATTTTAAATAAGAAATCTTACACCAACCTTCAAGTAAGAAATACAATTAAAATATAAGTTTTTGGCTATAAAAACAAGTTTTTGCTGTGGATTTCTGAATATTTTGTATAATCAGCCCATTTTTAGTAGCAAACTAGGGCCTGGTAGATAGTTCATCTTTGTAAAGGTGTTTTTGGGATAATATAAATGATCACCTATTGTAATTTTTTATTATTATTACTATTAATATATCTATAGGCCCTCTGCCTTTTTCCAAAAAAAAAAATACAATTAAAAGAAAAATTTAACATCACTAAAGCCTTGGAATTTCATCTTCTCAACTTAATATTTTACTTTCCTTAAAACCAATAATTAAGTGATAATGAATAGTTCACCTAATGGTCAAGTTATTAATTCTCATTTGAATAATTCTTCATAACTTAAGGGTGAAAGGATGTTGATCAAATTTGATTCCAAAGTTTATTTCCTCATTTAATTTAATTTTAGAAAAACTTTCGGATCTCCTTGAGACTAGAGGGTTACCCAATTAAGGTAGATTTTAAATTCTAAAGGACATAATAAGTAAAAACAATATTAATTAAGGAGAGTGACAAACCTCAATGAAAAAAAACATGCAAGCTTGAATTGAATTTAGGAGATAACTCTACTACCATTGTAACACCATCGTCAAAGGCATATTTATCTAGCATCTTAACTGAGCAATGATTTTTTTATTAATTCTGAGGATTAGGTGATAACAAAAAGGTACCCCCATTGGTAAAACTTAGTAGAACTTGTTTGGATTATCTAAAATTGCGGGTTCAAGGATCAAATTGGAAACAAGGTTCGCCTAAATATATGTTAGAAGGAAGTAATTAAACTATCCCCAAACTTGGTGGTTTACCCAATTTGAATAGTTTCTAAATTTCAAACTTAAGAAATTCATATTTAAGAAATTATCCACCTACTAGCTCTAAGAATCTTGGTCAATTTATTTATTAATCATTGTTAAAGGTAAAATTGTAAAACTTATGTTTTAATGCCTCAAGAAAATGTATACTCCACTTTATTCGTTATCACATATTTGAGAGTAAATGGTTTAACCTTATTAAGGTATATTGTGGCAAAAGTAAACACACCCCAATGTAAAGTTTGATACATCTTCAACGAAACCTATTATTTTCATTATTATTTAATTAAATAATTGGTTAATTGTAGAGTCTATTGTATAGACCTTAATAACTAAATTCTCCCACATTTGATCGAGCTATGAAGTTTAAGTTAAGGATATTGACTTCCCTACACCATAACAAACACCCATTATTAGGTACCAATCTTCTCAATTAGTGAAGGCTATTATTCAAGATCATGGGTATAAAGTTAAGACCATAATTTGTTAAACACGGCTATGCCAGAAAATTCACCGCAAGAAAATTCACTACCATGACAAATTCATCACAAGGAAAATTCACCACCTGTAATTCACCGTTGCACAAAAATTCATCGCATTAACATTTTTAATATATATTTCCAAGACTTTGAATTTTTTTTGCAAACGAATAATTTTCACCACATTAATAATAGAAATACAAACCTCCATTATTATTTTGCAAAAAAAATTCAAAGTCTTGGAAATATATATTAAAAATGTTAATGTTATGAATTTTCCATGGCAATGAATTGTTGGTGATGAATTTTCCTATGTACGATTAAACACAACTCATTCTTAAGAATTTATTTATTACTGTGTATCCACCCTTCCCTAAGATAAATACTTAGACTAGCGATTTCGTGTAGTAACACACAACAATGAGCCAATAGGCGGCATGTGACAATGAAAGGGGAGTGATGTACAGACACTGTATGCGGGGAAATATTTGAATGTGAATGGCATGAGTGGGAACAGTAGCTATATGCAGATGCAGACAATATATTCTTTGTAGATTATACATATATACACATATAGAGGGATGGTTGATGAAAAATTCCATTAACATTCAATTAGTTATTTGGTGATAAGATCATTTTTATTGGTAATTGGTTTGGCAGTGCAAATAATAATATTATGTAGTTAAGTTGTTTATTAAAGAGAAATACTATATTTACTTTTGAAATCTAGTTGGTGAAGAGATAACTTTGTAGATTATACATATATAGACATATAGAGGGTTGGTTGATGAAAAATTGTATTAACGTTCAATTAGTAATTTGGTGATAAGATCATCTTTATTGGTAATTGGTTTGGTGATGAAAATAATAATATTATGTAGTTAAGTTCTTTATTAAAGAGAAATACTATAATTACTTTTCAAATGATTTCATTAAGTAATAAAAATATCATTAAGTTTTATTAGTTAATCAAAATATAATATTATTATGCATAGGATTCAATGTCTAAATTGATGACATTACTAACGTGCAATCAATTGCAAAATAATAATGTTGACATTAAATTAGATGAATTCATCATTATATAACCGCACTGCATAACTTAGCCAGCAACTAACAAAGAACGCTACATCAACTATACTTAAAACAATCTAAAAGTAATATTAATATCATTAAGTTTTATTAGTCAATCAAAATATAATATTATCATGGATAAGGTTGAATGTATAAATAATTGATGAGATTACTAATGTGTATTTAGATGGGAAATAATAAATCTGGCATACTACTAATTAAATTCATAATTATCTAAGGACACCCCATAATTTTACAACTGCATCATTATATAAGCCCACCCATAATCTAGCCATTGTATCAATCTAAAAATAATATCAATATCATTAAGTTTCATTAGCTAATTAAAATAGAATATTATTATGGATAAGGTTGAATGTCTAAATAATTAATGACATTAGTAATGTGCATTTAGATGGGAAGTAATAATTGTGGCATAGTATTAGTTGTATTCATGATTACATGAGACCGCATGATTTCACAACTGCATCAATTATTTTTGATAAAAGGGTAAAATGGGTTTTACAGGGACCCAAAACCACAAAGTTTACAAAACAGAAGAGAGGACAAAAAAGTCCAACCATAAAAACCAGCTGCCCAAGAAAAGATCAGTAGCAACCATTCGAACAAAACCAAAAAGATCGAAACAAAGGAAAAGCAAAAACCCCAGACATTACTTCAGAGTCTTGAGGACAGACTCAATCTCCTCCTCCAGCTTCTGCATATCAATGACGCCCTTTTTAAAAGTTTGAATCATACTAGAAGTAGGGGGGACCTTGCGCTTCAAGTTGGCTCTGGTTCTTTTGGAAATACCTGCGTCTGTGTCCTGGATTTTGTCCTTTGTTTCCTCCAGATCCACCACCAGAGAACCCTGCTGGGTTTTGTCGAGCTTCTCTCCCATAGCATTAATGATAATGGCGTTGTGTCTGGCCATTATGTTATTTTGCTCAGCTACGGTCTTGATAGTGTTCATAATATAATCAATTTTGGAATCAGTGTCTCTGTTACTGTGACCATGGACCCCTCTGTCCCCAACTTTCTTTTCAATCTCAGCAACTTTAGCAACCAGAACTTCAATTTTGCTTTGTAGGGCCCAGTTTTTTATTTTCAGCTCATTGATTTCAGTGAAAGTCTAGTCCAGGAGTTTGGAGTGGGACTCAGAGTTGGCTTTAGCAAGGTTCAAAAAATCTAGAGAGGGCTCATCACCGATATTAGGAACAGTTTTCTCAAAATTAAGGTTAACAAGGGAGTCATGTTCAACATGTTTATCCGGCATAGGTTCAGCATTAACCACCGTTTTGTTGGCATCGGACTCCTCCGAGTCAGAGGATTCTTCAGAATAGGAAACAATACTTTTAGCCTGGGGTTTCTTGTGAAGGGAGGGACTATCAAGCTCAAGCTCAGCACGGGTTTTACCAGAGAGGAGAGTAGGGTTTATTTTCCCAAAAGGGCCAGCATGCGAGCTGAGGACTTTTCTAGCCGAACTAGGGTTAGGAATGTACTCCGACCCACTGGGCTCCGTGTCATCACTCTCAGAGTCAGGAGTGGTATCCAGGGTAGTGGGGGCAGGCATGTTTTGGAAATGCTCGACAATCAATCTTATAAGCCCCGTATGCAAAATAGGAAATCTATTAGGGTTTTTTTTATTATCCTCCAAGCTTTTCTTCAGGGAACAAAAAAGATAATAAGGAAGAGAGATCCTAACCTTGTGGCAGAAGTGGTTAAGAAGAGCAAAGTGGTAGCCATAAACTCTGGTAAAATTCCCATCCACCGTAATGTACTCCATGATGACCCGCAACACCTTCCTCCAGATGGCCTTTATAGAATCCGCATCAAAGTAACTGCTAGCAATTTTGACCAGGCTTAACCTTTCTTTGTCTTTTTTAGGAAATCTAATCATGACTTCATCAAAAAAAGCCCTATCCTTGAAAAACTTCTTCCCTTCAGTAGATAAACCCGTAACCTCAGCGGTTAAATTTTCACTGAGCTCAACATTCCTGCCAAACAGGGTCAAATTGTCTTTATTCCAATTTTTAACAAAGAGGTCTGTAGCCTCCTGGCTGGAGCCATGGAGCTTCTCCAGAAAAGGAAGCATCCCACCACTTTTAACTTTTTCCCAAGCCTTGGAATTTTTCATATGAGTTTCATAGTTGTCCAGCTCAATACGCTTTTTGTCTCCTCCCATCTCAGCTGACACAATGGGGTAGACCCAGATGAAAGCTTTACTAAAATTGGCCCCACCACAACTTAGCACCCACAAAGCGTGCGGGCCTTTCTTGCACATTAAGTCGCTGGGATCGATCCCATACAATCTAATGATCGTGATGTGAAAGGTCTTATATGTCTTCATTAAAGGGATAACACATAGCTTTTCCATGTGATTTATCATAATTTATTAGGGTGCAAACATTAGAGTTTAGATCATTTGTATTTAGCTAAGTACGCACCTCTTTACTCTTAACTCCTTCATTGGCAAAAAAGTCCGCAATGGCATTGGCTTCTCTGTAAGCATGTGATATTTTAACTTTTTCAAATTTAGCCAAAGTCAGCTTTGCTTCCTCAATCCATGACTTGATGGTCCACGAGGGGGGAGACTTTTCCGTAAGGAAATCAATTACATTTTTGGAGTCTCCTTCAAGCCACAGATGTTTAATGTTAAGACTTTGAGCTAAATTTATGATATGAAAAGTTCCAGCAGCCTCCGCCAAATGGTTGGTTTGGGATCCAAGAGGAGAAATCGTCGCTCCTATGAAATTTCCAAAGGAGTCCCTTATGACTCCACCACAACCCGCCGCCCCCGGATTACCTTTAGCTACACCATCGAAATTAGCTTTGATCCAACCGTTAGGCAGGAAAGACTAGCAAACACCCTCTCTGTCCTTCTTGGCTTTCATACTGGTTTTAGACGGGACAAGATTTATGTTCCACTCCTTAGAAACAGTTAGGTCATATAGCAACTGCTCAGCTTTCCAGGACAAGCTATTCTTCTGAACCAAAGTATAGAAATTTTCCTTCAGAAATCTGACAATTTTATCAAAGACAATGTCTTCAGCAGCTTCTTTGCCTCTATAAATTTTGTTGTTACATTCATTCCAGAGACCCCAAGCAACATGAGGGAATATTAGATCCCAAAAAGATCTAAGCATGGGATTTTTTGTCAGAGCTTTCCATTGAGAGAAGAAATCTTCAATGGACGAAGGGAAGACCCATGGGATGTTCCATAACCTGATGATTTTTCCCTAGATAGAAGCAGCAAAAGAACAATGGAGGAATAAGTGACGCACAAATTCAGCTTCCATCTTACAAAGAAAACATCTATTAGGAATTTGAAATCTGCATTTACACAGGTTATCAATTGTAATTACTTTATTTTGGAGAAGGATCTAGAAGAATATATTGATTTTAGGTATCAAAATTTTAAACCAAGCTTCAGACCAGAAGGGAGGACAATCCAGAGAAGAAGTAATCCTGGCAAAAGCAGAGGACACATAAAAATTGCCAGAGGGATCATCAGACCAAACCACGCGGTCATCCAACTACTCAGAATTAAGTCTAATATCCAACAGAGATGACTGGATAGGAGCCAAAGCCTGACTAACACTGCACAAGTCCACCCACTTACCATTCACTCTATAATCTTTCACATAATTTCCAAACCGTTCCTTGCAGGTATCTGCCCATTTGCTAAAGGAATTGATTTTTATAATGGGTTCCTTTAAAAGCCACTTGTTCTCCCAAAATCTAGTATGATGACCATTTCTAACTTGCCAACCAATACCATCATCCACAATCCTTTTACCATTGATTATATTATTCCAGCAAGTTGACCCTCTGGGAAGAAGGTGAAAGTCCTTAATTATGGAAGAGCAGTTGTTTTCTAAGTATTTACTAGCCAGGATATCAATCCACTCCCCAGAAGAAGAGGAGATTCTCCAAATTTTTTTACAACTGCATCAATTGTTAACAATAAAAATTAAGAATCTTTTCACAACCACCAACAAAGTACCATAGACAAATTTTGGTTAAAAATAAGCTAATAATTTGTGTGATGTAGAGTATAAGTATGAGAAGACTAATCAACAATGCTCAATGGAATCTAACATAAAGTGTATAAGGTCAACTATTTTAGTCCATTGTAACCATAAGCTTAAACATATAAAAAAAATTCTGACCCCCATGCCAATAAGATGGCAATCTGCGCATACAAAATACAAAGTAAAAGTCAACACAATGAGGATTGATCTCTACCCTACCATATTGGGTCATTGAGCCTCATCGACCCTCACCAAACCCCTGAGCAATAATATAGATTGGCAACCACTATAATTAGTGGTGAAATGAATATTGTGTATTACACTCAATAAATAGTACATTAGGATGTGATTGTCTATTTGAACATTATTACTGAATTTTACAATCACTAATATTATTCAAGAAGGTTGTTTGTAACACATTAGTGTATGGAACACCGTATTATTGTTGGAGCATGGTCTGTAAGGAAAAGGAAAATGTGTTAGTGTGATAAAGACACAGCATCGGTACACAATAAATAAATCAAAAAATGTAAAGCCTTATATAATTAATGACAAAGATGATGCAATACAGTTGCAATAGAACACGGTAAGTAAATAAAATCTAGCCATACCTTGTGTAGGGAATGAATTGAAGTCTGGACATAGAAAAGGAGGTTTTCTCTCCATCCTACCATATTGGTTGATGGAACGTCATCGGTTGTTCTTGCTTAGGAAAGGGAGTTCAAGAACTGGGATGTAGATTCATAACTATAATTACAATCACTTGATCTTCACAGTTGGTTGAACTTGGATCGCAAAGGCCATCCATCTGTTTACCATATAAACTTGAATATTAACACCCAAGTTCTTGAACTATCTCTCCCAAGCAAGAACGACAATGAGTTGATCAGCAAGGCAATTTGAAAATTCAAGCACAAAATGCAAAGTATAAAGCGAGAGCAAGAGGGAATTGATAGCAACCCAACATAATGCTAACTAAAATTGAAAGAACATAGCCATTTTGACAGGACTTTGTCAATAATCAAATGGTATAGCTTAGCCAAGAGAATAATAATCAACAATTCCCAATGGAATCTAACATGAAATGTATAAGATCAATTACTTCACTATTTCGTAAGCATAACCTAAACAATATGCTATTTTAATAAATCCTATGTCAGAAAGATAGAAAATTGTACATAAGAAATATAAAATAAAACTCAACACAATAAGGCTTGCTCTCCACCCTACCATATTGGGTCATGGAGCCTCATGGACTCTCACCAAACCCCTGAGAAAAAGCATACATTTCCCACCACTCTCATAAGTGGTGAAATGAATATTGTTTATTACAATCAATATATACAGTAAATTAGGATCTAATTGTGTAATTGACATTTATTACTGATTTCCCAGCCACTATCATTATTCTGAAAGGTTTTTTGGAAGAAATTAGTCCATTAAATACCGCATTATGGCTGGAATATGGTCTGCAAAAATAGCATAAAACTGTGAGGTTTAGTATGTTGATTATGCAAAAATAGAATGAAGTACATAAAATTAACAATCTTATTCAATTATAACCATCGTAACAGATAGCTAAAAACTGATAGCCACATCACAATGCAAACCTTTTACTGCAAAGGCTAGACCTTCTGGTTGCAATACATTGAGGTGTGCAGAGAGAAAAGGTGTCATGCTCTCCACCCTACCATTTTGTATCTTGCAGCATTATCGACTATTGGTAGATCGTTGCAATTACTTACTGTAAAGAATAGCAACTTTTAATGCATGCTCTCTAATGTTGGGTCTCTAGTACTCTGATAAATTGTGATATCAATATTACCATTGTATTAGCCAATCTTATAATCTCTTCATCTTCAGAGTTGTTTGAAAGTTGATTCTTCTATTTAGCAACTATACTAGAATATCAACATCTCACTTATTGAACTATCTCTCCTAAAGGAAAAGCATGCTTTCTGGAGCAACTGTGAATATGAAGAGATTATAGAACTAACTAAGACCAAGTAGATGATGGGGGTGGAAGAATAAAAACTATACACCTCTTTTTTCTTGCCTCAATTGCATGTCTACCCGCTTGCTATCTCTTTCCTTTGTTCTTTCTCCAGTGCCTACAAAAAATGTACACAAATTTATCAGAACCCATAGTTTTTGCAACTATAAACGCATGCAAAGAACATAAGATAACATCCAATCAACTTCATAGAGATTTCATTGCCAATGAATGTACTTATACCCCCAAAGAAGGTTGCAATGCTCACTGAAAGCTACCTACAACAATAATAGAAACGTAGACAATGAAACCAAACAATACTCTATTGATAACTGGGCAGGCATTTGTTTTGTATGTTGGGGAATTTAAAATAGATGTTACTTGCACCATTACCACTACATGGAAACCATACAACAATTAATGTTGATGTTGTTTCGCCGGCCTCTACATCGACCTTCAACAAGAACATAAACCCAAAGAATGAAACTGAGAAATACATTATTGATAACTACAGAGACAGTCATTTTCTTCTCTGAGCACTTTAAAATAGATGTTACTTGCATGATCACTAGTACACAGAAACCATACAAGAATCAATGGTGATGACATTTCGTTGGCCTCCTGTATAGCCACTCTATATTCATCGCCTCCTCTATGGAAGGATATAGCTTAAGCAAGAAATTAGTTATCAACAATGGTCAATGCAAGCTAAGATAAAGTATATAAGGTAAACTATTTTAGTAGATTCTAACCACAATCTTAAACATTTGAATTTTTTTGTAAATGCTATCTCAGAAGGATAGCAATCTGTACATGAAAATTATAAAATAAAACTCAAGACAATAAGGCCTGGTCTCCACCCTATCATATTGGGTCATGGAGCCTCATCGGCTCTCACCAAACCCCTGAGCAAGAATATACATTACCCACCACTCTGATAAATGGTGAAATCAATATTGCTTATGACAATCAATATAGCATACATGAGGATATGATTATCTATTTGACCATTGTCACTCATTTTCCAGTTACTATCATTATTTTGTAATGTTTTTTCTAACATATTAGTTCATAAAATACCACATTATAGCTGGAATATGCTCTGCATGAATTATAAAAAATTGTGAAGTTCACTGTGGCACTAGAAAAATAGAATGGAGCACACAACGTTGACCATTTTATTGCATCAGAGCCAACTTATAGCTACAATCCTATTGAATGGAGTAACTATAATTTAGCCATACCTAGTGTGTGTGGGAGAATACACTATGCCCAAAACAAAACAAGGCCTGATTTCCACCCTACCATATTGGCTCATGGAGCAGCATGTGCTCTCACCAAACCCCCGAGCAAGAGAATAAACTATCCACCACTATGATCAATGGTGAGACCAATGTTTTTCCCACCAATGAGTGAATAAAAGATCTAATCGCATGGAAAGGCCTATGAAGGACAATTTTTTTGATTAGTAGAGAACAAAGAAATCACAAAATATAAAGACTTATAGAAATAATTACAAATGAGAGGCAATGCACTTGCAATAGAACAAAGTAAGTAAATAAAATGTAGAATTTCCTTGTGTATGGAATGGGTTGGATTCTACACATAGAAAAGGAATCCTGCTCTCCATTCTAGCGTATGAGGTTATCGAGCATGACTGGATATGACCAAACCCCCGAGCACTAACATTAATTATGCACCACTTTGGTGAACGTTGAAGGCACTGCTATTGCATTTGAGGGAGTCTGTTTAGTGGAATTTAATGTTATACATTTTCTATAATTTCACATGGAGTTGTGAAATGAGCTATGGGAACAAAGATACATAGCTTTACATTATATAGATATCGAATAAAGGTGAAGGACATACAACATAAAAGCAGAAAGGGAAGAATATACCCCAATTCAGAGAGCAATAATCAACTCTCACTTGGAGAAAAGAACATAATCTGTAGAACTTGAGCTTTTTTATTTGCATGTGCATAGGAAACAAGTGTCACTTTGCATAGGAAATAATACTTTCTAGTTAAAACTCACTAAAATAATTGGGCAGATTGGCGTAGTTTCAAGAATACATTGTTGAGCACTGAGTTTTGGATTTAGCTACCTAACATACACAACAGACATTATAGACAAGAAGCATATTGCATGCATATCCGACATGTGACTATCATTAGGGATTGCAAAGCAGTAGGAAGAACACTTGGTAAGCATTAGATGATTAGCTAGACATGATAGTCATATAGACAAATACATCATTGACACATATATATGTAGACACGCAAAATTAGCATTATCCACTTAGGTCATATTCATCCACTCATTAAATAAATCAAACACAGCAAATCCATTCACCAGGTAAATCAAGTCTTTAGTCCTAAGGTTATTCATTTAAATAAATCAAAGGCTCACATCATCCTTTAATTAAATAAATCAAACTTTATTTAATTAAAATCTCAAAAGACATTTCTCATCCCTTTTTGATTTAAATAAATCCAAATATTCAAGTCAAAAGGTCAAAACATCCTAATCATCATTAAGCTAATCTAATCCTGATTTATCCTAACCTAACCACCCATCACATCCTCTAGATAATCCCACTTGCACAAATAAATCAATTTATTGATTTATTGAAATTATCATTTTCACTCAACATGGCATTTATGGGGAATATTCCCTCAAATTTGAATTCAAAATCAAGTGGACATGTACATCCAACAAAGCAATTAATAAGCTCTTACATGTCCCTTGCACAAGGAAAACTCAGCATTAACTCACAAATTTTAATTTGAAACTCCCTCTCTTAGGCACATTCCCCAAATCTTGCACAATCTTCAACCACTCACAAGTTGACAAGTGGCCTAATCTCATTAGCTAAATCTTTGTCCCACATTCATCCATTTGGCCATTCTCTCATCAAAATAATCTATAAATGAGAGCTTCATCTTTGATCAAATCCTCCACAATCTTATGCAAGGTCATTCTCTTAAACTGAGAACTGATTTTGTCCATTTATCATCTTAGCATTCCATATCATTCTTCATAGCATTTTCATCATGGAGCTTAAGCAAGGATTGGGAAAGGGCTATTTTATACAATAGCACCAATCCACTATGAGATAAGCATACTTCATGTTTTTCATATGTTTATTTAGCTTGCTTTTATCATTTGTTGGCATTTGGAAAACATTGATGTATTATTTCATAGAGATGATGTTATTTGCTTTGTTTTAAACTAACCATTCTAATGTGTGTTGTTTGTTTTGAGAAAATGCAGATTTCACCATCATACAATATCTACATAGAACTCTATCAAGATATTCTATCCACTAAGAACATTGTAAACAAAATAAAAAGAACATTCTCTTTAGAACAACTTATAGGTAGTTGTAAATTTTGAATTGTGTATGCATATATGCATAGATATCTAACACGTGAACCAAATCTAGACACATGCGTACCAAGAAGTTGTATAACACAGGGATATCTCAATTGTATGTATGTATATTTATGTATATGCACATGTAAATGGAGACATATATACAAATATGTGCACAAGTAGATATATGAGCAGGTGTAGATAGCAATATGTCCCCTACGAAGAAAAATAACTCTATATAAATAAACAATATAAAAGTAAATCAGAAATATACACTTAAAATGTAAGGAAATTATAGCAAACATAATCAATAGAAAACAAAATAATTGTATTTTTTTTACCTAGACATTGTAACTTATACTTCATTGTCTTAATAAATAACCGGTGAAACAGAGATCAAAGCAATAGCGATAGAGAGTAAAGGTCTATTTGCTACGACAAGGAGTGCGAGGGAATTAAAAAAACTAAATGTCCAAACAAGATGAAATTTAACAAGTATACAAAGTCCCTATTAGCTATGCTTCTTTGGGTCTTCAACAGGCAACACAAAAACTAAATCTAGAGCCTGTTGCACAGTGGTAGAAATAGCAGACAAATCTAAAAGTAACAGCTTGCACTCAACTTCAAAGTTAAGCTTAGCAACCTTTACTATTGTTGTTTTAAGTCTTCTTTCTGAATTATAAGTTTGGGTTTTGATTAGAACTGTGAAAAAAAATGCCATGTAGGTGACAACATTGATAACAAACTCGACACTCATTTCAACGGTTGACTCATATTGCAACATGTAAAGCTCTTTTGCTAACATTTGTAATAGGCTTGTTGCAGTCTCATCAAAAGCAGTTTCCCAAAGCTCACCTGTGTGGTCTTCAATCTTTCGTTGCAATAAATATCAGAAGTCACAGTCACCTATCATTCTCTAGCATTTTGGGAAAAACCATTTATTTTCATCAAATTGATCACACTTTTTTTTCACTGCCTACCATTCACCTCCAACGGGCATGTAGCATAATAGAATGCATCGGTTTTTATAAATTTTACTATTTCCTTGAGAGTAGCTTGCAAAGTCTTTGGCAAGCCAAGGTAGTGGTCGAACATATATGCAATAGTGACCCTCCCATTTTCCAAAGCGACCTTTTGAGGGACTAGACGAGGGGGCTCAACAGTAGGTGGAGAAATATAGCCTCTCTCAATCAATGGTTGTGCCTCTGAAATGTCAGGGTTTATATACAGAAGAGTTCTTGTGGCTGTGTTAAGAACAACTCCATTAAAGTACCCAACACGTGCATTTTTCACAGCAAGGATGAGAGTTGAACCAGGGGTGTACAACCTCTCTAACTCATGACCATTTGCTTCCCAAGTTGAGCCCCACAAACTAACATCAATTGAAAAAGATGACAAATCATTAATTTTAATAGTCCTTTGAATTCTTTGGGACTGATCTTTTCTTTGTATGGTCGAAACCATCCCCACATGCACCACAGTGCCAATAACATCAATTAAAATATTATTAATGCAATCTACAATTTGATTTAATGGTGTGAAACAAAATACTTTCTCTAGCACAAAGGCTCATCATCACAGCACTTTAACATTGAAGTTTGATCTAGAATGATTTCCATCTGGTTGTTTAGCTTATTAAATTTTTTGTCTACTTGTCTCACCAATCCCTTTGACACATAGTAAGTACGTCCCACCTCAACCTTATCATAATGCATGTCTGCAATCTCATTAAAGCATGTAATCCATATTTTTGTGCCCTCGTCATCAAGGATATCAAAGTTGAATACCTACCCCTCACGGCCTTGCTTGCTATAATGGTGCATATCCTTCTTTGTTGTTACACGGCCTTTTATCATCCATCTGGTTTGGTAAACATTCAACCCTTTAACAGGGCTGATTTTTACAGGGGCATCTTGTTGCCTTGGCGATGTATTAATTCCAAAGATGGAGGCTTGTTTTAATGGGGAGGGTGACTCATATCCAACTTTTTGTTCTTCTTGATCTCTGAACAAATATTTAGGTTTTCCAATTAGCTAGAAATTTGTCATCTTCACATCTAGGGATAGTATGACAATTGCCCTAAAATGAAATGAAGATTAAATACTTTAAAATGCAGCCCACACAAACAAGGAAGCAAAAAACTACAAGAACAAGCAAGGCACAACTATATCGAACCTCAATTCTTGTAGCTTTCTAGACAAATAGTTTGTCAAGCACACAACCAAACCTATTTTCAATTCACCTGTAAACAAAAGTTCATTATATTTTTCAAGAAGAGTTCCCATCTGCATGTGGGTTCCATCAAATAGCACAACTTTGTATCGATCAACTGGGCTTTAATCACCTCCTATTTTTGGTAAGACATTAGTTGGAGCACTAGAGATGGGAAAGCATCCCAAACCTCTATAGAGTGTAGTGCATCTATTGTTAAGGTTGGATTCACATTTTTAGCCTACAAAGCAATTAAAGTCAGCATAGTGGTAGCAATGACATCTCTATTACTATAACTCAACTCTAAAAAGAAACAGCAATATTGACGCATTTGCAAACCAAGACATTTTTCCCTCTAAGATCTAAGTTACTCCAAAAAGGCCAATAAACTAAATGGGGAACAAGACATACAGTTCAAATATAAATAAGTTAGAACATATATAATAGTAATTATTAATGTAAATGATGTATTTCTTTGATTTGTTTGGTGTACTTGAGAAAATGACAAGGAAATTGGCAGTAACAATAATCTAAACAACAAACACACTTATAGGAGTGTTGCTTGAGAATTGTTCCCCAGCCTCAGAAGAGCTAGATACCAGTGACATTGCTATTTCTGCTCCTTTTAGGAACAAAGAGTTGCAACGTCGACGGGTGGCTAGGAGGTCTATGGCTTCCAAACACAACATCGGCTCTTAATTTTTGTACACAGCCATTAACAATATAGCAGAAAAAAATTAATAATAAGGTCTTCAATGATTCAAATAATACTTAACATATAATTTGTTATTCCAAGTTCACTATTTCAATATTAAAATTTATGCTTGTTTCCCCTAGAAACACCATGGTGCAGGAGCACCTGGCAAGGTTTAAGTTTTATTAAAGTTTTTGGTTGAAGTTTAATTTTGTTGTGTTATGTAAGGTCTTGTGGACCATCTTATTTGTGGTTGAGGACCTTTGCTTCTCAGGTTAGAAATGGTGAAAGTTGAATAAGTTTTGGAAGCCTATGTGTGGTTGTTTTCTAAGCAATAGACCAAGGTGGCAAAACACACTATGTTTTACAACACTATTCTTTTGGACGTTCCTAGGCTCGAAAAAGGAAACCTAACTATTTCCAAGAATTTTAAAAGGGAGCTCTCGACCTGTTTGAGAGGTTGGAAGAATTAGGAACATTTGGAGTTATATGAGGTTAATAAAAAGACAGTTATTTTGCTGTGTAAACTATTTTTTTTGTTCTTGTTTGTGTGACAGCTGCTAAATGAATTGAAAGAGGCATTTTGTAGGTTTTTTTAGCATGTAGTGAAGCCTCTTGAAGTTTTATTTTGGCACATTAGATAGTTATTCCATCGCTTTGTTCCATTTTTGTAAATTCTGCGTTTTTCCTCATTTGCTGTCTTGACTGGTAAATTGAATAAAATGGGGTTTTAGACTGCACTCCCACCATACCAAGAAGTATGGGAACATTGGGAATGTGGCTAAACTCCATCATTGTACATACATTAGTAGTAGGAGTCTGTAGGAGGCATAGCATCATGATCAAAGTCTTTCCCTAGGCGAGTTTGTTGATACTCGGCTTGGGAAGACAGTGAAATGCACAGTCCTAACGTGGCAGGGGTGATGAATCTTTAATAATGCAAAGAGTGCAGTGGTTGCAGGAGCCTTCATAAAGGTTGGCAAGAAGGCAGAGTTCTTGTCTGATCTTTTGGAGGTCAGAAAAAGCAAACAGACCAAGAAAATGGTCTAGAAAACCCTAGTTTTGGAGAATTTTGAGTTGTGCCTGTGTACGGACAGAGAGGGTCCTAAACCCTAAAAATCTTCAAGATCTTGGAAATTGAGCCAAGGTGTCAGAAGGGAGTTTGGCTTAATATTTTGAAGGAGAGGAGTATTAACCCGTTTTCTATGGTGAGGAGGCCTAAAAGGGGCTCAAGACTAGTAGCCCTTCCTAAACCCTAGGATAGGGTTCTGTGATAGCGATGGAGAACTGATGAACAGAAATTGATCAGGAACCTTTGTATGATGGTTTTTGAATCCATGGAAGCTTTTCACACCCTTGCATCAAATTAGGATCATTTGGAGGATCAACTAGTCTTTAGGAAGAATAAGGGCTAGTGAGTGAATGTGAGGAAGAGCATCAAGATTTGTTTGGTTAAGGTATTGTAAATGATAGCAGGGTTGGCAAGAAGAACCAGGGGAGCCTAAATAGTATAGGACCTATAGGTTGAGTGGTGGAGAGTGACACCAAGGGGATTAATCAAGGTGAGACCTAGAGTATTGAGTCAGTGATTGTCTCAATCCAACCCTGTCCCTATTAGATTGGTATCAGAGCAAGTTAAAGATTTGGGAAAGAAACTTGTATGTCAGAGGTTGATTCAAGTGATTCTTCCACCATGGTGACAAATGCAGAACTGGCCAAGATGGTTGAAGAGAAAGAAGAAGACAATAAACAGTTGAGGGAAAGAATAGCCCAACTGGAGGCAGCAGTGAGGAGTGCACTGTTTGAGGGAAGAATCCAAAAGAAGAAGAGGTTGCAGAGGAAGATAAGACCCCTGAACCTGACCCTTTTTTGAAGGAGGAGCCTTTCTTGAAGTCATTAAAAGCTTTGAGTGGAAAAGCACTTGAAGGTATACCGCTTTTTAGTGGAAAGATGGAAGAAGACCTAGTCATGGATTGGATAGAAGGCATGGAGAATCACTTTAAGTGTGATGGAGTCACTGAAGCACAGAAGGTGAAGATTGCTAAATCAAGGTTGAGAGGATCATCCTTGACATGGTGGAAGTTTGTTTAGACAAAGAGGGAAAAAGAAGGCAAACAGCCCATATCAACTTGGAAAGGAATGGTTGCTAAGGTAAAAGAAGCCTATATGCCAAATGACTATGAGATCCAACTACACAAGAAGAGGCAAAGTCTAAGGCAGAAAGACCAAGATGTAAACACTTACACTGAGAAGTTTCAAAAGCTTTGTATGAGGTCTAATGTGACATAGGATGAGAGCCTAAAAGTGGCTAGGTACCTTAATGGCTTGAAGTGGAACATTCAGGAGGAGATGGCTTTACTAAGTCCCAAGATAGTCCACCAATGCTATCAGTTGGCAATAAAGATTGAAGAGAGGACTAAGAGGAAGCAAGATCAAGCTTCTAAGGGCAGAGGCAAAGGCAAGGATCAAAGGGATCAAAGAGGACAGCGTGGTGGTTACCAAGGTAGAGATAATGATCAAAGGAACCAAGGAGAATCTAAGCTCACTGAGCATGGAGGTGAAAAATCTTCAAGAGGAGGATTTAACAGAGGAAGAGGACCTCAAGGAGGTTCAAACAGAGGAAGAGGAGCAGGTAGGAGTAATTCTTACTTTGCAAACATGAAGTGTTATCATTGTAACCAACTAGGTCACCCTGCCTATAGGTGCCCGGAGAAAGTATCATCATCTAGCAATGAAAAGAGAGTGGCCTATGCACAAGAGGACACCATGATTCCTAAGGCAATTGAGATCAGTCATATAGAATCTGAAATTGGAGAGAATCTAATGTTTAACAGAGTTCTGATCAGGCAGCCAATCAAAGAGGAACCTAAGCAAAGAAGAGCTCTTTTTAGAGTAAGATGCAAGATACTTGGAAAAGTGTGCAAAGTCATAGTAGACTCAGGTTCAACAGATAATATAATCTCAGAGGAGGCAGTAACTAAACTGAAATTGGAGAAAGTACCTCACAATAACCCTTACAAGGTCACATGGCTGAATAAAGGGTAGAGTGTTTTGGTGAATGAGCAAGTAAAAGTGGAATTTTCAATTGGAGGCTATAAAGACAAGCTGGTTTGTGATGTATTACCCATGGATGCATGCCATCTACTACTGGGCAGACCATGGCAATATGAAAGAAGTGCCATTTATGATGGGAAAGAGAACACCATCTCATTCAAGAAGGATGGAAGAACCTTCAAGCTGCAGTCATTGATAGAGGAAGATGAGGGACAGTCCAAGGTACCAAACATCATGTTGAGCAGTGGTAAAGAGTTTATCAGCAATCTACATCAAGGAGGTGAAGGATATGTGGTTTTAATGCAGTCTAAAGAAGAAGCCAAGGCTGAAAGGACAGTCCTACCAGAAGCAGTCCAAAGGTTACTTGATAAGTACAAGAGCATAGTGAGTGATGGTACCCCTGCAACTTTACCTCCAAAGAGAGCAATAAGTCATCAAATTGACTTCATACCTAGAGCCTCATTACCTAACAAAGCAGCATACAAGCTTACACCTGAGCAGAACCAAGAGGTGGCTAGGCAAGTGCAAGAATTATTGGATCAAGGATTGATTCAAAAGAGCATCAGCCCTTGTGCAATACCAATGGTTTTGGCAACAAAGAAAGGAGGTAAGTGGAGACTTTGTACTGATTCTAGAGAAATCAATAGGATCACCATTAGGTATAGGTTCCCAATTCCTAGAATTGAAGATTTAATGGATTGCCTTGGAGGAGCACAGTATTTCACCAAGTTGGACCTCAAGAGTGGCTACCATCAAATCAAGATTAAGGATGGAGATGAGTGGAAGACAGCTTTTAAGACAAATGATGGCTTATATGAGTGGAAAGTGATGCCATTTGGCCTCTCAAATGCCCCTAGCACGTTCATGAGACTAATGAATGAAGTGCTTAAGGATTTTACAGGGATCTTTGTAGTAGTCTATCTTGATGACATACTGATTTTCAGTAAGACAACAGAAGAACACCTGAAGCATGTGGAGATGGTTCTTAAAAGGTTGCAAGAAGAGAAGTTGGCAATCAACCTTGAGAAGTGTGAGTTCTTCAAACAAGAGCTGGTGTATCTAGGTTTTGTAGTATCCCAAGGAACATTGAAGATGGATCCAAGCAAGGTGGAAGCCATCCTAAACTGGCCTACACCAACCACAGCATTAGAGGTAAGGAGTTTTCATGGTTTAGCCCAATTTTATAGAAAATTCATAAGGAATTTAAGTGGTATATGTGCCCCAGTCCTGGATACTATCAAAGGTGGTCTAAAAACAAAATTTAAGTGGACTCAAGAGGCTGATAAAGGGTTTGAAAAACTAAAACAAGAAGTGGCAACACAACCTATTTTATTATTGCCTAGTTTTGACAAGGTGTTCACAGTTGAGTGTGATGCAAGTGGAGTAGCAGTAGGAGGAGTACTTAGTCAAGAAGGTAGGCCTATGGCCTTCTTTAGTGAAAAGCTCAATGAAGCCAAGCAAAAATACTCCACCTATGATCTAGAATTATATGCTTTAGTGCAGTCCCTTAGGAAGTGGAGGCATTATCTGTTACCCAAGGAGTTCGTGGTTTTTATTGATAACCAGGCACTTAGTTACATCAACACCCAAGAGAAGTTAAGTAATAGGCATTTGAAATGGATGGAATACATCCAAGCCTTCACATTCACTATCAAGCGCAAGAAAGGACAAATGAATAAGGTTGCAGATGCATTAAGCAGAAGGTTGCTGACAGTGCAGGAAATATAGCTGAAGAGCATTGGATTAGAGAGTTTCAAAGACCTCTATGGTGAAGATGAGGACTTCTCAGAAGCCTACAAGGTATGCTCTGATTTTGAGAATCATTTTCACAGCCAATATTTTGAGTATACATTGCAAAATGGACTGTTATTTAAGGGTAGTCAGTTATGTGTTCCAAGAGGATCAATGAGGGAAAATCTGATTCAAGAAAAGCATAATGGCAGTCTTAGTGGGCATTTTGGTATTAATAAAACTTTAGAGCTAGTTCAAAAGTTCTATTATTGGCCTAAGTTAGCAAGAGATGTCAGAAAATATGTGGAATAGTGTGTTGTATGCATGAAAGCTAAGGGAGGAGCTAGTAATGTTGGTTTATATCAACCTCTGCCCATTCCAAACAGACCATGGGAGTGTGTGAGCATGGATTTTGTGGTAGGTCTTCCTAAGACCAAAACTGGTTTTGATAGTGTTTATGTTGTGGTGGATAGATTTAGTAAGATGAGTCACTTCATTCCTTTCAAAACTACCCATGATGCAAGCTACATAGCTCATCTCTTCTTCAAGGAGGTTGTAAGGATCCATGGCTTGCCTTTGAGCATTGTTTCTGACAGAGATGTGAAGTTCATGAGTCACTTTTGGAAGACTCTATGGAGCAGATTGGGTACAAACCTGTCTTTTGGATCAACTTACCATCCTCAGACCAATGGTCAAACAGAGGTGGTTAACAGGGTGCTAGGAAATCTTCTGAGGTGCTTAACTAAAGAATATGGATAGACATGGGATATGGTGATCTCCCAAGCTGAATATTCCTATAATAACAGTGTAAATAGAACTACAGGGAAAAGTCCTTTTGAGGTTGTGTATGGGATGCACCCGAGCGGCATTTGTGAACTTAGAGACCTTGGATCTATGGAGAACAGGAGTGGACATGCAGAGGACTTCACTCAGACCATGAAGGAGATTCATGAGCAGGTCAAGAAAACAGTTACAGCAACAACCCAAAAGTTGAAGGAGAAAGTTGATCTGTCAAAGAAAGATGTGCAATTTGCAGTTGGGGACTATGTTATGGTCCACCTCAACAAATCTAGATTGCAGAAAGGAATGGCAACCAAGTTACAGATGAAAAGAGTGGGTCCATGCAAGGTGTTGGCCAAATATGGCAAGAATGCATATAAGGTGGAATTACCATCAGACTTGGGCATCTCTCCAGTTTTCAATGTTGCTGATTTGATCAAGTACAAGGGATCAGTCCATGATGAGGATCAGAACAGCAAGGAAATCTTCAAGGACATCAGTAATGTGACCCTTCCTCACTAAGACAAGCTTCAGGCAAAGAAGATATTGCAGTCAAGAGTGCAGAAAGCTACAAGACATAAGGTGTACATGGAGCACCTTATCAAGTGGAAGAACAAGCCAGAATCAGAAGCCACTTGGATACAGGAAGATCAGTTCAAGAAGTTTGGTGTTGACCTATCATTGATCTCTCCTTCCTCTCCTTAACTATTTGGGCAGAGAGGGGGAGAATGGTGCAGGAGCACCTGGCAAGGTTTAAGTTTTATTAAAGTTTTTGGTTAAAGTTTAATTTTGTTGTGTTATGTAAGGTCTTGTGGACCATCTTATTTGTGGTTGAGGACCTTTGCTTCTCAGGTTAGAAGTGGTGAAAGTTGAATAAGTTTTGGAAGCCTATGTGTGGTTGTTTTCTAAGCAATAGACCAAGGTGGCAAAACACACTGTGTTTTACAACACTATTCTTTTGGACGTTCCTAGGCTCGAAAAAGGAAACCTAACTATTTCCAAGCATTTTAAAAGGGAGCTCTCGACCTGTTTGAGAGGTTGGAAGAATTAGGAACATTTGGAGTTATATGAGGTTAATAAAAAGACAGTGATTTTGCTGTGTAAATTTTGTTTTTCTGTTCTTGTTTGTGTGACAGCTGCTAAATGAATTGAAAGAGGCATTTTGTAGGTTTTTTTAGCATGTAGTGAAGCCTCTGGAAGTTTTATTTTGGCACATTAGATAGTTATTCCATCACTTTCTTCCATTTTTGTAAATTTTGTGTTTTTCCTCATTTGTTGTCTTGACTGGTAAATTGAATAAAATGGGATTTTAGACTACACTCCCACCGTACCAAGAAGTATGGGAACATTTGGAATGTGGCTAAACTCCATCATTGTACATACATTAGTAGTAGGAGTCTGTAGGAGGCATAGCATCATGATCAAAGTCTTTCCCTAGGCGAGTTTGTTGATACCCGGCTTGGGAAGACAATGAAATGCACAGTCCTAACGTGGCAGGGGTGATGAATCTTTAATAATGAAAAGAGTGCAGTGGTTGCAAGAGCCTTCATAAAGGTTGGCAAGAAGGCAGAGTTCTTTTCTGATCTTTTGGAGGTCGAAAAAAGCAAACAGACCAAGAAAATGGTCTAGAAAACCCTAGTTTTTGGAGAATTTTGAGTTGTGCCTGTGTACGGACAGAGAGGGTCCTAAACCCTAAAAATCTTCAAGAGCTTGGAAATTGAGCCAAGGTTTTAGAAGGGAGTTTGGCATAATCTTTTGAAGGAGAGGAGTATTAACCCATTTTCTATGGTGAGGAGGCTTTAAAGGGGCTCAAGACTAGTAGCCCTTCCTAAACCCTAGGATAGGGTTATGTGATAGCGATGGAGAACTGATGAACATAGATTGATCAGGAACCTTTGTATGATGGTTTTTGAAGCCATGGAAGCTTTTCACACCCTTGCATCAAATTAGGATCATTTAGAGGATCAACTAGTCTTTAGGAAGAATAAGGGCTAGTGAGTGAATGTGAGGAAGAGCATCAAGATTTGTTTGGTTAAGGTATTGTAAATGATAGCAGGGTTGGCAAGAAGAACTAGGGGAGCCTAAATAGTATAGGACCTATAAGTTGAGTGGTGGAGAGTGACACCAAGGGGATTCATCAAGGTGAGACCCAGAGCATTGAGTCAGTGATTGTCTCAATACAACCCTGTCCCTATCACACCAACAGTACAAAGGAAAGAAAATAATTAGCAAGACAGGCTTCAATGTTCTATATAACAGTGATATGAAGTATAACACTTGAAGTACATCATGTTAAGGTTCACAGAAATAACTATTTTCATTAAAACAATAAACATTGGCAAGAATAGAGATGCACATTGCTTACATCTACTTTGGTTTACATGAAAATCTACATAGAACAAAATACAATACTGTCTTAAATTTATGGCTTTTCTTGTATGTAAATGATTGCAATATACTTAAATAATTTTTTTCTTCTCCACAACACAACCTAAACAATAAGAATTAGCATTTGGCCATGGGCAACATTGGATGAAATTTTTCCCAGCTTGTGTGTGCCTAGGCCTTTGGCATCGTATAGCAGGTGTTGTTCTATTTAAAAAAAATTAAAAATTAAAAGAGTTTGGTGCAGTGATAGAGAAGGCCAGCAAAATGGCATCAACATTAATCATTGCATGGTTTATGTGTAGCGATGATGGTGCAAGTAACATATGCATTTAAAGCCCCCAGAGAACAAGGTGAATGTCTGCAATTTTCAACAACATATATATATATATATATATATATATATATATGTATGTATATATATATATATACATGTATACATATATACATATATATATATATATATATGTATATATATATATATATATATATATATATATATATATATGTATATGTAGATCTACATATACATATATATATATATATACATATATATACATATATATATATATATGTACATGTATATACATATAAATATACATAGAAACACACACACACAATCAGACGCACACACACACACACACACACACATATATACATATCTATATATATACACATACATATATATATACAAAGACACATATAGATAGATACATATAGATAGATACATATATATATACACATATATACAAATATATATTTATATGTACATATATATATAGACATAAATGTATATATCTCTGTCTATACATATCTATGCACATATAATTATACATATATATATAAGAATCTATATGTATGTATATATATAAGAATTATCACAACGCACACCTTTTGCAACCATCAACGCATGCAAAGAACAAAAGATAACAACCAACCATCTTCACAAAATTTCTACAGTTGGCGTCAATTGTGATAGTTCTATGTTCATCTGTAAGAAGCCATCAATAGGGGACAGAGGGAAGACAAACCAAGTGGGAAGAGGTGCAATTGAAGGAAATCGAGAGAGGTGCATATTTGTAAACCTGTTCGTGTAGTATTTGTGGAACAACTTATCTTAGTTTCAAGAGCAGATTACTGGTTGTTGCTTTGTAGGTTGCTGCAAATGGTTTGGTTTATGAGTTATGTCTAGCCGCCATTGGGTGCAAGCAATATTGTTTCTTTTTTGCATTTGATGTGTTCCATACATTAAGTACAGTATAAAGGAAGCCATATCTTACATCTCACGGCTTATATACAGCTGGATAAACAAGACCTACAATCAAAAGTATTCCAACCACACGCAAACCATACAACAAGCAATCTCAAAACCAGCTAGCATTCAAGAGACCAGACATCCACATAGCATTTTCCCTCACTTAACTGGTTGAGAAGGATACAAATTCAAAGCTTTTGTTGCCTATAATTATTCCTTTCTTCGGGATGCACAACATATTATCTAGCCAAGAAAAGCTTTGAATTCCTAACCTTCTCAAGTAGGCAAATGAGGGAAAATTCAGTTTGGATATCTATGCTCTTTCCACAAGTGTTAAAACAGTGTGGGCTTATGGGAATTTCGGCCTAGATTTTTTTTAAAGGGAAGGCCATTTGTAACCTTAGCCTTGGTATGCAGGAAGTTGGAAAATGAAAAAGGCTTGCAAGGATTCCAACCAAAGTATACATAACAGAACCAACGAGTAAGAATAGAAAAGACAACATTCAAGATAGGCTATATAGCAATGACTATTTAATTGGATTGCAACCATAAGGAGCAAACAAAAAGGAAAAATTAAACATAATAGGTTTCAAAGTTTAAAAGCCATGCCAGAAAAATAAATCTTGTTGCACCTCTTTGCACTCACTTCAAACAAACATCTCCTCGCCAACTTTCCTACACAAGAATAGGCAAAATACTATCACAGGAGACACACTTCTTTTGCATTTCCAACCACCCTTCCTTGCAAAAACACAAAATAACATCCGTCCACCTTCACAAAAGCTGCAGCTTTCTATGTTCCATGGGTTTTCCATGTGAGCCACTATTGGAAGTTGCACTTCAGTGTACGATGGTTGCAACGCAATGGAATAGCTAATACTATATAGGTTGCATTGTTTTAGGGTATCGCATTTCCCTTTCGATACGGCTCCATTAAAAAGAGAGTATATTATTTCTTCGCAGCAATATTGTTTGGTCTATGGTTCGCATTGTGTATGGTTGTTTTTTATGGTTTTCTTGCAATGCTTTTTAGTATTTTCCACCTCCGGTCATCTAAGTGACTGTTGATAACAATATTTTTTCATTTACGTCTTTTTTTTTGTCAGAGTGGTTGCAATGCAATAAAATAGTTAATGTTTTGTAGTTCATGTTGCTTTGTATCAAGCATTATTCAATGTTCCCATTTGTGTTGTGCTATTTTGTTTCATTTATGGCTTCCATTTATGACACCAGCCCTTTCCTTGTTCTTCCTTATTCCAGTCAAGCTATGTATACATACACATGTTTGTAAAAATAGATATCAATGTAGTGAGCTAGCACATATTGTTGGTTGTCATTCTTTGTTTTTATGTTGCTTTAAGCATAGTTGTGACTAAGGATGGCAAGTTTCTGATAAGCTGCAACTATGTTCATCAGATATGAAATCTATGTGAAGCCGCATGGATGTTATCTTGTGTTTTTAATGCAATGAAATAGTTAATGTTATGTCTACTATTTTTTTTGCATGCATCGATGCTTCCAAAAGGTCTGGGATGCGATAATTTTGTGGTGTTCTTTGGTGGGTTGTCAAGAAAGAATGAAGGAAAGAGAAAGCAAGCGTGAAGGCCTGTTATTGAAGGAAGCGGGTAGAGGTGCATCTAATCTGGGTTATTCTCGGGGAAAATATTCTTTCATTGTGTCAATTGTTATTGGAAAGGTTGTATACTAATTATGTGGGTTTTGGCATGTCACTAACAGCTGGTTATATTGTTCCATTTATGACTTCAGTTCATTGCAAATGGCTCATAAATATTTAATCTGTTGTGTTGTTGGAGTTATTGGTAAAGTATTGTTTTATGTCATTCTGAGACTCTTTGTTGCTATTCAAGGTAGCTATGACCAAGGATGGCAAGATTTTGTCAAGGTGCAAGTGCATTTACTGGCTGTGGAACCTATGTGAAGGTGGTTGGACTTGGGACTCCATTGTTGTGTCAAAGGTGGCGGGCGTTTGTAGCAATGATAGAGGAGTTTGGAGAAATGATGGAAGTGTAGGGGAGGCTAGCGAAATGTAATGAGCATTGATTGTTGCATGGTTCTCGTGTAGTGGTGTTGGTGCAAGTAACATCTATTTTAAAGTCCTTGGAAAACAAAACAAATGTCTGTACAGTTATCGATACCGTATTGCTCGGTGTCATTCTGAGGTTTATGTTATTGTTGAAGGTGGCTATGAGCACGGAGGGAAAGATTTTGTGAAGTTGCAAGTGTGTTGAATGCTATGCAATTTTAGTGAAGCTAGTTGAAGGAGATCAGTCCTAAAAAGTAAGGGTTGTTATTTTTCAAGAAAAGATTCCAATTAACCCTGTAGCATAATATATTTTCCTTGATAGAACCTCCTACTCCATAAAAATAGATCCCCAAGCCCCCCAATGAGACCATATTGTTGGTACCTCATGTATAGGAGTGAATTTGCACCCCTTACGCAAATTCCCCTTTTACACATCCTCACCTTAGAAAACCAAATTGAAAGGAGAAATTCCACATCAACAAGTTGTCTTCCTTCCACTTGGCATATGTACTTTGTAACGATAGAAGAATATTTGTCCATGATGTACATGCAGCGCGCAGACATCTGCCGATAGAAGAATATTGTCTGTGATGTACATGCAGTGCACAAACATCTGCACGGCATGCTTACATCCCTGACGGATTCTTGCATCTCAAGTTGGCAGAGGCGTTACACTTTCGATTGGGGCCGATTTGTAATGTCTCTCTTTGACCAACCAACCTTGAAAACGGTAGATTCTTCTTTCTTCTCCTTCAAATTCATCCATTATTCATTCAACTCATCTTTTTTCCATCTCTTTTTGTAGTCTCAAGCATTCTCAGCCTTCACTTCACTCTCAATAGCACTTCAACACTCCATTGCAGCAACAACACTCTGTAAACTCCGCAAAGCAAGTGTGAAGCAAGCCATTGCAGTGTGGGCTTGAGGTTTTGTGAGACCTCCCTTCATCAAAGTCGACGCTGTGGTGATAGTTCAAGCCTTCTTTCTCCTTCATTGGCTAGTGACCTCTTGGTGGAGGTGGTAACATTTCACTCCTCTCATTTCTGATTTGGTTGAGTAGCTCTTTACTGTATTGTAGTGTTATTTGCATTCCTTCTTCCTTTACTTCTTTATTGCATATTTCTCCATCATTGCTATCTGACTATCCATGGAGGTGGAAACACCGAAATAGGGGTCTGACTGAGGCAGACCCCTATATAGCCCCAACAATTTTTCCCTCTTTCTTGCATGCAAGTGAAAGAATGTGTGGAGCTAGCTAGCGAACTAGTGCCTTGGTGAGATTATCTTCATCATTCTAGCTCTCATCTATTTACTTTATCACCTACATTTGTATTTCTCATACTTTTTCTCATTTAAGAGTCATTAGCTAGGTCATCAGCTTGTTTTCTGGTAGTTCATATTGTGTTCTATGTCCTCTAGCCATACGGATGCTAGCACACCTGAGAGATGCCAACGCGTTGCGCTGTCATCCCAGAACTACGCTTTCGTCTTCGGGCAGAGACCTACCTGAGGTGTAATATTAAACCAAAAAACTAGCTCGCCTAGCCCTAGTCTGGATTTCGGGTATGAAGAGTGATTGAAGTACTTTATAGTCCTCATCATTCTCGTCCCTTATTTTAAAACATCCCTTTACAATGAGGTAAGTTAGGGCATCCCTCCGCTATAAACTCTTTGTGACCTAGGGCCTTGACATGGTTTGTCCCCCTCTCTTACATTTTTGTTGAACCTGATGTGAACCGACATCTGCTCATTCATTGGTGTTCAGGATTTTTTGTCTTACCCTATGACCGTTGTGCCCTTGAGTGTTGTAAAGGTTTATGAGCATCACAACCCAGTCCACAACCTTTAGGTACATTGTTAGGAGAAGTGTATGACACCTTCTGATGGAGAGGACAAAGGTCACTACTGGTTTCTCTACATGCCTTTTTGTTGGATCCACCATTGGTCTTGCTGCTCAAGAGCAGTTGTCGAGGGCCGAGGTAGGGATCTCCGATGAGATTGACCACATCTGCACTCCTCCTACGTCTCCTACACCATTGTTGGTAGATGAGCATGAGTTCACTCACATTCCTTCAGAATATATCTTTATCCTTAGAAAAGGACTAGGTGACTCAAAGAATCACTTGGAAAAGGACCTGAAGATGGCTAGGGCCGCTAGGGTTATTAGCGAAATAAAGTTGTGTGAGGGGGAAAGAATCCATTAGAATGCAAAGCAAGATCAAGATTGAAAATTGAAATTAGAATCTATCTAATCCAAAAAAATTTAATCTATTCTTATTCCATCACTCATGAAATGAACAATCTAAGCTATTTGAACTTACGAAATGAAATTCTAAGATTAACACAATGAATTCAAAAGAAAAGGAGAGGTTACCATCCTATGTTGGAGTGTATTTGCATAATGTTGGGTTGTTTGTATCACTGGAAAGCCTCCATTGTTCATGTGCAAAATCTTGATGAACAATTCTTGGTTGATTGAAAAAGGTTGAAGCTCTATCAATGGTGATTGCGACTGCACTTCATTGCAAAAGTATGTTGATTCTTTGATCTTTATTTGTGAGGAGAGAGGTTTGTTATATAGGAAAAGAGATTTTGAATCAACAATCAGGATTGCGTTGGAGAAAATCCAGATCAACGGTCAACATGTGTTAAGAGGATTTAGATATGAGAAGATTGTGCAGAGTTGATTTCACAATTTGGGTGATTGAAGAATAGATTGGCTAGTCAGGGTTTAGATTGATCAGTCAGAATTTGATTGATCGGTTAGCAATTGATTGATTTTAGTTAGGGAATAGATTGATTAGTTAGAAAAATTAGATTTCTTAGTTAGCAACCCATGATTTTCTCAATTAGAAAGTGGGTGAGGAATATTAATTAATTTATTTAATTAATTAATTCCTTTTTGTGTTTGATTTGATTTTTGATAATTGATTTTTGTAGTTTGATTTGATTATTCAAACTTTGGAGGGGAAAGTGTCATAATTAAATTATTATGATTCAATAATTCAATTAATTTTTAGGAATAAGGTTAATTAATGATGTAATCAAATAATTAGGGTTGCTTGACTAATCAGGACGAAATAAGATAATATTAGGAATTTATTAAATAAATGTAATTTATTTAATTGGTCGAAATGATGAAACGTGAATTAATCAAATAGCGTTGTATTATTCAATTAATAGTAGAATTAGGGTTTTCAAGACTTTATTAAATAAATAGTATTTATTTAATTTGTCGAGAATGATAAAAAAGTGAATTAATTAAATAATGTTGTATTATTCAATTAATAAAGGAAATTAGGGTTTTAGATGTTGTTTGATGATTGAGGGATGATTTCAAGATGATTTGAGATGTTTCAGAGATGTTTCGAGATGTTTTAGAGATGTTTTGAGTTGATTCAAAGTTGTTCTGAGACGTTCCAAGTTGATTTGGGGTCATTTTGAGACGTTCTGAGTTGATTCGAGGTCATTTCGAGATGCTCTGAGTTGATTCAGGGTCGTTCTAAGACATTTCGAGTTGATTCTGAGATGTTTCAAGACATTTCGGGTTGATTCTGAGATGTTTCGGGTTCATTCCGAGTTGTTTCGAGACATTTCGAGTTGTGATAGGTGTTAAGTCAATTTTACATGTCTACATTTTTCCCCTCTTTAATACAAAGTACTAGTTGCTTTGTTTCAAAGATTCTATTTTAAGATCAACTTTTTTAAAAAAATTATGCCCCATTGTGCCCTGATGTTTCATGGAATGATGTTAGGACTCTGTGTTGCCCCCTCGAGAGGTTGACTAAAAATTTCAAGTTTGAGGTTAGGCTAACGACTCTGTTCTATTTTTGTTCCAATGTGTGTAGGTCACAAAATTAGGTTTATAAGTCCTTCATTTCTCATTCTGATGTTTTCAAGAGCTTCTAATTTAAAAGTAGGAAGTTTCCCCAAGTAGAAATTAGGGTTTCCTAGGTGAAATTAGGGTTTCTTGAGGTTTAATATAGGCAATTAGTCCTCTAGATAGCTCATTTGTGTTCTGACTCTATAGCTAATTCTCGTCTCTGGTTCTCTAGTTCTATCAGTTTTCTAGGAGCAATGTTGCAATTTGATGGAGCCCCACTTCGTTCTGAGCTCGTTCGAGAGGTTGGATAGCCTTCAGGCATCGGTGGCCTAGTATGTACTTTCTCACTTTTTCGCTTTGTTCTTGTTTTGTTCTCATTTTGCTTGTACTAAGTTTTATAGGTCAAAAGTGAAGTATTCTAATTTTTTAGCATTTTCCTCAGTTTCCTCACTTTTCCTGATGAAAATCCATGCCTTTGACTTATTTCCGCGCCTTTGACTAGAATCTTCGCTTTTGTTTTTGAGCATTTGCTTGAAAAGCTCGCCTTTGATCAGAAAGCTCACTTTTGACTTTTTGAAGTCTTGAAAGCTCACCTTTGACTTATTTTCATGCCCTTGTTTCCTCGCCTTTGCCTAAAAAGCTCACTTTTTCCTGGTCCTTTATGAGCATTTGCTCAAAACCCTTGCATTTGACTCTTTTTGTTGCGTTTGACTTTAGCTTTTGCTCAGAACCCTAGCATGTGTTCGTTTGTGATCCTAAATATTGTTTTTCATCATGTTTTGTGTTATTATGTGTTAGTTACCCCTTTAGAGTGAAACCCTAATATCATGAGTTGAAATGATTGTAGGTGGTCATCCTGTTAGATAGCCAGATCTAGATGGTGGTCTGTAGCCTGGTCTATAGAGTGTTTCCCTTTTTGCTAGGCAGTGTACTTGATCTTTATTATGTTTTTGTTCAAAGACATATTGTAGAGATGTGTTTTGTATATATATTCATTGGCACAGTCAAGGCCCCGTATATATGTATCATTTTGTATTATCCTATCACACTTTGTTTCAATGACGATGATGTACTATGGAATTCTCCCTTTTGATGATGATATATATAATATACCTTCTTTAATTCATCCTCATTTTATGCTTCATGGATGACGATGTATGATTATGTATGCATATGATATGGATGGATGAATCATATATTGTTTCATATGATGTTTTATTATGGATGATCAATATAACATTTGATAAATGATGTTTATAAGATGTTGATATATGATGGATGTATGCCCCATACATGATACATGATGTTTTTATTGGTTTATTATCATCATGATATGTACTGATGACATTGTGGATGCAGGATGTATGTTAGTTAGAAGAGATATTTGATGATAGATATAAATTTGGTGTTGTTAATAGTTGATGAGTTGCTTTCACTTTACTTGGAGGCTTTGTAGTTTTGAACATTCCTATTTGATGTAGCAAATAGATATGATGCACCAGGGTATTAATGAACAAGGCAACTTTGTATCCATTGCATGGACTTTAACTCTACAAACAAAGAGTATTCTCGTTCATACCAGACATACAGAAAATTTGTTTAAAATATATAGTTGGGTTGTGTTAAAAACTTTTCAGACCAGTCACATAGAGAGGTATAGGACACCTTAACATGAAAATGCTACACAAATTTCAGACCATTTACACAGAGAGGTATGAAATACCTAACATGCAACTACTACATGAATTTCAGACCCTTTACATAAAGAGGTATGAAATACCTAACATGCAACTGCTACACGAATTGTTTCAACACAACTTCCATACACTCAATAAAGAAAGTATTCACCATGATAGTATTACAAAAATATCTTAGAAACAACAAACTAAAATGAAAGAGCCTCCTCAAAAGGAAAGAGCCTCCCACTGCACAGATGGTTCAGATCTTAAAAAGGGGGGTTCAGGATATGAATGAGTTGGAAGCTGAGACTACGGATCTTTTAAAGACTCAAATTTAGTTGTTGCTGGCTTTTTGGCTGGTTTTTTGGTTCTATGGCCTTCGCTGGCCTTTTTGATGGCTATGGTTGTTCACTGTTGTTTTTTTACAGCCTTTCCGACTGTGTTGTCTTTATTGACTTTTTTTTATTTTGTAAACTTCATGGTTTCGGGTCCCTATAAAACCTATTTTTTGATCTTTCAAAAACAAACTAAAATGATGATCAATTGATCCCATTCATTCTTCTCAAAATCCTTATGGACATCCTCGAGAGATCCTAGGAATGGTTCAATAAAATAAATAAAAAAGATAAAATTACAAAATGATAAAACAATGTTGTTATATCACTTGCCATATCTATTTGGGGTGGGTCTATTATCTAATGTTGATCATGTCTATCATAGGAATGGATCCATTAAGGCATTTATTAGGATGTTGTTGGTACATTCTCAAACAATATGTAGGTAATACTCTGACATTTGTTCATGTCTATTTGTAATCCGATCTATGTGATTATTTGCTTGAAATTTCTATCTTTCGATGTTTGCTTTGTTTGTTTGTTTGTTTTGTCAAAGGGTGAGTGTGATGATTTGTTTATTATGGATGATGTCTTATTTCGGATTTTGATGGACGGGATGGGTCTTTTTTATTTTTCTAAGTTTTAATGATGTTTTTTTTGTTTTTAGGGGACTAACGTAGGGCCTCGGGGGCTCATCAAAGATAAGCCTTTCCTATGTTGTACACGTAGAGACCCCATAGTTCGACCATTTGACTCAAAGAATAAATTGTTTTTGGGTAAACATGATTGATAATTTTGATTGATATTCCACTTCTGTGTCTAGAGGATATGTTACGGGAAATATACTTGAACTAGTTGTGAGGTTCAAGCAAATGTTGATATCTTAGATTGTTTTGAGTGAAGGAATAACCCAGCGATGTTGTTTTGTTTTTTATGTTTTTCAAATGTTTTTGATATTTTGTGGTTTACTGATGTTTTTGGATTTTTACCCTCTTGCCTAGGGTGTAAGATACTAAAAACTTGGATTGATATTTCACTTTGCTTTTCTAGAGGATATGTTGTGGGAAAGCTTACTTGAACTAGCTGTGGGGTTCAAACAACTGTTGAAATATTAGAATTTTTGACTGAAGGAATAATCCATGTTGTTCGGTATCTTTCAAGGTTACCTTGGTAGTGCATTGGTGGTACACCTTGTTGACGTTGTTGATTTGTTTTTGGAGGTTCCCCTGGTAGTGCGTTGGTGGTATACCTTGTTTTTTGGGATGAACTATTTTTATATTTTTGGATTTTTACCCTCTTGCCTGGGGTGTAAGATACTGAAAAATTAGATTGATGTTTCACTTTGTGTTCTAGAGGATATGTTGCAGGAAAGCTTACTTGAACTAGCTATAGGGTTCAAGAAATTCTTGATATCTTAGAATTTTCGAGTGAAGGAATAATCCATGTTTTTGTTATCTTTGAAGGTTACCTTGGTTGTGCATTAGCAGTACACCTTGTTGTTTGGATGAACTATTTTGAAGGTTACCCTAGTGGTACATTGGTGGGATACCTTATTGATGGGATAATTTGGATGGGTACCATGTGGTACACCTTGTTGTTTGGACAATTCCTAGATCATAATGTCAGCTAGAAGGCATAGATCAAGATTTATTCTGAAGCAAGATGTAAGTACTTGCCCCCATTGTCTAGCAATGATAGGTTATCTTGTGATAAGATAACATGTTTGGATAGAGCATGCTCCTATGGAAAATACCTCATGGCTCAGATAATGCTGGATAGGATAGGATCAATGATAATGACCCATGTCAAGATGTTTTCCATAAGCAAGTGTAACGTATACACCAAACATTTGTCAAGATCAAGATAAAATGGATTGGTTTAATTATGGATAACCTGAGATTCTTGCACCTGAAATGGCACATGTAGATACTCAATTCTATACATGATGCATGTTTTCCAAGTTTTCACCATGGTACTTGTCCAAAGCACCACTGTAGTGGTTTTCACTAGAGGATGATTTTTCTCTTGATTATTTTCTTGATTTTTTTGTTGTTTATTGATTTTTGATGTCACACAAGACACCTATTTACCAGGTTTTCATCATGGTGACAATTTTTTGCTCCTATTTAAACCACCTGGTGGTGCTGATGTAGATGTTGCTAGTGCTGATATGGTTGTTATTATTGTTTTCATGATGTGTGAACGATATCCTGCTTGGAGGAGTTGTTTTGCTAGGATACGAGCACTTGAATGTAACCCCTGATAATTCTTATCTTCCTTGTTGATACCAAAGTTAACTTTTCATTGATGCGCACATCGCAATAGAGTTCCCTTAGAATCCTTATGATAAAGAGTTGCTGCCAACACTGGTTAATGTGAAATTTTGATATCTTGGATGACAAAATGCATTGCTAGATATGATATTCAGATGGATTTGTTGATAGTTTGGAACCTTTTATTTTCCAAACTTGGGATGATGAGCAATGATGGGTGGATATGGAGATTCGATTGGGACCAACTTCTTGATATACCTTGTGATCGCTCTTGAAGCTTTCTCTTGCATTGTTAGACTTTTTTGATGGATGAACTTCCCCTTTTGATTTTTCCCCATAGTTTCTTTGACTAATGGAGTTTGATAGGGATTCTTTTCTTGCTTTTTTTTTATCCATTTTGAATCTTTCTTGTCCATTTTTCTTTATTGATTCTTTTGTTTCAATGACTTGTTCCTTTCTTTGATATAGCTTTTTCTCTTGTTGTTGGTCCCAATGATAGGGTTGAAAATTGAAATATGCGTGGATGATGATTCATGATATGGCTAGTTGTAGTGCTGGTAGAAATTTCATCATAAGCACTCTTCGTGCTCTCTATGTTGATGCTTACATTAAATAAAGTTTCCCCCAGTATTACAGAGGTATCATTGATATGTTGAGATCCCTTAATTGTTGAATAATCAATACCTTGATGCTTAGGATTGCCAATAATCTACACTAATGCTAGGATATCCTGTTCATGTAGGCCTAACCCTCTATCTTGATAATGAATCCGTCGGAAAATTTTATTTTCCATAGGACATTTTTAACCTTGGAAACAAGATGCTACTCCTTCTATGCTCTGTTGTTGATCTTCAAATGTGATAGATTTTTTATTGGTAGAATCCTCCATATGTAGGATGGCTTCCTAATTGATATTGTTGGCTTGATTCTGTGAAATATCAAATTTTGATTGCCCTTCAATATATATTGATGCTTCTTTGACTGTTGTATACCTAATGCTCTGCTGCTCAGGATTGTCCATTATCTTTACTGATTTTAAGATACTTTGCTCCATATTTTCATGCTTGATTTCTTCAACCGGCATCAAGGATGTTTCTGGTCTTAATGCTTCTTCTTTATCATTTTCAAATAGGCCTATAGATTTTGGTATAGCTTGATCATGTGTATAGATGTTAAGAGTAGGTGACTCTTGTTCCATGGTAATGATATCAAGAGTATGAGACTCTTGTTTTGGATGAAGATCATTTACATGTCCATTAGGAGTACGCATCTCATGGTTAGATGTATATGTGCTTTGCATATGGACGTGTTCTTTTGGAAAGCCTTGGACGTCTTGGAAGATATCTACCAAGTCATTGTAGTATTTTGATGGCAAGGTTTCTTGATCTTGAATTTGTGTGGCATTATCTTTTATATGCTTTGGTTCACATTCTTGACATGGATCAATTTCAAAGAAAGGATTGACTATAAAATTTCCTTGGATTTCCTCAAATTGTGGGAATATGGGTGATAGCTCTTGGCTTAGATTTTCTACATTGGGTATAAGTATTGGCTTAGGAGTCTATTGATCATCAATATGTACTGTCATGAGGTTGGATGATGTCAATATATTTTGGACTGAATCATTGCTAGACTTGGGTGATTGAATTTGATCATGCTTGGGAATAACTTCTTGATGTATGTCCTCTTGCTCACTAGATGATGTAGAGACATTTTCAATGTGATCAGTGATAGATAACTCTTGATCATTGTTTTCAACTTTTGAGGTTGAGACATTGTCCATGTTGTCATTGGTAGATGGACCTTTAATGTTAATAGCTATTTCTCCTTGATCAACAAGGTCTTGGATGATATTTCTAAGTGTAGCACATCTATTCATTGTGTGGCCCTTGATTTTGTGGAACTCACATCGTTCGTACTTGTTATACCAAGGAACTTTAAAGTTTGGTTCACCATACGTTGGATTATCATTGATTTTGAAATGTTCATGTTGTACCAGTTCATGCATGGTTACCTCTAAAGTTGCTCCCAAAGGGGTGAATATCCTTCTTGTTTGGTATTTTTTCCTCTGTGGCTTTTCTTGATTGTTTTGCTCTTGATTTTGTGAAACACCTTGATACTATGTTTGAGGTATATTTTGATATTGCACTTGAGGTACACCTTGGTGTTGCAAAACTTCTTGATATTACGGATGTTGAAAGTGTTGTTGATGTGGATATTGAGGTGTTTGTGGAATAATGTCTATTTGCTATGGATATGTAATGTTCTGATGTTGTACATGGCATTGGTGATATGTCATATTTCAATTTCATTTAATTTCCTCAAGATCTCTCTCAATTTTATCTAGGGAAATTTGATGTTCTAGATTTATTCCTTCATGGTAATTTTGAAATCCTTGATGTTGTTTCCCTATTTGATGTTGTGACCATTGATAAGAGTAATTTTGGTAATAGATAGACATGTTTCGAGGATGTTTTGATACTTAATACCCTATCATAAGGTCATTTTGTTTATATATTTCCAAGAGGATCATACATATTTCCATTACGGAGGTAGTAATATGGGTCTTCTGGTTGCTATGTTTTCTTTTTCTTCCTCTTCATTTAAGATGATTGATGCGGTGAGAAACTAACAAGTTGTTTCATTTTTCTCAAATATAAAGGTTATCAAACTACTTATGATGTTGGTTTGTGTACCTTCAATGTGTGTAAGACTAGGTTGAATAATTGGCGTTATAAGACCTGGTTGTTGAACTGGAGTTGTTGGTCTCCAGATGGTCATAAGGTGTAAATGGTGTTGTAAGGTGGTTGCTATGAAACTCAAAACCTTAAGGCTTGAGTGATGTTTTGGAATGTGGCTACTTTTTTTGGAAATCAAAATGTTGAAGAACGAGGGTCAATATTCCACTTCTTTGTCTAGAGGATATGTTGTGGGAAAGATACTTGAACTATCTTTGAGTTCCAAGTAATTGTTGATATCATAGACTTTTTTGAGTGGAGGAATGATCGTAGTGTTTTTTTTGTTTATGATTTAAAATAAGTATTATGGGAATAATGGGTGGGAGACTTTGTGACCAATCTGATTTTTTAAGTGTTTGGTTCAAACAATGACCTTACAACTTTGGTTTATCTTCCCCTAGTGTTTTAGCAAAAATGTTCAAGACTGGGAGTTGGAATGGCAGTTCATAACTTTTGTGTGTTTATTTCCTTTGTGTTCTTGAGTATGGAAAATGATATAATAACACTAGACTAACTCAAAAGCATGGACTTTATGTGACCTGAATGTCTATAGGTCAAGTTGTGAAATCACAACACCTAAGCCATTGTTTACCAAATGTTTACCTTGATCAAGGTAACTTGAAGTAAAAGCTGAAATGTTCGGAACCTTAAAGGATAAATCCTTTCAAGGAGTGCAAAACATAAGGCTTCTTTCACTAGTATACACTAAATCAAAGGGTTTTTTATTTTACCATCTTGTTCAATGTTTGTTTTGATGTGTTATTTTTCTTTAAATCAAACAAAAATTTTATGTCACAATTGTTTTTGAATGTAATTGGGAAATTTTAACATTAACAAGCAATTACAACCCTATTGGAGAGAAACCATCCTCTTAGGTGCTAGGCTTGCCTCATGCTCCAAAGAGACGATTTTACATACGACTTATGGCATGGGCTTGTAGTCAAACTTGGCAAGTAACTTTTTAGAAGTAAATTCTGATGCACCACTTTCAAAGAATGTTTTGGATAATAGGGTGGATTCTAAAACAATTGGATCTTAGTCATGTTCTGGGGATATTATTTTCGGGCACCTACACATGTGGCGTTTTGTTCAATTAAGAACCTTCCAACCCTTGCAGGTTTTTACGCACCACGAGGATACTGAGGAATAATACGTCAATATAGGGCATATGCACCTAGCGAGTGATGAACTTTCCTCACACTCACAAAATATTTATATAGCGGTCCAAAATGAAAGTACTGCTCGGGTCTCCCATGAGTCCTCCGATGTAGGAGATTCCTCAAGTAGGTAGGCCCTCTAAAAAGGTATGCTTGAAAAATGTGTGAAGCTCAAAATGTTCTTGCTCACCCAAGATCATCAAAAGGTGCGAGGGGAGAAGAAAAAAATTTAACTTTCCAATCAATGAAGACATGGCATACAACTCATGGGTATGTGCAGGATCATCATGGAAAAAATAGGCCCTTAAGTGGCAAAAAATTCAGAAAAATCAGAGTTAGGCAACTTGACATAAAATTTTGAATAAGTTATCTATATTATTTCAAAAATATGTAAGAATAGAATTTGTAGCAAATTGAATGTAGTTTCTAAACTACTAGGTTTGTTTAAAAAAAAAAAAACTTTTTGGTGAAAATTTCAAATTTCAATATAGTGGTACTTAAATTTCAGGGAAAAATAAGAAGTAGGTATCTGTCTGACCACCCTAACCACAATAAAATGATAAGATTTTTTTATAATATTTTAGATATAAGTAGAGGACCCATGCCCCAATGTGATGCATATTTTTTTGTAATTTTTTCCAAGTAAATAATTAATTATGAATTTTTATTACAACTTTTTAAAAATATAAAACTCGTGATGTCTAACCACCTTAACTTGGTCAAAACTTCATGAAATTCAATTTTTTTTAATCCTATAGTATGTGAAGCATAGAATGTGACACATGTTTTGGATTCAAAAATGTGATATTGTTTGAAAGCTATAGATATTTTCAATCAGCCTATCAATCAAGACTTTAGGCGTAATTTGAATAGAAAATGAATAATAATTACTTATTAAATTCAAAATAAAGCATAATTTATATCATTGGAAAGTTGAGAATCTCCTTTAAAACCCTTTTCGTTTTATCAATTTTGGGTAAAAAAATAGTCGTCAGCCACATACCCATCATATTGCCACTTTTTGGCCCTTCATGATCCTGCACATACCCTCATAGCATATTGATTCATTTTAAACACCTCGAGTGGTATTATCCCCAAAAAATATGTGAATAATGTAAGCAACTTGTTCTTTTTATTTTTGCACCAAATTGAACTGTTCAGGACATCAAGCACTTAAGATAGCAATGGTGTGAAAACAACAAGAATAGTTTGTTCATTTTAAACCCCAAATTTGAAGTGTTTCTAAAAGAATCAGGCCTAGTCTTAACTTTGGTCAACAAAAAGTGAATCGAGCGTGTGTCAACAAAAATAGAAACCATTTTTCGTTATTTTTATACACCAAAATTAATGTTCCTAATTATGAAAACATGAAATGTGTTCATTTTTAGAACCCAAAATTGAAGTGTTTTTGTTCTTTTTATGAGCACCAAATGAAAGTTCCTAACTTAGAAAGATTTAAAATTGGTTCATTTTTATCAACACCAAATTCAAATGTGAGTTTGTGTTGTTCCTTTTTAGAGCACCAAATGAAAGTTCCTAACTTAGAAAGCTTAAAGTTGATTCATTTCAATAGCACCAAAACTAAATGTGATTTTGTTGTTTTGTTCATTTTTAAAGCACCAAATGAAAATTCCTAACTTAGAAAGCTTAAAATTGGTTCATTTTATCAACACCAAATTCAAATGTGAGTTTGTGTTGTTCATTTTAGTGCACCAAATGAAAGCTTTCCTAAGCTAAAAAAAAATTGTGACATTGAAAATCTTGGACCGGTCGTCTTCCCTACACAAAACGAGTTAACTTGTTTCACATCATGCATAAAAAACTCATTAGCACCTACAAAATAAGAAAACACTAGCAAGGAGGTTCATTATAATAGTGCAGGATATGTGCACTTGATCTCCAAAGCAAATGCTCAGAATTTTTTTTGCAAATGCTTAGAAAAAATGTAAATGCTCAAATCTCCATGCAAATGCTAACCCAAAAATATACAAATGCTCAGAAAAAAAAAAAGAAAAAGTGAATTTCTTAGTGAAAAAGTGAGCTTCCCCTGGAAAAAGTGCACTTCTTGTTGTAGATGCTTAGAAATTTTGTCAATCAAATGAGAGCTTTTGTTGGGTAGTGTGTGAAACTTCTCCCGAAAGCTCTTAGACCCCTATAACTTCAATTTGGCTCATAAAAACATTAGTACTAAGGACCTAGGTCCCACCAAGAATGCCAAAATGTGTGAGGGGGAAAGAATCCATTAGAATGCAAAGAAAGATCAATATTGAAATTTGAAATTAGAATCTATCTAATCCAAAAACTCTTAATCTAGTCCTATTCCATCACTCATGAAATGAACAATCTAAGCTATTTGAACTTACGAAATGAAATCCTAAGATTAGCACAATGAATTCAAAAGCAAAGGAGAGGTTACCATCCCATGTTGCAGTGTATTTGCATGATGTTGGGTTGTTCGTATCACTGCAAAGCCTCCATTGTTCATGTGCAAAAGCTTGATGAACGATGCTTGGTTGATCGAAAAAGGTTGAAGCTCTATCAATGGTGATTGTGATAGCACTTCGTTGCAAAAGTATGTTGATTCTCTGATCTTTATTTGTGAGGAGAGAGGTTTGTTATATAGGAAAAGAGATTTCAAATAAATGATTAGGATCGTGTTGGAGAAAATCCAGATCAACGGTCAACATGTATTGAGAGGATTTAGACATGAAAAGATTGTGCAAAGTTGATTGCACAATTTGGGTGATTGAAGAATAGATTGACCAGTTAGGTTTTCGATTGATCAGATAGGATTTGATTGATTAGTTAGCTAAACCATAAATTTTGAGGTTGTTCTATGAACTTCTCTTGCACTCTTAGGATGTTCCACCTAAAAGGAGAGAGATAGAACACTAAAATTGATTTGGTTCACTCAAATAAAGGAATGCATGATATAATTTTTAATAAATGAAATAATCTAAATGTAGCTAAGTGATGAAATTGATTGATTATTGATGCAAAACTAAAAAAATATGCAATGTTCGAAAACACAGTGAGGTATGCAAAAATGAATTAAAAACATGAACTACTGCAAAGAGAAATGAATGAAGTTAAAAAGAGTGCACCTAGAAGTTGAATGCTAATCTTAGAAGGTTCTGGAAACTGGAAAAAATCACTGCTGATCTCCAGTGAGACTCATTTGCCACTGATGGTGAATCAATCATGCTACTAGTAAAAAGACCTGAAACTACTTTTTGACTGTCGGGAACTAGATTATGACAAAATCAAAATTTTCAGCCTTAAAGTGGGCCTCATTCACCACTAATGGAAAATCAGTTCTCCTCCAAAAATCTGCAAATCTAAAGGTCAATCCTGTAGGTCTAGATATGCACTTTTCTTCTTCTCGAGTTGAAGGAGTCAAATATATAGAAAATGGATTGTAGGTTGTCTCCAAGCTTGAATTAGGGTTTAGTTGACTTAAAACACTTTGATGACTTGTTGACCCCCTTTCAACACATTTTTTCATGACAAATCTGCATATAAAGTCTGCAAACAGACATGCAAAAGGGGAAAAATGGTTAAGGGTTAGGGTATAGGGATTTGTCTTGGTCCAATCCCACTTTGGTAATCAAACCCTTAATAAAGAAATGAAATGGAATGAAGAAATAAATGATGAATAACAACATGCAAATTTCCTAAACTCACCAAAACCTTGTTGAAGAAGTTTGAAGATATGTCAATGGCTTCTCCAAGATGTTTGATGTTTGCTTGATCAAATGGTGCAATGGTTCTTTGAATGCAAGAATGCTAATTGATGTTGAATGAGTGAATGAAAAATTAATGGGGGTTAAAATGGGTGGAAAAACACTTGTTTATACACACTTATGCCCTAATAACCCAATAATACCTCATCATAGGCCGACATAAGGTGTTTTTGAATAAATACCCAAAAGGAATTTTGAATTATTTTGAATTTGGAGCCAAGAGGGACTCATTCGCCACCCATGGTGAATGGGTCCCACTCTAGGCTTGTAAGTGGGTGTCAAGAATTAAGTTGCATTTAATGTTGTTTTTTGGGATTGAATTCAAAAATACACTTAATTATGACTTGTAAGTGCATAAAGGAGCCAAATAAAGCATAAGAAAGGTGTAAATAGTGAAGACAAACCTAGAAAAGCGTGAAATCTTGTTACAAGACTTTACAACACTTTAAAATAGGACTTGATAAAGGATAAAAAGGTGATTTTTATATGAATTATAATAAGAAGAGTCTAGAAAAGTGTAGAAATGTGTTACAACACTTCACAACACCTTCACAAGACATTATAATTTGAATATTTAGGACCTAATGTGAATGCATAAGCCACATTGCAACATTAAATCAAAGCAAGATAAGTCAAACATCATAGGATAAAGACCTAAATAACCATAAAAATGTCAATGATCTTTTTTTCTATTGTACATTTAGCCCCCACTTTAGTGCTTGAGGATGAACTTGCTTCAGACTCACACTAAAGTAGCCATGCATATCGAGAGGGATCCAAATGAAAATGAGGAAGAGGGATGATCAAGCCCCTAGGATGAAGATCCCATGGAAAACTAAACATAAAAACAAAGGAACACACATGTGAAAGAGAAGAAGAAAAGGTAGAATCGGATCAAGCTTCGATCATTTGTCCAACTAGTTGTGGATCAGATCTATGTTGTTTGTGAGAAAAAGAGAATGCATACTCACTCTGGGGTGATGGAACACATGGTTGTCCACTAGGTGAGAAGGCCCAAAAGGTGAGAAACATACACTCAGTTGGTATGTACTCACAAACACATAGATGGCTATGGGGAAATTCATACCTCGGAATGGGCTTGCCACTCAACCATATCAAAGTTATACCTCTTGATAACTTTAACAAGGTGCCAAAAAGGAAAATGTCAATTTTTGCTTCATGAGACAAGAAAATTTGTGTATTCTTAGAACTCATGAACAAACAAGAAGGGTACCACAAGCATGCAATTTGTGTTATGCAAGGTGGCAAAGATGTAAAATGCAAAATGAAAAAATGAAAAATGTAAAAGATGTTCAAAGGGTCTTGTTTAGTTCATGTGAGGTCTATCACTTAGGGAAAATTGTGTCTAATGTCTCCAAGAGAGGACCGATCAAAGAATAAAATATTTGCAACTTAGGGGATGCATTGTGTCACATCAATCCACTAAGAGGATTGTAATATGCTAAGATAGATCACACTTATTAAGGACATCATACCCAATGTCATCCACAAAGTGCCAAATGCATCGTATGAAGTGACAAGGCTTCACTAAGAACCAAGAATGAAAATGAATAATGCCAATGTATTCCCACACTTTAAAGGAATTGCTACACACCATTCTATGATAAATTACTTTAAAGTAGCAAATTAAAAATGCAAAAAGAAAACAAGACATGAGAGCCAACTTGGAAAGCTCATATGCCAAGTCATACGTTTTTGAGTAAGGCTGCTTCATGCAAACAAAAAAGAAAACAAAAGAAAGGGGGGTTTCCCCCCAAAAAGGAACACACCAAACACATAAGGGATCTATGGATTTTGGGTCAGTATGTTCATTGCTGCAATTTTTTTATTTAAAGAGCTCGGAACTGTCATCATTTGTTGAATACATAGAACCAGAAGAATGACACAAAGAATGTGAAAAGAAAAGAAAAATAAAGTCTGTTTTGGGTCAACATGGAAGAGACACTGTGGTCTCAATTCCTTGTGTCATCCCCAAAAGGAAAACACAAGAAAAGACAAAGTGAAAAGGAAAAGAGACCATTTGGGTCAACATGGAAGAGACATAGTGTGTCCCAATGCTTTGCGTCATCCCCAAAAGGAAAAACAAAAAATAAAGGAAAAAAAGGAAATGACCTTTTTGAGTCAACATGGAAGAGACATTGCAGTCTCAATGTTTTGCATCATCCCCAAAAGGAAAAAAAAAAACAAAAGTGAAAATGCAATGTATGACATATAGAAGATTAGAGGTACAAATAGAGGAAGTACACAAAAAGAGAGAGAACATCAAACACACATTACGGGGGAACACAATACACATATAAAAATGAAAAAGTGCTAGCAAGGAGAATGCAAGGAAACCATCTAACAAGTCATCCCACTCCCAATCATGTTCAGTATATTGTGAGGGCAGTTGATTTTCCAAAGGAAGAATTGAAAGTGTTGAACTAGGAGAAGTGCCAAGTTCTTCACTTGGTGTGGGAGATTTATCATGTAAGCTCATCGAAGAGGATAATAAAGAATTCAGATCATTATGTACCTCTTCGTATTTTTTAGTGATCTCCTCCTCATCATCATCATCTAGATTAATCACAATGGGAGGACAAAGGGTAATTTCCAAGGAAGGATGTATCAGAAGTTGTGGTTGTTGTATCAAATAATTTTGTTGGGATTGTTGTATCATATTCTCTTGTGGTAGATCAAGAGGAGGAGGGTGACCAGTTATTGCTTTTGTCAAAGGTGGAGGTTGGTTTTCTTTGTTATTTTTAGTTTGCATTTGAGGAGAAAGGATACAATGATGACGCCTATGCTTCCTAGCATTGTGGTTTCTTTTAATTTTATTTTGAAGTTGTTGAGGTGTAAGAGCGGGTTGATCCACCATAGGTTCCTTTTATTCATGAGGAGAAATGGAAGGAACCAAAGGAGATGGTTCAATCACTTTCTCTTTGGATTTATAAATGTTTTTAATGTGAGGAGGCATGACGAGGTTGGTTTCATTATCTCTTAGGCATTTAGAAAATGAAGGTGAGGTGTTTATTATTGGTTGCTCATGAGGTTGCATTATTTGTTCAAGTTCGGACTAAAGGTTGAAGCATTGTCTCATCTAGGATAGGAAAAGTGGAAGTGGATAGGGAAATATGGTGAAGAGACAATTTGGCTATTCATTTGGCTTTGAACTTGTGACAAGCAATGAAAAAAAGTCTTTTCAGGGGGTGATGGGTTCCATAGGTTCAGGCTAGAAGGCTTCTAAGGAAAAATTACCTTTAGAGTACAGTGGATTAAATCCACTATGGTGTATGGTAAAGATCTCATTGTCATGTGGAAACTTCAAACATTTGTGAACCATTGAAGGAACAACTTTCATCGAGCGAAGCCAAGGATGACCTAGCCATAGACGAAACTGATGCAATTGTGGAATGATAGAAAATGTTACATCCAATGTCTTAGGTAATGGGAGTACAATCAATCTAATCATAGGGCATGCAAAACCAATATGTGTTTTAATCCATGCTATTGGTTTGTCATAATCATCTTGATAAAGTTCATGAAATACTAAAAATTCTTCCATGATCACATTCTCACCACAGGCGGGATCTATTAATATCCCATTGGTGGGCTTATCATAGATGCGACCAGCTATGTAAAGAGGACCATCAGGAATATTTTTAAGTATATCTTGAGAAGAAAAAGTAATATCAAGAGATTTTTTAGTTGGTCCCTTATGAGGGATAACGTTTATCGTACCCATAAGTTCATCCATAGGATTAGCTTGGGTAACATTTGGGGTAATATCATATTGTTCATTATTTGTATCAATGTTCATCACATGAGTGTTTGAAGGTTCACTAGCTTTGACGAATGAAACATTTTCTTTAGGTATGGGGTTGGTAAATATTTTTAAGTTCATATTGGGGGGTGCAATGAACTTATTTCCTTTATCATTGACACCCACAATGGACAAATGCCTAGAATCAATGAGGTCTTGGACTAAGTGTTTGAGATGCTTACATTGTTCTGAGTCATGTCCATTTTGTCAATGAAAATGACAATAAGCATTTGGTTTAAAGGTGGGGGTTAAAGGCTAGGTAGTATCAAGTGGTTTAACGATAGGTAAAGTTATCATATTTTGTTGTAGTAGTTGATTCATTGTGTTATGGAGAGTATCAGGTAAGGGGGTAAATTGTCTCTTCAGGTCCCCATAGGTAAAGGGAACAACTACTTTAATAGCAACCACTTCATTAGGCATTGGTTGAATTGGTTGTGATGGAGGTGGATTGAATTGTAAGAAGCCTTTGTTTGGTTTTTGAAAGTTTTGCACATTTTTTTGGTTGCTTTGTTTAGACTTCTCAGCTTAGTTAGAAGTGGATTTTGAATCACGACTAGTAATCGAGTTGTGATAGTTACAAAGGGTTATGCATAAATGCGTGAACAAAGGAAATTCCATCATAATCAGCTTATCCTGAAGGTGAGTGTGAAATTTTTCACTAAACATCTTTTGAAGATGGGAATCAAGAATCTTGACATCTACTTGAGCATACAAAGACTGATAATATGAAATGAAATCAATTACTTTTTCGTCTGCATTTTGTTTACATTGCATTAAATCAGCCATTATCTTTTTAGGAGTCATATGGACTTGGAAATTACTTATAAAGGCATCAACAAGTTCATTAAATGATCGGATTGAATGATTGGGTAAATTTGAGAACCACAACAATGTAGTGTCCTTTAAGGTCCTAGGAAAAAGTTTGGCTAATAATTTATCATTGAGGATGAGGACAAAATCACTGCACAATGTTGTATAGGCATTACCATGATTACTACGGACTCTTTTACCTCTGTACTTCTCAAACCTAGGCATCTCAATTCCTTGTGGCATCAGGGTTCTTAAGATCTTGAGAGATAATGGGCTACTACGGACATGGTATGTGGGTGGAGCATTTTGACTTTGGCTAATGGTGGATATTTGTTGTTGCATGGAGGAAATGGTGTTAAATATTTTTGTAATGAGGGGGTCGGCACATAAGTGGTATGAGGGGGAATGGAAAATGGTGATGGAGTGTATGTAATGTTAGGGGAAGTGAAGGGGATACTAAGAGGGGTGAAGGTGGAAGAGGGAACATTTGATGCCACAAAAGAACTAGGAATGCTAGTTGGAATAGCGAAAGAAGGAATCACATGACTAACCTATTGTGTGGTTGTTGTGACTTGAGGAGTGGTATAGGTGGGTATGGATGTGATGGTTGAAGGAGGAGGAATGTGAGATCCTCCTTGGCTCACAATAGTGTTTTCTAGTTGGGAAGTGGAAGGAACATGCTTGTTGTATATCTCAGCAATTTTTTTCATAATTTGGAAACCATCGTCACTTTCAATCAAGCGATGAAGGTTTTCTATTGCAGGTATGGTAGTGGTGGAAATTTTTTCAAGACTTAAATCTTGTTGTAAATGTGCAAAATCCTCATGAATACTAATGACGTTTTCTTGCAGAATTTGATTAGTTTGTGTGTCAACATGCATTGTATGTGAAGGTAAAGGCATACTAGTGGTAGTATCCATGCCTAATGCACCATTTTCCATACCAGGAGTAGGAGCTCTTGGGATCCCAAGGTCCACAATGAAAGTGCTATTGTGGGAAGCCATGAGTCTAGAACTTCGTCTCACTAAAGTATTATCAATAGGGCACCAAACACTCGTACAAGTACCAAAAAATATGGGGTGAATACAAATGAAAACTAGGAATAAGAAAATGATAATGAAAAAATTTCTATAAACTGAAACAAGAAAGCAGTAACAGGAAACATAAATGAAGGAAATACTATGAAAATGCCAGAAATTTTAATGTAGAAAATGTAGCTGGACTGATTCGCCTAGGGTGGCGAATGAGTCCCGGTATGAGATTTTTTTTGTGTTTTTCAGAAAATTTAAAGTGATTTTAATGCTTTTCAGATGCCAAATGAAGATGCAAATGCAAATTTTCAGTTTTTCAATGATTGATATGCAAAAATGAAGTCTATATGATGCTTTCACTAATGCAATTTTAGAAACACTAGGATGCAAAAACAAAACACCTAACTAAATGTTGATGCAAAGGAAACCTAGGATGTAAGATGCAATGGAAATCATAAGGATAATGTGTTGAAAATGTAGCTTCACCAAAATGAACCATCAATTTTGAGTTTGTTCTATGAACTTTTCTTGCACTCTTAGGATGTTCCACCTAAAAGGAGAGAGATAGAACACAAAAATTGATGTGGTTCACTCAAATAAAGGAATGTATGATGTAATTATGACTAAATGAAATGATCTAAATGTAGATAAGTGATGAAATTGATTGATTATTGATGCAAAATTAAAGAAATATGCAATATTTGAAAACACAATGAGGTATGCAAAATTGAACTAAAAACATGAACTAATGCAAACATAATTGAATGAAGTTAAATAGAGTGAACCTAGAATTTGATGCTAATCTTAGAAGGTTTTGGAAACTAGCAAAAATCACTGCTAATCTCCAGTGGGACTCATTCACCACTGATGGTGAATCAATCCTACTACTGCTAAAAAGACCTTAAACTACTTTCCGACTATCGGGAACTGGATTATGACAAAATCAACTTTTTTAGCCTTCAGGTGGAACTCATTCTCCAGTGATGGTGAATTAGTCCTCCTCCAAAAATCTGCAAATCAAAGGTCAATCCTATAGGTCCAAATCTGCACTTGTCTTCTTATCGGGTTGACGAAGTCAAATCTACAAAAAATGGGTTGTAGGTTGTCTCCAAGCTTGAATTAGGGTTTAGTTGACTTGAAACACTTTGATGACTTGTTGACCACCTTTCAACACCTATTTTTCTTGAAAAATATGCACATAAAGTCTGCAAACACACATGCAAAAGGGGAAAAATGGTTAAGGGTTAGGGTATAGGGATTTGCCTTGGTCAAATCCCACTTTGGTAATCAAACCCTTAATAAAGAAATGAAATGGAATAAAGAAAGAAATGATGAATAACAACATTCAAATGTCCTAAACTCACCAAAACCTTGTTGAAGAAGTCTGAAGATATGTCAATGGCTGCTCCAAGATGCTTGATGTTTGCTTGATCAAATGATGCAATGATTCTTTAAATGCAACAATGCTAATTGATGTTGAATGAGTGAATGAAAAATGAATGGGGGTTAAAATGGATGGAAAAACACTTATTTATATAGACTTATTCCCTAATAACCCAATAATACCTCATCACAGGGCGACATAAGGTCTTTTTGAATAAAAACCTGAAAGGAATTTTGAATTATTTTCAATTTTGGAGAGCCAAGAGGGATTCATTCACCACCCATGGTGAATGGGTCCCACTCTAGGCTTGTAAGTGGGTGTCAGGAATTAAGTTGCATTTAATGTTGTTTGTCAGGTTTGAATTCAAAAATACACTTAATTATGACTTGTAAGTGCATAAAGGGGCCAAATAAAGCATAAGAAAGGTGTAAATAGTGAAGACAAGCCTAGAAAAGCGTGAAATCTTGTTACAACACTTTACAACACTTTAAAATAGGACTTGATAAGGGATAAAAAGGTGATTTTTAGATGAATTATAATAAGAAGAGTCTAGAAAAGTGTAGAAATGTGTTACAACACTTCACAACACCTTCACAAGACATAATAATTTGAATATTTAGGACCTAATGTGAATGCATAAGCCACATTGCAACAATAAATCAAAGCAAGGTAAGTCAAAAATCATAGGAAAACGACCTAAATAACCATGAAAATTTCAATGATCCATTTTTCTATGGTACATTAGCAAAATTAGATTGCTTAGTTAGCAACCCATGATTTTCTCAATTAGAAAGTGGGTGAGGAATATTAATTAATTAATTCCTTTTTGTGTTTGATTTGATTTTGGATAATTGGTTTGAATAGTTTGATTTGATTATTCAAATTTTGGAGGGAAAGTGTCATAATTAAATTATTATGATTTAATAATTCAATTAAGGGTATGTGCAGGATCATCATGGAAAAAACAGACCCTTAAGTGGCGAAAAAATTAGAAAAATCAGAGTTAGGAAACTTGACGTAAAATTTTGAATAAGTTATCTATATTATTTCAAAAATATGTAAGAATACAATCTATAGAAAATTGAATGTATTTTCTAAACTACTAGGTTTATTTTTATTTTTTAAATCTATTTGGTGAAAATTTGAAATTTCAATGCACTAGCACGTAAATTTTAGGGAAAAAAAAGTAGGTGTCTGTTTGACCACCCTAACCACAATAAAATGACAATATTTTTTATAATATTTTAGATATAAATAGAGGACTCATGTCCCGATGTGATGCATATTTTCTTGTAATTTTTTTCCAAGTAAATAATTAATTATGATTTTTTTATTACAACTTTTAAAAATTATAAAAAACTTGTACGTCTAACCAACTTAACTTGGTCAAAACTTCATGAAATTCATTTTTTTTAATCCTATAGCATGCAAAGAATAAAATGTGACACATGTTTCAAATTCAAAAATGTGATACCGTTTGAAAGCTATAGATGTTTTTCAATCAGTCTATCAATTAAGACTTTAGTCGTAATTCAAATAGAAAATGAATAATAATTATTTATTAAATTCAAAGTAAAGCATAAGTTATATTTGTGGAAAGTTGAGAATCTCCTTTAAAAACCCTTTTCATTTCATCAATTTTGGGTAAAAAAAAATTGTCAACCACATACCCATCATATTGCCAACTTTTGGCCCATCATGATCTTGCACATAACCTTAATTTTGAGGAATAAGGTGAATTAGTGATGTAATCAAATAATCAGCATTGTTTGACTAATCATGATGAAATAAGATAAGATTAGGACTTTATTAAATAAATGTAATTTATTTAATTGGTCAAAATGATGAAACATGAATTAATCAAATAACGTTGTATTATTCAATTAATAGTAGAATTAGGGTTTCAGCGATAGAAATGGCGCTGGCGGAGGTGGTTTCGGTGGAGGCCATTGTAGTGGCTTTGGAAGCGGAGGTGGCTTCAGTGGAGGCCCTACTGGTGCCAGTGGCTCTAGCATTGGTTCCAACGGTGGTCACACCGATGGTTCTAGAGGAGCCTTTGGTGGTGGTTCTGGAGGGGGTTCCACTGGAACTTTGTCATCCCAAGACCCTATTCTGAATACTCTTCTTCAAAATATGGTTAAGATGCAAATATAGCTGGTGAGTTTCTCCCAAGCCTCTACCCAGCCTATCTTTCAACCCTTTTTCCAACATAGCCCGATATTGGTAGCAATTGTAAACACTCCCTTCCCCCAAGGAATGGAGATTCCTAAATTCAAAAAAATATGGTGGCAAAGGGGACCCACAAATGCATGTGTCTACCTTTAATGCCCTATTACAGACTTCTTCCATCATGATGCATTGATTGCAAAATTATTCCCTCAATCTCTCAAGGATACAACACTCAAATGGTACTATTCCTTTCCCGACAATCCCATCTTCTTATTTGACCAACTTCTAAATCAGTTTCTCTGACAGTTCCAAGCCAAATTTTGACTGAAGAATACCTTTTTGGATCTCTTTCGATGCAAACAAAGCAATAACGAAAAGATTACTGATTTTATAGTGCGATACCAAGCACTCTTTTCACATATCTCATATCCACTACTCGATTCTGACATTCAAAAGGTATTCATAGGGAACTTGCAAAGACCTTGGCAGGAGAAGTTTGTCAGGTTATGAAATACCCTTCTTTCATGCATTTGTGTGATGTGTTATGAGAATATCAACAAATGGTAGTTCAATTCGGGGGATCCTCTTTGCGCTCTCGTTCAGAAGGGAAGTCCATTGTATCAATCTCTATGAACTCTCTAAGGTTATTGTGAATGTAGTGGCCACTACAAATGATAATGGCCTTAGGTGCAACCAAAAGTTTACAAAGTTAGAAGAATCTTATTCTTCCATCCTACAGAAGTTGATGAAGGATAAGATAATAACCTTTGAGAACCTAAATCCTCTTAAACAACCTTACCCTAGTTGGCACAATCCAAATACCTTCTATTTGTACCATCAAGTTAACAAACATGATACCGAATGTTGTATGCGTCTGCGTCATGAGATACAGGACCACATTGAGGATGGTACTATTCATCTTGATGGAAGTAAATAAAATACAAACAAATCAGTGGCGAAAGCGAATAGTGAGTTGCAGATATACACGAACCCATTTTCATCAGACTTTGCCAACATGATTATCGATCCCTCTGATTGTACCACTTGTCCTGGAGCGTATGTTAACATGGTCATGGCTACCCCTACCATGCAACCTACATCTGGCTCCCTGGACGTGATATTCACATTGTAATATTTACCCTTAAACAACAAGCCCTCTCCCCTCTACATTCCCACTCACCTCAATGGCAACATTGTGATAGGGGTCTTAGTCAACCTCCTAAGCTGAGTAAATGTCATTATAGAAGATACGTTGTGGCTTAATTCATTGCATAGAAAGGAGTACGAAGAAACAAAGTCCATCATCCACACACATGATGGCCTTGCTCTAAAACCATATGACTCGATAACTCTATCCATCCTAGTAGGACTTAGGGTTGTAGACACAATCTTTGATATTATTCCAGAGTCAAATCTATTCAAGATGAAGTTGGGCATACCTTGGCTGGCTTGCATGAATGGAATCACCTCTATCATTCATAAATGTTTGAAGTTCTTCCAGGAAGGTGTTGTGCATGTAGTGCATGACACTAGATACTAGCCATTGGTGTCTCGTGGGGGTTACTTGTTGGATCATTTTTGGCCCACCCCGATCGGTCCGCTCCCTCCAAGAACGGACCTACTTTAAAAAAACTATGTGAAGTATAAGACCAGAGGAAAGGGAAAATTGAAATTGACCCTCCCAGTAGTGCAACAATCGGCTGCCTCCCATTCTCAAAAGGGAAAATATAAGCTACCCTATTCCTAGGAGGGCTCTCCCACTCCTCTTTCTAGAGAAGAGTTTTGGATGAATATTCCTGGCTCTTATTCACTGAGTCTGATGATACCTACTTGGTGTAAGCCTAAGATCAGGATATCATACCTTCCTACTAAGCCACCCAGACCTTGGTACCACTTGTATGGTAGGAAAGAGGGTCCCCATGGGGAATCCTTTATGTCCTAGCCTTCACGATCTCCCACCGCTTCTGCTCCCAAAGCAGTAAATAGGAAGAGGCCCGCTACCGAGGCACTAGATCTGACTCCCTCAGTTGCTTCTCAACCTACTCCTCCTACTCTCATTCAGGAGCCTATCCCTCTACTAGAAACAGCTATGGTGGACACTCCCATGGCTAAGCAGGAGTCTTCTGCTCCTTAGCAACCTCCAACCTCTAGTTCAAAGAGTCATAGAAACCGCCTTACGCGTGAACACAAGCACTGGTGAAAGGCTCTTGCAGCTGAGTAGGCCACCTTACAGAGGAAGGAAGAGGATATGACCACCCCTTCTTCAAGGCCTCCTACTACGTCCTCCTCTCTCCTCCCCTCTACTTTCGTTCAATCTAGTTTAGTCTCGCTTCCAACTTCTGTTGTGAGTACGAATGCACTTGACCCCAAAAAAGTGTAGGTGTTCATCTCTCCTTCGATTGAGCTGCCCTTGTTGATGTTACTTTCGGATGTCCCACCTTTCCCTAAACCCGTAGATATGTCGAACACTTAAGTAGTATCTATTGCAGTTTTCTCCTCCTCCTCTCCCTCTACACCTCTTGCCTCGTCTGTAGGGAGTTCACATCTCCCGATGAAGCAGAAGGTGGAGAGTGGTCCTTCTAGCAATGGAGTACGTAAGAGGATCCCACCTTCTCTGAAGGGTGGTCTTGCACTGGCTTGTTATGTCCTAGTAATAGAACCAGCCCCAACTTCCCCTGAGTTTTTCACCGCTCCCGAGTCACTCAGTGAGCCTAGTGGAAAACCTCAAGTGCAACCCTCTCCGTCTGTTGAGGTATGACATGGAACTCCAACAAAGTGCATGTTTAACTCTTTGGATGAAGTTATATCCTTGTCAGTAATTTTTGCAAAATCATTGACCATATCTCCACAAGAGTCGAGTGGAGGAGACCTTGTGAGGCCTTCTTCCTTAGCCCTTGTTGCGGGAGGGTCAGAAGCTCCTCCCCTTAATCGATGAGTGTTAGTGGGAGACCTCTTCTTTATCTTTAGATTAGATGTGTATGTGTGTTGTGATGTGTTCCCCCATGATTGTTCTATGTGTTCCTGGATGACTATTGTCACCCTTGTTGGTGCTTAGATATAGGTGTGGTTTTTGTGTCGTAAACCTTCTTCTATTTGTGTCATCATTCTTCCATGTTTGTGATTGATTTTTGGCAAATTGGGGATGATTCAAAGTGTTGGGGGAATTTAGGCTCCCCTTCCATGTTGACCCAATTTTTTATTTTTACTTTGTCTTCTCGTTCATTCTTCACATGGTCTGATATAGTAGGGGGTTGATGAAAATTCATTTGTATACTACTATTATAGTTATGTATATATTTATGAGCAGCTCTAACCCCAAAATATCAGATCACCCCTGTGTCTCTTTTTTGTTATCTTGTTTTCTCTCTTTCACTCTTTTCTTATCTTTCTCTCTTCTTTGCTTGAGTTGTCCCTTTCATGTGTGACAACGACTTTTCTATAACACTTTGATTTTAAGAAGATGTATTCATTTCCAATGAATCTTTTCTTGAGAATCTTTACAAACTTTTTCAAGAATCTCATTCTCGAATTGGACCCCTAACGGAATGTGTTTCCTTCATCATGGGTTTGAAAAGAAAGAATTTGAGAACTTTCCTTCTAGGTGGGAGTAGCTTTGACCTTCCCCTCATGAGGGGGCATCTTCTTCCTTTCAAATTCCTTGATGAAGTGAACATCTTTCAAAAGGATTCTTTGGTGTTGAATCGATTTGAGAAAAAAAATATCTTCTGCACTTTCAAACAACACATCCCTTGGGTGGACCCCCTTCTCTTTTCACATCAAGTTCCCGAGGGACCCCTTTGAAATTTTTCCAACTTGTTGATAGTCTGTGTGACTGTCCGCTTACTTGCCTATGTGGCCACTTTTAGACATGTTTTATCTACCAGTAAACATGTTGCTTTCTAGGTGCACCTGTAAAGCCGCTTTCTGATATGATTTTGTGGAGTCTCCCTCCTTTTGGCTTCCTCCATGTGAGAGATCTTGGGGGATGCCTCCTTGCAGGTTTTTGGGCTTGTAAGGCGCATACACCTCTGAGCTTCCTCCATGTGAGAGATCTTGGGGGTCGCTCCCTTGTAGGTCTGCGGGTCTGTAAGGCGCTTTTTCTGGGTTTCCTTCATGTGAGAGATCTTGGAGGACACCTGTACCATAGAAAAATGGATCATTGACATTTTCAAAGTTATTTATGTCTTTTTCCTATGATGTTTGACTTATCTTGCTTTGATTTAATGTTGCAATGTAACTTTGCAGTCACATTAGGTCTTTAATATTCAAATTATGAAGGTGTTGTGAAGTGTTGTAACACATTTCTACACTTTTATAGGCTCTTCTTATTATAATTCATCTAAAAATCACCTTTTTTATCCCTTATCAAGTCCTATTTTAAAGTGTTGTAAAGTCTTGTAACAAGATTTCACGCTTTTCTAGGCCTTTCTTCACTATTTACACCTTTCTTATGCTTTGTTGGGCCCTTTTATGCACTTACAAGTCATAATTAAGTGTATTTTTTAATATAAACCCAACAAACAACATTAAATGCAACTTAATTCCTGACACCCACTTACAAGCCTAAGGTGGGACCCATTCGCCATGGGTGGCGAATGAGTTCCTCTTTGCTCCAAATTCAAAATAATTCAAAATTCCTTTCGGGTTTTTATTCAAAAAGACCTTATGTCAGCCTATGATGAGGTATTATTGGGTCATTAGGGCATAAGTGTGTATAAATAAGTGTTTTTCCATCCATTTTAACCCCCATTCATTTTCATTCACTCATTCAACATCAATTAACATTCTTGCATTCAAAGAATCATTGCATCATTTGATCAAGCAAACATCAAGCATCTTTGGAGTAGCCATTGACATATCTTTAGACTTATTCAACAAGGTTTTGGTGAGTCTAGGACATTTACATGTTGGTATTCATCATTTCCTTCTTCATTCCATTTCATTTCGTTATTAAGGGTTTGATTACGAAAGTGGAATTTGACCAAGGAAAATCCCTATACCCTAACCCTTAACAATTATTCCTCTTTTGCATGTGTGTTTGTAGACTTTATATGCAGATTTACCAAGCAAATAGGTGTTGAAAGGTGGTCAACAAGTCATCAAAGTGTTTCAAGTCAACCAAACTCTAATTCAAGCTTGGAGACAACATATAACCCGTTTTCTGCAGATTTGACTCTGTCAACCCGACAAGAAGACAAGTGCAGATATGGACCTACAAGATTGACCTTTGAATTTGTAAAGTTTTGGAGGAGGACTGATTCACCATCAGTGGTGAATGAGTCCCACCTGAAGGTTAAATTTTTTGATTTTGTCAGAATCCAGTTCCCGACAGTTGGAAAGTAGTTTCAAGTCTGTTTACTAGTAGTAGGACTTATTCACCATCAGTGGTGAATGAGTCCCACTAGTGATCAACAGTGATTTTTGGGTGAGTGCATGAAGTTTAGTACCAATTTTCTGGCCACTTCTGAATTTTTTTTAAAAAACGCGCTAGCGTTATAACGTGCACGCATTATTTCGCGTTAAAAACAAAGAAAAAAGTGAAATTATTTCCCTTGGAATACCAACCCAAAGGCTTGGAGGGTATTCCCAACAAGGCCAGAGACGTGTTTTTACAGATTCTACAATTTTTCAAATAATCGGGTCCGTGCTCACCATCAAGATTGCATCTAGTTCAATATTGACAAAATCGAAAACATGGGTAATGTTAGGTTCTCTCCTAACTATCCAACGATGTAATCTTTTTCACTTTTCAACAATGTTAAGCCTTTCATCCATAATTTCTTTTGTTTGTATGTCTGTTTTTTGCCAAAAAATAGTGTTTAGTGTTTTTTTTGTAATAAATTAACTGCTCATCAAAATTTCAAATAAATTACATTTTTAGAAACTAGACTCCAATCTACAATTTTTATTTAAAAAAAAATCAATTATTTTCAAAATTTTGTAGGGGAGCACGGCCAAAATTCTTCTTTTTAAGAAGTGCCCACTTAGAAAATTAGTAAAAAATCAAATATTCATTAAAAAATAATCAGAAAAATTGTGCACCAACTAGATGCTATTAGCTAACTTCTGACCGTAGCGATTTTAAAAATACTACAAAAAATTTCACCATGCTTAGGTCGTACAAGAGTTGCTATGTTATATTTTTCTAACAAAAACAACACTAATTTCTGTACATCCCTCTTTTGAACCCCTTAATCTCAACCATTTTCAATATAAATTAGTAGTTTAGAAAGTAGACTTGAAGCACTTTGATCCTTGTTTTTGTTCCATCTCAAAATTTTGAGTGTAACTATCCTCAATTTCACGTCCAAGGTCAGCATTTCCTGATTTCAGAAAAAAAAGTGGCCACTTAAGCCCCCTTTTTGGGAACCATCTTGGTGCACTTACCCTTCTGTCAGTTTCTAGAACCTTCCAGGATCAACATTCAACTTCCAGGTGCACTTTGTTTAGCTTCATTCAATTATGTTTGCATTAGTTTATGTTTTTAGTTCATTTCTGCATACCTCACTCTGTTTTAAAACATTGCATATTTCTTTAGTTTTGCATTAATAATCAATCAATTTCATCACCTAGCTACATTTAGATCATTGCATTTAGTCATAATTCCATCATACATTCCTTTATTTGAATGAACCACCTCAATTTTTGTGTTCTATTTCTCTCCTTTTAGGTGAAAAACCCTAAGAGTGTAAGAGAAGTCCCTAGAACATCCACAAAATTGATGGTTCAATACCTTCCCTATAGGTCTGTCGGCCTGTAGGGAACTTTTTTTGGGTTTCCCTCATAAGAGAGATTTTGGAGGACACCTTCCCTGCAGGTCTGCGGGCTTGTAGGGTGCTTTTTTTTGGGTTTCCTTCATGTGAGAGATATTGGAGGACACCTTCCTTGCAGGTCTATGGGCCTGTAGGGCAATTTTTTGTAGGATTCCTTCATGTGAGAGATCTTGGAGGAAACCTTCCATGTAGGTCTGTTGACTTGTAAGGCACTTTTACTTGGGGCTTCCTTCATGTAAGAGATCTTTGGGGTCGCCTCCTTGTGGGTTTATAGGCATGTAAGACACTTTCATTCTATAGCTTCATAGTTCTACAGGTCTATGGAGTCCTTTTCCTACCCTGCACTTTCGAGCTCGCCAAATTGTAGTCTGCTTCCTCGACAGTTTAGGTATACATTTCTAACCCTACTACCTCTTCGACCTACTTTACCAAAGAACTCATCAATATTCGTGCTTTAAAGTGGGGGAAAAATGTATAGGAGATAATTTTCACCCCTTATGCAAATTCCCCTTTTACAGATCCTCACCTTAGAAAAGCAAATCTGAAGGCCAAATTCTATATCAGAAAGTTGCCTTCCTTCCACTTGTCATCTCTCCTTTGTGTTAGTAGAAATATTTTTTTGGGGACGTGCGCACAGCACATAGACATCCACATGGCGTGCTTACATCTGTGACAGATTCTTGCATCTGAAGTTGGCAGAGGCGTTACGCTTTCGATTGGGGTCAATTTTTAACATCCCTCTTCAACCAGTCGAGCCCAAAAATGGAAGATGTTTCCTTCTCCTTCAAATTCATCCATTCCTCATTCAACTCATCTTTTTTCCATCTCTTTTTGCATTCTTAAGCATTCCCAGCCTTCACTTCACTCTCAATAGCATTTAAACACTCCATTGCAGCAACAACACTTCATCAATTGCGCAAAGCAAGTGTGAAGCAAGCCATTGCATTGTGGGCTTGAGGTTTTGTGAGACCTCTCTTCATTGCGGTCGAGCTTGTGGTCACTGTTCAAGCCTTCTTTCTCCTCCATTGGCTAGTGAGCTCTTGGTGGAGGTGGTAATGTTTCATTCCTCTCCTTTGTGATTTGGTTGAGTTTCTCTTTACTATTTTGTAGTGTTATTTGTATTCCTTCTTTTTTTACTTCTTTATCACATATTTCTCTCTCATTACTATCTGGCTATCCATGGAGGTGGAAACACCAAAACAGGGGTCTGGCTGAGGCAGACCCCTATACATCCCCAACAATTTTCCCCTCTCATACTTTATAATTCTATTTTTCTCATTTGGGAGTCATTAGCTAGGCCATCAGCTTGTTTTCTAGAGGTTCATATTGTGTTCTTTGTCCTCTGGTCATACGAATGCTAGTGCGCCTAAGAGATGTCAGTGCATCGCACTGTCATCCGAGAACTGCACTTTCATCTTTGGGCAGAGAGCTACTTGAGGTGCAATATTGAACCCAAAAACCAGCTCGCCTAGCCCCAGTTTAGATTTCGGGTTTGAAGAGTGATTGAAGTACTTTATAGTCCTCATCATTCTCATCCCTTATTTTAAAACATCCCTTTAGAGTGAGGTAAGTTAGGGCAGCCTTCTGCTCTCGGCTCTCTATGACCTCGGGCATTAACATGGTTGGTCCCCCTCTCTTACACGTCATAATTTGATTGGGATAGTTGTTGTCAAGGTTGGGTGCTATTTAATTGCAATCGTAAGTGTAACAAATTATACATGACAAGTGGGTCCAAAGGCCCTCCATGTCCCCACTATTGGAGTCAAAATGCTTTGGCAAGTATAGCACTTGAGAGGTTGGGGAGAGTGATAGGGGGAAACCCTTCCGCTCCTCTTAGTGGGGGTTTAGAGATTTTGGCACCAAAATTATTTTGGCCTTTTATAAATAATTTTTGGGGTGCTTTTCATGTTATTTTCTTGGCTTATAGTTTTGGTGGCCATGACATTGGAAAAATAAGTTTTTAAGATTGTAGTATTGAATTTTAAAGAGATTTCACAAATACATAGAGGCTATTAAAATGTTATCAGATTGAAGGGAGAGTGTATTGCATCTATACTCTTGTATTGACGCTTGATATAAGATCTCTTTGATGGTGGTCCTTTCATGTAAGGTTTTCTCCACATATATCTAGTGTTTTTTTTATTTATCATGACATTGATTTTAACTTTGACTCATGAAAAACAAGATGCATATAAAAACCCATATATTTAGAATTGTTTAATCTCTATAGCATCAAGAGTAGAACCTCTTTGGTCAATTTGGATTCATTGTCTAATAATTTTAATCCTAGATTTTTTCAACCATGTTAATGTGGTATTTTCTCCCACACTATACTAAAGTGATGTTTTATTTCTAGAGTTAATATTTTTTTTTCATTTGTGATGGAAATAGAAATCCATTAGATTTGAAATATGAAATTTCCTATGATTGTTGTATGCTTCATCATAGAGAAATTGTTCTACCTAGTTTATAATTGATTGCACACTATATGTTTCATAGTAAAATAACATAACCTAGGTATAGCTTGTCTACCAATCAAGTTTTGACGTTGTATTATATTAAAATGTCCTACAAATAAACTCAGCAGGTAGTGTCAGCTTAATAGAAAAATAGTGAAATATAAAATGAAAATTTTATAGAAATTCCTAGTATCTTACAATTATTTTTGACATGTAAGGTCTTGTGAGCTTTTCCTTTTTATATTGTGTAAACTCCAACTAAGACTAAAGGAGGCAATGACTATGGTTATGGAACATCATGACATGTTTAATCATGTGCTTTAGATTTTACTTTTTTGAGTATGTAATCTCTATTTTATTTATTTATTTATGGGGGCATTGTTTAACATTAATTGTATTATCATGCTCTTATCCAAACTAGTATTATGGATATGGTGATCTCAAGACTATAGAATATATGTTATAACTTTTCTTGGGCCATTGACAATCTAGATGTAATTTTTCTCAAACCATTGATAGACTAGACCCTAAAGATTGTATACTTATATTTTCATATTTATGGATGGTAATTGAGATTCAATCAATTGGATGCTTAAACTTGTTTTGAGATTTTTTGGTGTACTTTATTGGCTTTTGACATAGTGATTACTTTGGTTTCAATTAGAAACTATTATCTCCATTTTATTGTTCCTTGGGACAAATATCTTCAATATAGAATATAACTTGATTCCATTTCTATAAATATAAATGAAAATAATTCCCATTGTGGGCTCCCATAAAATGGTTCCAATATTCCAAATTGGCACTTATCTTGGTTGTGGCCTGGAAAATTTTTTCTTCTACCTTTCACTATTCTATGTACCCTTGACCTCAACCTTTCACTATCTTTGTTTCTATATCTTTGAGACCATCTACCTCAAGCATGATAGTTTATGGTATAGAAAGTATGCTCTCTAATTGTATAAAAAATTTATCCTTTGTTCTTATTCCTCACAATTCAAATTGGTTGGCATTGTTCTTTTGAATCCATAATTGCAATTTATTATTGAGCTTTGAGCTTGAGATGTTAAGTTTTCTTGATAAGGCAAGGGAAAACCTTGTTATTCAAGGGTATCTATGTTGGTTTCTCACTATAATTCATTACAAATAAGGGGTATACCACAACCCTTCCAATATTTGTTACAACAAGGGAGTAACTTGTTATTTCAAAACATCTAAGTTTGTTACTCTCTATAATTAATGTCTTAAACTTATTCCACAATATTCAATTTTAAATAAACCTTCTTGAGATGTATTTCTAGGGTATTGTTGGCCTTGTGCAACTGATGATATCCTCTTATGAGTCATATAGTTGATTCCCCTTGAATAATAGCAACAATAATATTTGGCTTACATTCTCTCTCTCACCCCACCTAGTGGTAAAGGCTAGGGTTCATGGGGATCCTTCTATAAGTCCCCTACTTAGTCAACTTTCAACAACTTCCTCTCAGCTACCTCTTTCAACTATCACTTATCATAGTTATGGAGAAGGTGGAGGGGGCCATTTTACAGTACTATTCCCATGACATGTAATGGAAGAAATGAATATTTTTAGCAACACATTGTACGACTATTTATAGAGAAGGTAGTTTTGTTTTTATTAGTATGTCAATGGTGATGGTTCAAAGATTTATTATTGTAGCATGCTAGAGATTTGCTTTCAAAATCCTCAATTTGTGGGTGAAAAGGGTAGGGGAGGATGAGCATTTGCAAGTGATGTGCATATCAAATTCAATTTTACAATGGCAACATAATAACATTGTGGTATAGATTTTTTAATGGTCATTGATATAATTTAATTTGAGGCTATGAAAGTGTCTTGCCTCATTATTTTTTGTTATCAATCAACTTATTAATAGATGTAGAGTCTTACAATTTAGCTCTCAATATTTTATACCAATATGCTTTTATTCTTAGTTTGGTTTCAAGACTGGTTTTCATTTTTGTACTATTACTATAATTTATTTCTAGAGAAAATGATATGTTTACAAGTATTTCCTTCAATTAACTATAAGAAAATGTTGGGAATATTACATGGCTAACTAATTCATTATGGTAGTTACCTGCATTTTCATTTGTGATAGTTATACAGTTATCTCTCACAATTCTCCTATATAGATTGTATTCGTTCTTATTAAATATGAATCAAGTACATTCACCTTCATATGGTATCAAAGCCGACAATGAGAAAGGTATTTTCTTCACATTTGATATGAGTTTTTTTTCATAGGGAAAGGATGGTGTTGAAGCCTGAGTTGTGCATTGAAGCCTGAGGTATTGAAGTGTGGAAGGAAACTTGTGGAAGAGAAAGGATATAAAGATGACCAATCCATGATTGCCAGGAAAGATCCATGTGATCTGATAGTCCTATGAAGCATGTGTCTGCGTTGAAGTTTATATGATGGAAAGAGATTGATAGCTTGAGCAAATCATGTCTGGGAAATATAGTTTGTTGCATGAGGGATAAGTGTGGGAAGAACCATTCAATTGAGTCAATGTGTGAATAGATAATTTGAGCATGTGAACCCTGATATGCTAAAGAAATAGTTGTGTGAGTGATTTAAGAAAACTAAAAGCTAGTGACATCAATCTCCTAGACATTTGAAGGAATGGAAATGGTGGTAGCCCCTATGATTTGTTTTGGAAATATTAATGTTTGAATCATGGCATGAGTAGACCGTGTTACTTGTGCATTGAAAATTGAGACATTTTTTTTTACTACTGATGCAATTGAATGCTTCCATTTAGAAGGTATTGATCATCTTTCTCGAATGTAAGAGGACTGATTTTATTTAATACTATTGTACAGTTCCAATTAGAGTAGTTTTGTTTGGAATATTTAGAGGAATTCATAGAAAGATCTAGATCCCACAAGCACATAAGGCTAGTTATGAAGATGTAGAAGCCTAAAATTTTCTATAATAATCACTATAGAAGTTATGCAAGTCTTGGATAAGTTGTTAACAAACAATTGAAACCCTACAAAAGATATTTAAGGATGTTTTGCATTCAATAAAGGAAACGTAATATAGAGAGGTATGTTTATGTGATTAAAAAGGGCATAAAGGCATGTTTAAGGCTGAAGATTGAAAAGGAAATGATAGAATGAGGATGTTCCTCCTTGTTGCATTCATTTCCATTAAAAGTTTCTTTGATGCTCACTAAGCTTTAAAATAATTATCTATGAGTTCATCATATATATGACAAGACAAAGAGAATGATCATTACAGATGTTAGTGATTTTGAAGCCATCCATGTTACATTTGATAGAACCTTTGAAGGTTTGAATAAATCTTCAAACAATTATTCTTGTACTTTTGATAATATCTTTGCTACACCTAATGAGGCCTCTAGAGTCTCATTTATAGAATCATATGGATAAAGTATAACAGGGTCTTATTGGAGGCTAGTGGTACCGAAGGATGGAAGAATTTCCATCATCTTAGGTAAGCTTCTCACTTTGAGATGATGCTTTGTATGAGAAGCATTTTGGGCTTTATTTTCTTTTCTTTATTATTGCTCATAGATTTGAAGATACATGTATTGTGAAGTTTTCTTTTTGGAGACAGGTAAGGGGATTGGTGAAGAGCTTAGTATGGATTGTTTCCTAGAGAGTTCATGAGACTGTGACCAAGGATTCAACCTTTACGAGGGTCGAGGAGACAACTTGGAGGATGGGTGTCCTGTAATTACAGTCAGGGACCAAGGGTTATACCTTTACAAGGGTCGATGAGACAACTTGGAGGGTGGTTTACCAATAACTACGATCTATGATTTGGGAGTTCATTGAGGAAGAACTCAAAAATTCAGCTTGGAGCTTCTGGAGGAGTTCCACCTGATTCAGGATTTGTTTCTTTAGAAGGAAAATCTTCTCAAGAATGTATACATATTTTGTAATCAGTAGGTTTTGTTATTTAATCCTTAAGGGGGGTCCCTTGGCAAAGTGAATAAAATATTGCAGGGGGTACATTTGTAGAAACAATGTAATAAGGGGGAGAATGTTGGCAATATTACTTTTCTAACTGATTCATTATGGTAGTTACTCACATTTGCATCTATGATAGTTATACGGTTATCTCCCATCTGTGATAGTTATGCGGTTCTCTCCCACAATTCTCCTATATATATTGTATATGTTCTTATCAAATATGAATCAAGTACATTCGCCTTCAGAAAATAATTCTTTATCGGCATAACCCTTGTACCCCCTCCTACTGCATTTGCTAGTAGTATTTTTAGAAGATACTTTATCTTTTTAACTTTTGTTTTATATTTAATTAATATATTGTCTTGATATCCAATTTTTCATATTTTGAATATAAGTTTCATCTCAAATTTGAAGCCTATCCTCACTAGAATAACTTTCATAATCCAAATTAAATAGTAAATGTGGATCTATGTCATAGACAAGGTTGAATCTGCAACTATGTCCTTCTAAATTAAATATCATCAATAGAGCTTCTAAAAATAATATTGGCCACTTTGGAGAAGGGGAAATTCTTAGAAATAATAAAGGTAAAGTTGTTACTCTAGGAACCCAAATTTCAAGTTATAATTTGAACAATAGTGTTGAAATGGAAGGGTTAATTTTTCTTTTGTCCTCATCCCTCATTGGTAAGATAAAGGTACTATCTCCTATTTGGTTGGGGGCATTTTTTGAAAGATTAGTAAGGTTTCTTTCTTCAATAGTAGTGAGTGTGTTCATAGATTTCTATGTCATTTGCAATGATTTTAGGGTACTTTGTGGATCCATATTTCACTCAATAATGAGACATGTCTTTATTAGGTTTGGATTGACTACAAGGGGCTTATGTGAGGGGTCTCTTTCAGTTTATCTAGTATGGATTTGTTGCTATCTTGAAAGGTATCTTGGAAGATTTTTATATTATATAATATCTTACAACATTTTCTCTAGTTAATTATTTATTTCCTATTTTGGACCATAATTTTATCCCTTGCAACATGCCTGTCACATTTCAGTTAAGAACAATGTGGACTCATTGGAGGTCCTATTTAGCAAGATCAATGATCGTAGAGAGGACTAGTATTGATTTATAAGCTAGATAGTATTGAGTGTGTTTCTAGATTTTTTTCATTTAAAATAATTTATAGTTCTAGATGTGGATCCATCTTTCACTCAAGAATGTGATGTTCCTTTATTATGTTTGGATTGACTTAAATAGGCTTATGTGTGGGTCTCTTTTAGTTTATTTAGCATGGATTTGTTGCTATCTTGAAAGGTATATTAGAATATTTTTATCTTTTACACTATCTTGTGACTTTTTATTTTGTTAATTTGGTTTATTTTCTATTTTGGATTATAACTTTATCCTTGCAAATGCTTGGAGCTTTATTTATTTTTGTAAGTTGGTTTTTTTTCCTCATCCTTTGCTAGTTTCTTCCATTGGTTTTTCTTCCTTCTAACTATAATTTTCCCTTCCTTGGTCTAGCTTTTTGCTTTTTTATATTTTCAATCTCATCTCTCCCATATCTCATTCTTTTACTATCTATTTATCCTATATTTCACTTCTCTAAATTCCATTCAACCTCTATTATCTCCTCCCATTATTTCTTCTTTGTTTTTTTCTTTTTCTACTCCTTTCCATACTCTCATGGACCAGTAATGTTTCCTATTTCATTATTTTTTTTGTGATTCTTTTATATAGTTGTTGGGTATACACTCTTATAACATCTTTAATCTTTTTGTGCCACCATTGGGTTTTCTTTTTTAGCTCATATGTCTTTATAGGTGGATAATTATTTGAAATATGCATCTATGACTATCCATGAAGAAATGGAAGCTTAGGATATCAATTTATGAATATTAATAAAAAATGACTCTCCTTCAAGAATTCTTATGGATAATATTTGTATTAATCCTTTGGGGCTAAATAATAATTGTATTACTAATGAGCATATGGATGACTAAAGAGTTAAAAGTGGAACCATATTTAGGAGAAGTTGAAATGAGTATTCAAAAAAATAAGAGCTCGTATAATCTTATTTGAAAGGTAAGAGATGACCTATGATGATACTCTCCCTAGAATTAAATCATGTCTCTTGAAGGACTCAAGAGATGATATTTCTCATCATCAACCTTCCCCTTCTAAGATCAATCCTAAGATTGAGTTGTAGAATGATAGTATGCAAAACTCCATGGTTTATATTGTTCTCATTCCACATAATCTATTTTTTATTGGAAATTGACTCATCTAATAAATTATATTATATAGAATAGGTCTCCAAAATCTTACCTTTTCTATTATTGATTTGATGGAAAAGAAAATTTTAAAAATTATTTCATCTAAGAACTGAAGGAGAAAGAAGAAGACATTTTAGATGATCAACATATTTCTCTAAATTCCATGAATTTAAATTTTTTAGATCTTCATGATATGAGAATTACCCTTAGGACTTTGGATAATGAAACCAAGGTATTAGTTCACAAAATTCACAAGAATTTATATAATAATAGTCAAAATCTAAATCCTTGCATCAAACAAGAGCAGGATTCCAATAATAGTATTTAAGTATCTTCTAGGTCTTATGCATCTTCTGATTACTTATTTTATGACTTTTTTAATTGTCCCTCAGCATTTTTTATACAAGATCTACCTATTAATACCCGATACAACCACAAGATTTATACAAGATTAAAGATCCATAGGAGGCGGGTAAGCCATGTCATGAACCCAAGTTCCCCTCTGCACAACACAAGGAGGCCAAGGGAAAAACTCTTGCAACAATAGGAAATTTTCACAATTTCCTAATTCTCTCCATGTGATCATATTGCAATTGTTAAATAAGAATATAATTCAACTTCTTCCTATTAGATCTATTGACACAAATAAATTTTTACCACCAAAATATAATGCAAAACCCTTTTGTTAGTATCATCGTACACCTAGACACGATATGGAAAGATGTATGTGTCTTAAGCACCAAGTGCAAGACCTCATCAATTCTAATCAAATCCTGTTGGCTAGTGTTTAATGAAAAAGGAAATAAATTAGTTTCACAACCTAATAAAACTTGCAAATATTTACAAACCCATTGCCAATTTATTAAAAAACTTTTTCCAATATAATGATAATAAAGAAGATGACAATGATCTATCCAATGTTGTAAACACGATTGAAGTTCAACCTTGTAAGGATCAAACCAATCATTTACTAACATTGCTTTCACACATATTGATGCTTATATAACCACACCCAATGGTCCTCTTTATATCACCAATAGAATTAATAAAAAATCCACAAGGGGAATACTAATTGATCTCGTGTGTGTAGTGAATTTGATCACAGAAGAGTTCTTATATGTGCATGAACTTTATAAAGATAATTATGAACAATCTAAAGCACGGTTAAACACTCATTATGGTTTTGTTCACCCCGTGATTGGTTCTATAACTCTCCCAATAAATTTTGGATCTAAACAATGGGATGTTCCATGTACCATAATTCTAATGTCAGATGAGTTTCGTGTGATTTTATTTCATCCATGGGTAAGCTCCATAAACATAATCCCATAAATTATTCATAAATTTCTTAAATTCCCATTTTAAGAACAAATACATACTATTTACCATAGTGTATTTATACCCTTGGATTCTTGTGGAAATTTGTAGCTAGACTAATTTTGTCCTCAACTAGTACAACCCATTAAATCTTATGAGTTTAAAGCTAAGTGTATAGTTGAATTATCCATTAGTCATATCCCACCTAAGGCTCCTCAATCTTTAGTGACTTTGATGGTTGTTTTCCTCCTACCCCACAGGTTGTGGACAAACCTCAATCTAAACTGGGTATCCTCCCCTGACCACCTAGAATGTATGTTGTGGGTCCACCTCTACCATCCTATAAAAGGCCAAGAGATAACCATGTAATTAAATTTGTACAATTTCTAAAGTAAAAGTAAGTCTTTAGACCAAAAACTAAGAATCTATTGGTCTCCCAACTAATGATGGTCCCTTCAATTCCTCCTCCAAAGGAAGAAAAGAGAACAATATTTGGGAACACCTCAATTACCCCTTTATAAGATAAAACTCATGCGAGAAGAAATAGAAGTGAAAAAGAGCATAAAAAATATGTCATGATATGGCTCATCAACTTGTAGAAGAGTGTAAAAAACTACCTAGTGACCATCCATCTAAGATCCATCCAAACTAATTATGATGAAATGCCTCCCACCTATCCATCCTTGTCATTTCCTAACTCCACTTTGCCACCTTCACCAAACAATGAAGCTAAACCTTACCTATCTTAGCCTAAGCAAAATATTAAAGAAACTCATACAAATGATAGTGCTCGCAATCATGGTGATAGCACTAATATGCAGCCTATTACATGATACATTTGGATAGTAAAGAGGATAAAACATAAGAACAAGTAGAACATAAAAAATTAGCTCTTATGTTTTCTAAATCTATAAATTTAGATGGGGTGGAAATGATGATCCTCCTAATCAGAGTGACTCACCATGCATTTTTTCTTCCCCTTGTACAACACTTTTTGTAGTTCCTTTAGCATATTGTCTACCTTCCATTTATGATGAGAAATATTGGGATGTAGATGATTTTCTTTAGATCAGATCGCATGTATAGTACCTCTTGTGTGCCTTTGTGTGTTTTCTTGCACGTGATGTGATGTCCCATGACATGTTTCATGATGTTCTTTTGTGTTTGTTTGTTTTATTTGGTTGACCTTTTTTGTTCTTGTTGGCACAAGGATACAAACAATGAATGTGTTGTGGCATTCATCTATTTGTATCTCCATTCATCTTTATGTTGTGAATTTTTTTGTCTTTTGTTTCCTTTTGGGAATGATGCAAAGTGTGGAGAAATTTAGATCTCTTCCATGTTGACTCAAAAGTGTTTATGTTGTCTTCATGTGTCATTCCTCCATTGTGTTGATTGTTCCACAAGTAATTGGAAAATGATACCAATTTCGAGCATGATCATATTATACATTATCTCTAAATTATACTGGCCTAGATCTATGGATCCCTTATGTGATATTTTTTTCTTGTTATGTGGGTTTTTCATGGGGGAAACCCCTTTTGATGAGTCAATTTTATGGGGAACATATCATTGGCATAGGGTTTTTCAATAAGCTCTCATGGCCTATCATGTTGCATATATTGTTTTATTCTACCTTAAAGGAAATTTCTCCTGGTTGGTGTTAGCAATTAAATTTAAGGTGGCCCGGGCATACATTCTATTATTTTCTTGAATTTGTTCACATACATTGAGCTTTGTGATGTTTTTTTCGCATATTGATCATTTTGTAGCACCTTATCAAAACTATTAGGATTGTAATCCTTCGTATGGTTGACATGGAAACTCACCTAGTGAATATCATACTTCACTAGCTCTTGTGTGTTTTTCATTTGTTATTGTTTTTCACTAGTATGTGTTGTTTCTTATCAAAGCTCACCTCGTGAAAACAAACTTCAATAGCCTATGATGCTTTGGTTCATGGGTCACCAAGAAAATATTGGCCTTTGTTAGCATGTGATTCATGAATGCCTTGGGTATGGATCCTAGTAATAATTATGTGGATCTTTCTATTACATGATTATCATACCCCATTTGTTTTTTTGCATTATGTTTGCATTGTGTTTACATTGTGTTTGCATTGTGTTTACATCATGTATTATTTTTCATTATGTTTTTTTTTGCATTATGTTTGTTTTGTGTCTTCATTATGTATGCTTCGTGTTTTTCATGTTTTATTACACCTCATGTGTGTGTGTGTCCCTTTGTCTCTACATTGTTGTGTCATAGGATCTTAAGCTTGAGGGCCAGCACATCCCCTAGATTTGATGTCTGAATAAATGGACCCCTCTTGGCTTATCCTTACTTTAGTGTGGGCATGAGTGTGATTTCATACTCTCACTAAAGTGGGGGCTAAGTTTAGCATCATAAATTGTCACCCTTGACAATTTCACACTAGGTTTAGCTCCCCCTTACATGTGCCTAGACCCAATTGTGCATTTAATTTGTCCATTTTATAATAATCTTGGTAAAATCAAAATTTTAATTGGGAATAAGGATTTAATATTCATTTCCTGATACTTAAGGCCCCAAAAAAGGTCTAGACTAGGGTATTAGCACCCCTTTCCAACCTATTTTGGCCTCAATTCAAATATGTTGGTGTCAACATTTTAACATTTAGAAATTCAAAATCAGTTGTTGGCTATCGCTAATTAATTTGTAGGAAATTAAATAATTGCATATAAATACATTTTTTTCATCATTTGCAATCCAAGAAATTTAATTTGAGCAATTAAGCATCTTAAAAGGAATCAAGAGCAAAATTTTAGTAGAATTATAGCAGCATTATTTTAGTCAAGCATCATATTTTTATGTGAGTATGTTTATGTTTCATATCCATTTTTCTATGAGTATTAACACTTGTGGGACTTCAAATCAAGTATCCAATTCCCCTTGAAGGTGATGAGTACAAAAAATTTAGTCCATCAAGGAATGCATATCTAAGTGGTAAGTTGCAACAATTGTCAATTTGTCACTTGTTTATCATTTAGCCTCTTCTCAACTAAGGGTGAGCTCTCTTTTACATCATCATAGCCATTGTTGAGGTAGAAATACCAAAATGGGGTTTGAATTAGGAATGCCTCTATATGGAAAAACTCTTTCCCCTCTTTCTTATGTGAAGGTTACAGATATGAAGTGAATTTGGAAAAGGATTGAAGACCTAATTGTTCAATCAAGCATTCAAGTCCTACAAGTCAACAAATTAGGGAAAGTTTATTTTATAAACAACAAACAATGTTTTTATATTGATTCTGAAGGGGGGGGAACCTACAAACAGGGACCAACAAATATTTGAATTTTAATTTTGAGTGTCTACACTTCCAGGTCTAGGGCACCAACAACCCTGTCCAACTATTTCAAGCTCAAATTTATATGTCAGGTTCCTTTGTATCTGCACTCTTCTATTTTGAGCTATGTTCATATCTTTCAGTTATGTGTTTTCTAGAAACCATAATAGTTTACAGTTGCATTTTCATAGTTGACCTAGGTGCATATTTACATTATCAAATTAAGTCAATTAACAATCAATTGATCAAAGTAAAATTCCCTCATACCAAAAAAATGAAACCCTTATCCATCAATCTAGATCTTTCATTGACATTAGTAGCTAAGTGGGTTTTTGAGATCAATTTTAGTCCCTTCTATTATGATATGGAAAGAAGTGTGATTTAGACCGTGGATCCGATTTAGACCATAGATCCCTTTTTCCCACATCACACTTAGTATAGGTGTTTAATTATCATTAGAAATAAAAACTATTGACCCATAAAATGATGAAAATGGGTACTTAGAGCTCAAAGAATAATGTGCATAAAATATGAAGCATTGGTGCAACAAGAGGAATCTAAGGAAGACAAGAAGAAGAGAGTGACTAAGGAAGGAAACAAAGAGTTGAGTTTTTTAATGGAATGTGGAGCAAGAGATTGAAGTATTTAAATAGTGCATTAATCAAGCTACAATAGAAGTTACAATGATTAAGCATTTAAAAATTAATATACCCAAGAACTTGTGCTCACAAACAAGTTATTTTTGGCACTTATCAAATGGTCAAATTGGATACACCCTAGATGTGTTCCTATGCATTCTAAATTGTGCACTCTAAAAAGAGATATCTTGATAGAGGATATTAGTGATAAATCTTTGAAAATGTTAATCAGTGCATTACAAATCTTATTCAATAATCTATTCAAAGACAAGACATTAAGATTGTTCTATTAAATATTTCAATGGAAAATTACATGTACAAGTCCAAAGGTTGTTGATTCACTTGGATGCATGCATAGAAATAATAAGTTTGTATAGTATGTAGTAAGACTAGATGCACCCTAAAGGGGAAAATATTTGATAGAGCTTTCTATGAAGGTATCGTTAAGGTAAAGAATTTATCTATTCGCTATAGCTTAAGTGTACTTAGGTTGGTGAGGTTAGACAACATCTTGACTAATTGAATCTGCAACCTTTTCGGCTTTTAGAGGTTACGTAGTTGTTTGGTAAACCTCATGTGCATACCTTTTGAGGTTAGAATACTTTCCATCTCACTTCAAAGGTCACTTTTGTACTCATTCAACACTTGTCACCAAGGTTGATGACTTGGTCAAATAGGTTGTTGGTTTGCACATTACAAGTGATCCAAAGGTTGACACCTATAGGACACTTGTCTACTTATTTGTGCCACATCATGGGGCACTTTTCAATCCACATGATAGGTGGATTGTCTCTTCCTTTCCTATATATGCATGGTCATATTGTATATTTTAATCAACTCTTTTATCAATCTCTTTGATAATGGAAAATTAGGCTCATTGTGTGCAAGTGTTGTTTTTGTGGAAGCACAAGGAGTTTGTTGTTATGATCTTGGATGAAAATCCTAACATTCTATCAGAGAAATATAACAAAACCCTTCCCAAAAACTTGCATCTAGTCTAGTTTAGAGTTCCATACAATTTGATTTGCATGTTAAAAATATCTCTGTTTGGGTGTAATCTGTAGTGTAATATTGCACGAAATTTGGCCAATTTAACCTATTTGCAAGTTGATCTATTTGTGAAAATTTGTAAATTCCATGTTTGCAAGTAATTTACAGGTCAAAATTGGTCTTCTTTCGTGGCACCTTCTATTCTGCAACTTACACAATTGGCATTCTGATTTAATGCTGCAAAGACTCTCACAAGCTTTGTCTTCCTGTAGCTATGGAATTTGGTTCCTCAAATATACAAGTAATTTTTCGTTAGTCACGGCCTCATGTTTTTTCAAATAGCTTTTCCCACCTTTGTAAAGGCATCCACACTGGTGAAAGGGTGGTCAAAACTTTGTGATCTCAGTGCCAGTGGCACCATTCCAACTAGCGACCCTTGGAGCGCTATCACATCTGCGTAGGGCACTCAACATCCACTAAGGTGTCGCCATTTATTATTTCCTTTGTTGGCACCGAAGGCATTGCAGGAAGTGCAATAATCCACTGTATGAATCGACCTTGCCTCCTATTCCCACGCAATTGCAGCTCCACACCAGTGTTAGCGAGTCGACCATTGCCTGGTAGGTAGCAAAGTGATTATAGGTTTTTAAGAGGTATGAGAAAGGCCACCACATTGTCTTAGCCTCACTTACCAAGTTGGGTGCTAAATCAAACCACCACCATCAAGGATCATCTTGCCACAAGACAGTGTTCCTACACATCGAAGAATAGAAGCCTTTGGAGGTTGCAAGTTAATAGAAGGTAGATTTGAATCAACCTGCAATCAATTCAATGCCCTCTATAATCTCAAATTCCTTTCCTCCAATGCATCTGTGCGGCACACCTTTATTCATTTTAATGTTGTTTGGAGTAGAGAAAGACTTTCACCTCTATCTATGCACTCCTCGTATGAGGATTTAAAGGAGGCTTTGTGATAGGAGCATTTGGATTTGCGACAGAATGATAGAGGCGTATTGTTGCAGGTTTCATAGAGCGGGGGAGGTGGTTGAATCATTCTCCACACTTTGCAGCTTCGAATTTGCTTTAAGTCAAATGCCTCTGCATTCAACATAGCAATCCTGTAGAGGCAACATAACATTTGTCATGCCAACCTGCACACAGCCTACACTCCCACATTGCAACAATCATCCATGACTTTTCCCCACGACTCTAGCTCCTTCCGCAACACTCGGTCAACGTTGGCACCCTATTATCCCTATATTTAGCATTTCTTAGTTATCTGCTATTTATTTCGACATTTGTTGATTAGCTTTTAATGAAATTTGTTAGCATAAACAAATTCCTAACTCCTATATTAGCCAAATCCTATTTGACTAAATCTACTTCTACATATCAGTGTATTAATTGATTTCTAACGGTTAGACAATTTCATTAACACAATTTGTTATTGATAATTATATTAGTTAAAAAGCTTGCTACCTAGTAATTACTAATAGCTAGTTGTCATTTAGTTAATCGTTAATCCTTTTGGGGGAGTTAATTTAACTATAAGTGTCAAAGTGTTGTAAGGGGGTTTTAATTTTTTATTTGTGTCATTTTATTGAGGTTTAAAAGACATATTTAATCTATGTCTTCTTAATCCACCTCATGATGTAAACTTGTAAGGACTCAAAACAACAATTAAGTTTGTAATGCACTCATATAAAGTGCCACAAAAACTGATTGTGTGTTCCTTAGGGAGGGAATTTCGTACTCACACCGAATTATAAAGTGTAATGGGGGGTTGTGTAGTGCCTTGATTAGCCATTCTAGAAATGGATCCTCATGATTCTCAAGTGTGTGTGTTTCCTTGATTTATCATCACAATAATGGATCCTTGTGATTCTCGCCTCATTCATGTGTGCCTTGATGCACACTCTTTTTTAGTTTCTTGTGCACCTTTTGGACCTAATTCAGGGTCTAAATTCCTTGCACGCTTTTGTGCCCAATTTCAATTGGTTTGCTTATAATTCTTAGCATTAATGGGGGATTATGACACTATTATGCTAATGCTTCTTTCAATGGAGTAGTGGAGGAACCTTCTACTTTGGGGGGTCTCATTGACCTTCTATCTTTATCTCTCAAATGGGGGATTATTTTAGTGGATCATATTTTGTGAGATTTAGTACTCCAGAATCAAAGTACTATTTTTGTTTTCAAATTCATAGAGTTTGATTGCCTTTGTGTATTCATGGTTGAGTAGTGTTCATATGTTCACTCATGCAGTATTTTGTATCTCTTATCTTGATCTACATTTCTTGGAGGTTTGTTGATTCCAGCAGACACCAATTCACCTTCGATAGAGTTTACAACTTCGACATGCTTTAGGAGTTCTTCATCATCATGTTCCTATCATCATGAGACATCTTTTCAAGAGGTCTTATCCTTCTTTTATCTCTCCTTTAGAGGATAGTTTTTTCCCACTGGGTTTTCTATCTTTCTCCTTTTATAAGAGATTGCATTGTACATGGGTACCTGAACAGGCCTCGTAATCGGCACCCATTTCTTTCTATCTATTGCACTTTTGTGGTCTGAGCCCCAAGTATCACTTAAGGGGGGTGGTAGAGTGAATAATGTATCTATTTACTATAGCTTAAGTTTACATAGGTTGATGAGGTTAGACAATATCTTGTCTAACTGAATGTGCAACATTTTAGGCCTCTAGAGGTTACCTAGATGTTTGGTAAACCTCATTTACACACCATTTTAGGTTGGAATACTTTTGTTACACCCCTAACTTTAACTATGCTTTACTTTCTTACTTTGAAGTAATTAGTAGATGATTATGCATGTTTCAATGATTTGACGTTTAGTTAAATGGCTAGAAAAATCAATGTTTTCATGAGTCATGTTTATTTGACTAAAATTTGACATGAGTTTAAAAGTTGTCAAGATGTGATGATCTCATGAGGATTATGAAAATGATTACTGAAACACTAATATTGTGTTGTTGATTGCAAGTTGCATTCAGGAAATAGGTTTCCCACCTCCGAGAAAGGGAGGGAGAGCATCATCAGAGAGAAGGGAATAGATACAAGGAATAGAACAGGTTGTCACCATCTTAAGTCTATTTCTAGTTGCTAAACGTCAACCTAGTCATTTTGGGGATAGTGGCGTCATCAAGTTTGAACTTTTGTTGTTTCACGATTGAGACAACTTTATGTCGAATATGTCACTTCTCATGTCGTGATGATGTTATGCTATGACCTCAATTGCGTAATTGGTTGTTCAATTTGTCTATTTTTCTTTTAATAGTTTGAATCGGCTTATTAAGTCAAGGAACTAATATTATAACCCAATTCCTTGCAAAAGGAAGTCATTTTGATGATCATCCTTGAGTTCATTTTAAGGAGTGAATACGCCCGAGAGACGACAAAAGATCAACGTTGTCGATCGTGTAAGATGGTGTTACCAACCCTAAATTTTGGGAATGATTTGTCATTTATATGTGTTGTTTTTGGTGATACTTTAACGACTAAGCCAATCGTTGAGTCCACTATTTTGACAAAGCTCCTTTTACGGAGGGGCATGACATATCGATATGTTTTCTCAACTCAATTGAGAAGCTTATTGATTATTGAGATGGCATTGATATGCCTATTCATATAAGTTTTTCTTTCTAAATAACAAAAGGGCTTTTGTTTAGCCACAACCAATAAGGTGAACGTGGAAAAAGTCTAAAATCAAAGATTATTAAAAATCATGTTTAGATCGCGGGCATCTCCCTAAGATAGCACGGGTTCAAACTTTGTGTTTGGGCATTCCACGCATGGGAACGTGGCTCCCTACACGTAAGCCAAAATTCAACTGACTTCTAGTCTTTAACCGCTTCAAGAACCAGTTACTATAACTATCTTTTTATTGGTTATTATAACTAATTCTTGCAGGAATTTTTTCGGGGGTCTCCATTGATAGTCGACAAAAGAATCCACTTTTAGCTATTCTTAAGGGGGGCTCCATAATTTGTCCCAACACTCCCACTTTGGCACAAGTTGGGAGAATATTTCACAAAGGTCTGGGATTCGGCTTTATGTTTTCCATGGATAGTTTCTAAAACCTTTTCAAACTAATTCATTTTGTGCATACCCTGCGATCATATCACTTTATGACATGACATCCCTTCGAGATCTGTGACCAAATAGTTTGGAACTATCTCTGTTTCTAAAACCTCATCAACAAGTCATTTTTCTGCATTTCCTATTTGCATGAGACACCATCTCTATGGGGCATTTCACCAATATTTCATGTGTTGCATCTGCACCTCAATACTTGCACATACATCTCAACCAGAGCAGGGATCAAGCCATTCTTTGGCAATATATTGGATATTAGCAACGATGGGAAAGGGAAAAAGAGAACTACTTACAGCACACTCCCTCAATGTTGAGTTTAAGAGAGAATGTTACATCTAGCAAAGGAGGCTATCATACCAGCGCTCCTGCACCCATTCACGAAAGGGCTTATGGGTGTCAAGATATGGTCACAAGAATGGTGAAATCCATTCGTCTGAGCTTTCCTCAGTGGAGCTAGAATATTGATGTTGAGAAGTTCGATACTGCATCATTTCTTAATACAAAATGCATGACAGCAACAGCTGGGAGTCAACAAGAGAGTGAAAAGAGAATGGAGTCAAATTTAAGAGAGAATGTCTTGGACAAGAGCAGAGAGTAGCTTCCATGAGTTCTCTTCCATGCAAGTCAGTCACAGGCATGTTTCTTTCCTTGAATGATAAACTCCTTTATGATTTGCAAGTTAACTTGTAGTACCTCTTCTTTCATTCAAGTGATTTCTTTGAGATGAAAGATATTAATGGGCTATTAGAACCTAGAAAGGGAGGAAGATTGATTTTAATATTTAGTATGCAAGTAATCTTTCTTTTCTATATGAAGGGATTAGTCTTTTCTTTGTTTGTGTACACGCTTACATTGTAATGATAACGGATTATCATAACCAATAGTGAGGAGGTGATTTCGTAACCTTCCATGCATGAATCAATATTAGCTTCTTTGAATCTCCAAGATGAGATAGATTAATTTAGAGATTGCCTTGGAATGAATTAGATGCTTTGAGGCAATTCAGGTACGTTATCCTCAATACCTCCTTGGCATAGTCGAGTTTGGGGATGAATCATGAGAACCACCTTTGTTGTTTATGAGTTTTGCATGTCATTTTGTAAAACTAATCCAGGAATATGGAAATTCAGATAGCCTATTGATTAACAACTTATGTTATGATTTCTCAGGGGAGAGAGAGTAATCTAGGAAATGTAAGATATAGATTTTGAAACCCTTATAGGACTTATTTTATTGCTAAGTGCACATAAGACATAGGTAGCCCAAGATTGGGTATCACTGGAATGATTTACCTCAAGGTGGGACATAAGGAGAGATTCGTAACTCAATTCAATATGACAGTGGTAAACTATTAAGATTGATAAAGGTTTAAACTTAATAAAGGAAGTTATATATGAGTTCATAACTTAACCTAGGTTGAAAGTCAGTGGACTCAAATAGACCAAGGGGTCGAAGATAGATTATTATCTTTTAAAAATCAAACCTTTTAAGGGTTGAAAGATTGACTTAGATCAAGACTATTGATATGAAATGATAGCATTCTTTGAGATATTATATTGGGAAGGAAATACCTTGAATACTATGTTTATTCATGTACGTAAAATGTGAATTCAAACAATGTCAAGTGGTCTAGGAGAGACTAGAGGCATTTTGTTCTTATGGTTAGTTACACTTATGTTATTACCTTTGGAGAATCAAGGATGATGATATTTCTATGTGTTGGGTAGAGAAGCTAAACCCTAGTATTGAAACAAGGAGGATGTAGGAAATCTATAACTCTTATGTCAAATATGACATTGTACATATATATTTTGATTGACAGTGAAAGGTTGAGAAAACTATAGAGCAAGACAAGAAGTCTTATAACACCTTAAGAGATTCTTCGATAATGTTGAAACTCAATTAAACACATCGAGATGTTGGGTATTGAATCTTGAGAAGTAAATGACAAGGCGACATAAACCCTAGATATTGCAAGAATGCAATAAGGGACTTTTGAAAAGGGTTGAAATATCTAAATCTTTACATTACATGTTTATAATGAATTATGGATTAATTCTAACTCGGATTGACTAGAATGGATTTTCTATACAGACTAGTTGTGTCTAGAATACCAAATAAAGTAAGAAAAACTATAGGATGAGATAGTTTCTAAGACGAGTCAGAGGTGTATGTCTAGATGGAACGACCAATCAGAATGATCATACTTAGCTAGAAGGGATCTAGAGTTGTATGGTCGATTGAGTTTTGTAGGACACATCACTAGGACTCAGATGGTGAAACTTGACAGTTCCTTATATCTATACCCTTCGTGAAGGGCCGGGGCACTTCCAGATAGGAAGTGTGCGGGGGACCACTTGAGTCCGCGGTTGGAGGAAAAGCACTAGGGTGATGCTCTCCCTCTATAGCAGTAGACTCTCTGAGACTTGTGAAGTTTGAGATCGACATTCCGGATGCAGTGAACTCCATGTTCTGGCTTATGATAGAAAAAACCTATGAGGTAAAACTATTCTTCATGCCAAATTTATTTTATGAGATATAAATGAATATTGTAAGGAATTAGCTTGACTCTAGTTATGATTACATGTGAATTCAAGTTTGAATTTATCTGGAAAAGTTGTACTTTATTCTTGTGCTTATGCAAATGTTTTAACTTAAAAAAAAAATTCTCTCTCATGTTTACTAAGTTTATTTACCTTCTAGTAAATTCTTGAGATTACTTGAGTATTAAGTGGATGGTTGTTACAACTTTCCATCTCACCTCAAAGGTCACTTTTGTAGTCATTCAACAATTGTCACCAAGGTTGTTGACTTGGTCAAATAGGTTGTTGGTTTGCACATTCCAAGTGATCCAAAGGTTAACACCTATAGGACACTTGTCTATTTATTTGTGGCACATCATGGGGAACTTGTCAATCCACATGATAGGTGGATTGCCTCTTCCTTTCCTATATATGCAAGGTCATACTGTACATTTTAATCAACTCTTTTATCAATCTCCTTGATAATGAAAAATTAGTCTTAATGTGTGCAAGTGTTGTTTTTATGAAATCACAAGGTTTTTGCTATTATGATCTTGGATGAAAATCCTAACAGGTAGTACAAATGAGAACATGTTTGGCATCTAAACTTTCATGTTGGAATAGTTTTTTGTAGACTATAGCATTAGCATGTGTGCCTAGGCTGGCTTGAGTAGAATTGTTGATTCATTAGGGTAGCATGTAATTTGATATAAATTGTTTAATTATTTTATTATCTATTCAATTGGTTTGATCAATTTCATGTTCTAAGGACACAACACTTATTTGCATAGAGAGGATGTTGATTCCCAATTTTATCTATTTATATTTACAATGTAAATAATGTCTAGATATAGATGGATATTGTGTGATTTGTAAGCATGGATATGTTAGAAAAATGAAGAAGAACATCTCATTTTGTTATTTTGTGTGGTCATTGATGTCACCATGAGTTGTATTTGCAAGATCAAGTTTGAAGTTGTTCTGGTATTCTAGTACGGTATTTGAACGGGTATTTTGCTTATATCCTCTGGTATTTTGGTTTGCATCTGTTTGTTGGTGATTACTGTTGCTTGTAGTTTTGGGAAATGGTTTGCAAACATCAGGAGCATGTACATTAAAGATCTCACGTATCTAGATGCTCATATGGTGCAACGACATTACACTAGTGTTGGAAAATATGCTATTAGGTCTATCCTTGGCCGACCTAATGGATGTATTATGTATTAATTTTGTTATGCAGATATATGTGCGACCTATCCTAGGTCCATGTCGACTTGATGTAGCATGTTGGATGTGTGAATTGATTTTTTTGAAAGCTTGAAGCCGACTATTGATATTTTTGGTGAATGAGAAGTGCATCTAATTAAGTCAACCTAATTGATGCTTGCGAAGAGATCAGATATATATATTGGACAATGTTTGAAGTTACATAGTTTTTGTGTGATGATATGAATGCGAATGTGAAGAAGAGAAAATATGATGAAGTGTGTCAAGTCAGTTTACTAAGCTTCATTGGAACTGAATCTCTACTCACTAGGTGTACTCTATCAGTTCATTTTCTGGCAGAAAGCCATTTTTTCATTGTAATTCTATAGGAAGTGAGCCTTTGTTTTGGACAGTGAGTCCTGGCAGTGAGCCACCCATTTGTAATATCTTATAACTAGTTATACTATATTGTGAGCTAACACTCATCATGGTTTTTCCCATTTTGGGTTTTCCACATAAAAATCTAGGTGTTCATGTGTTCTGTAATTTCATATTCTATTAATGCTTTTACTTATCTTTGTTATTGTATATATTGGAATAATTGGATGGTATCTGATCAGAAAATTTAAGAAGATATTTATTCACCCCCCCTTCTTAATATCTTGGACATTTAACAATTGGTATCAAAGCCTAGTTCCTCCAGAAAAGCCTAATAGCTTGAGGGAGATCCTGAAGATGGAGGAAATGAATGATAAAGGAGAACTTTGGATTGCTCTTGAGGATCTTGACAAAGTTGAAAGAGAAAACAGATATTTGAAAGAGAATCTTGAAGATGCGAATGAATGTGTCCAAAAATTAGAGTAATTGAAGAAGTTCAAAGATAGACACAAGGAAGTAACTGATCAGTTGAAGAACGCTAATGAAGATATTTTTTGTTTGAAATTGCAAGTAGAGGAGAAGAAAAGAATTGAAGAATGTCTTAACAAGTTGGTACAAAGCAAGTCTGAAGATTGCTCCAAGCTTGAACAGGAAGTTGTGAACCTGAAAGTGGATCTAGAGAAGGAAAAACTATGTGAGAACAATTTCAAATCTAGCTCAGACAATCTTGATGATTTGATTGCAGGACAGAAATCTAGCAAAGACAAAGGTGGTTTGGGAAATGATGCTGGTGAAAGTTCTAAAGCTGTGGACAATTAGAAGACTCAAAATAAAGGAAAGCAAAAAGGAAATTCAAGGAACTCTACTAGGAGACCTCTAGTAAGATATCCTAATGCACAAAGGTATCCTTATTTTAATGGCACTTGTTTTTCATGCAACGAATTTGGTCACAAGGCAACAAAATGTAGGAGTAGGGTGAATCAGTTTCCTAGTCCTTTTACTAGTCAATGTTTCACATGCAAAAGAATTAGACATAGGGAAAGTGAATGCAGAACCTTGATGATGAATCAGTTTAATGGAGGAAGAATGAATCAATCCTTTAATGGCTATGCTATACCTATAAAAAGTATGGAAATAAAGAAAATCAGTGCAGAACAAGAATCAGTGGAAGTCAATCTAATCACATAAATATTGTTTACTATAACTGCAACAAACCAGGACATGTTTCAAGAGTTTGCAGAAGCAAGAAGAGTAAGGAGAACAATCTGGTACAAAATAATGAATCTGCGACGAAAGTTGAAAAAGATGAGATTAAGTAAGAGATGAATAAGATCTGGAGGAAGAAAGAAGAACCTGAGACTGTTGATGAATCTATGCCCTCATCCGGTATAGACGATTTGTTTGGTAATTAGACCTAGCAAGGTCGTAGGGGGGAGCATTATTAGAAAATCATAACAACCCCCTGGATAAATGGCATGTCAGAGGCTGACACGAGGATGAAATGTGAAGATTGAATATGCAGAGGTTTTGGAAAAGAAACTAGAAGAAAATATCAAGAGATGGCATTTTGCAGAGCAAATTAGGGTTTTTTTGAGCAAAAGAAAAGAGTTTTTAGTAGCTTTTTGAAATCAGTCGCATTTAATGTGAATTAGGGAAGGTCGTTATTTTATAAAGGAAATTTTTGTGGAATTTTGATCATTCGTGCATTTGAAGAAGTTGAAGCACTTTGGAGCATTCTTGAGGAGATTTGGAGTTCGAGCTATGCAAACCCTAGTTGTGGTTCATCATGAAGAAAAAGGTACTTTAATCTTCTGTGCAGTTGTGTTTTGTGGTAGTTGAGTAGTTTGAATTTGAAATTGGAAGAATGGCTACCCCTATAGGTGTTAAAGTGTCAGAAACGCTGAGACCCTCTTATAGAAAATATTCCTTAAAAATTTTTGAAGATGACCCCATGGGCACATTTTCATCAATCCCTCATGGAGTTATGTTGACCGAGGATACAAGGATGTATATTCGTGTAAAGAATGAGGAATTCAACCACACAAAATTGATTGACATATGGCAGAAAGAGCTTACTAGTGATCATTTCTTGATAAAACCTGAGTACTCGAACCTAGTCACAAAGAAGTTAGCAAGTGGAACAATTTTCCTAACTTCAGATATGATGACAAATTTGTGAAATTAGTCCTAAGTAGAATTCATGATAAATTTCTATGGACTAACTAGCCACACCTGATAAATAAGGAAGCGATTAGGGCTATTACGGAGCTCTGGGATAAAGGTACAGTACCTATGTTGAAATTTGTGAAGAATGAGGTTGTAACAGAACTTACAAGAGCCACTTTTCATAAGAGAGCTTTAGTGATGAAAAACATCACTAATCCAACTGTGAAGTATGCAGCTATCATGATCGGTCACAAAATATACTTCACAAATAGAGAGAACTCTGTTTCGGCTACAACAATCTATACTGGCATTGATATGGTTGAAAAAGGTGTTGATTATGATCTATGTGAGCTTCTTCAGATTCAGCTGATTGAGAACTTGAAGTCGATGAAGGAAAATAAATATGCTTTCAAATTTGGTTCATTGATTGTATGTTTGTTGTTTTATTTCATGAAGAAGCTTCTGGGAAGGAATAGTGAAGTAAATTGGGACTCATCCAAACCAATAGCATATCAATTTTTTGATTATATGCATAGTCTGGGCTCAAGATGATGCTCTAACAACATTCTTTGTTCTATTCAAAAGGAACATGAATAAAAGGGAAAGGATTCCAAGGAAATTTGTTGGGAAGTATAAAGATGACATCATATTCCATATTTCCTTTAATGAATGTATGATTGAGGCCATGGAACCTCGAACCATATGGATTCATCCTATGGGTTGTGAAGTTACAGCAGAAGAAGTTGAAGGTTATGTGTAAATGTTGCTCAAGAATCCAAAGGACCCCAACGAACCCAAAATTAGGACATATGCTAAAAAATCTATGGAGATTCATCTAGAGCAGCAAAAGCCTAAAATTAAAAAGAAGGTAGTGAAAAAGCTTAAAGAAGCTAGTTTCTCTAATGAGGAAAATTCCCTTAGAAGGGCTATGGGAGAGTAATTGGAGGTAGAATCATCTGGCCCAAGGAGATCCAGAAGGACTACCTCTGTAAAATCATCCACAACCCCTGTTGCAAAGTCTAAACCTAGTACTGTTGATAAAGGAAAAGGTCTTGTTTCCACCCGACTGACTACTAGATCTAGGAAGAGGAAAGAGACTCCTTCGGTATCCCCTACAAGAGAGGAAGGAAAGAAAAAGCGACAAGGGAGAAGAACCTCAATGTTACAGATGATCAGGATGAAGAAGAAGAAGATCCTGATGCAAAGTTGGTGAGGAGAAAAAGAGGAGGCTTATCCTCTAGTGAAGGTGCTTCTACAAAAGCTGTTGGTTCCAAAAGAGTACTTGTTGTATCATCTTCTAATGATGAGGAAGCACAAGATTTTGGTGTCCATGTGCACACCAAACCAGAATCAAAGAAGGCCAAGGTATCTGGTGAAGCCTCTGCAGACCAGAGAAGTGAATAGGATAATCCGGTAAGTTTTGGTCCCTGCTTTAAATTAGAGGCAACTCTCAATTCCATGCTACATTTTGAGAACATGCTTCAAACTACAACAGAATATTATGATGATGCTAAAGAAGAAGATAAGAAAACCTTTCTTTTAGTTGTTATTCAATATGTCATCATCTTAGAAGTTAAGTGGGATGATATAAAGAAAGATATACCTGAAAGCATGTGGGAAACTCTGATGAAAAGGAAATTAGAATTTGTTGATCTTGAAGAGAAAATTAGGAATGATGTGTACAATAAGATTGGATCTTCCCTGATCCCAGATGATCTGGAAACCTTGAAGAAGATCTATGCATAAATGTTTCAGATGAAGAGTAGAGTGACATGTTGATGACAAGGAATAAAACGATGACAAAGAAGGTAAGGAAGGAAACAACAAGAGTGATCTGGGATACAACAAGAAAATATGGGATGCTTAGAGCTAATGAAGGCATTGCTGCTAAAAATGTTGAGGAAAATATTCCTCTTGATACAAGTAATACAGATATTTCTAAAAATATTGATGTAGAAGTTGATGTCGGTGGTGAAAATGATCCTCCAAAAGGTGAAAAGCATAATGAAGATGAAATTGAGCCTGAAAATCACAATGATGCTCCTCCAGAGCACACTAAAGGAGAAAGAGGCAATAATGAACAAGGTAGTGAAGAAGAAGAAAAGGGTAATCCTGAGGAAGAGAAAAATAAAGATGAAAATGGTGAAGAAGATAACAATGATAAAGACAAAGATGAAGACAAAAAGGAAGAAAAGAAAGAAGAAGAAGAAGAAGAAGAAGAAGAAGAAATGGAAGAAGAAAAGGAGGAAGATGAGAAGGAAAAGGGAGAGGGAGAGGAAGAAAAGACAAATGAAGAAACTCCCAGGAAAAATGAAGAAAGTGGAAAGCAGATTGTAAAATCTTTAAAGAATCCCAGAGAATCATCCTCCAGTAATGATGTTCTAAAAGGTCTAAATTATCCAAGCAAATCAGATTTCAGCCAATAATTCCCCAAGAACATCTACAATTTCCCATGATTGAAGGTTTTGTGGATATGGAGAAAATGTCTCTGGTGCATAAAGTAGTGTTAGGAGATGCTCTGCAAACATCTGTCCAAGGAAGGAAATTCTTGAAGCACACCAGAAAGGAAAATAACTTATATAAGGTGCTTTCAAGGCTATACATGAAGTCCTACTTGGTGCAACTATTGATACATCTCTCGCTCCTGTTGAAAATTTGAAACTGTCATTAGACAAACATTCAAGGAGTATACCTCCAGGCTTATTGAAAAGAAAAGATAAGAGGTTGAGGAGAGTTTGGAAGAGAAAAGGTTATTGGCATTACATGACAAGTGTGCTCTTGAACACTCATGTGCTGAAAAGAATCTAGAAGCCATGAAGGTTTGTGAGTCTAAAGCAAATGATGTTCTTGCTTATTGCTTGAAGTGGCTAGATGCCACTTAGAATATTAAGGTTGGTATGGACTCCATTGAGTCTCAACTATCTATCATCTCCGGTACCTACAGCCTATCCAAAGATAGAGACAGATCAACTTGGAACGCCATTACTGTGCATAAAGAAAATTTATTTGTCTTGCAGAAGTAGAAGGAAGAAATTATCAAAAAAAATGATCAGTTGAGTGATATTGCAAGAGTGGAATACACTCCAATTGACAAGGCTTTGGCATGTGCGGAAAAACTTGAAAAGATAAATTTGACTCTTGATATTTCAGACGGTGTAGAAGAAACTTTGATAGAGTTGGAATCTCTAAACAGGATGCTAGTATCCACAAAAGATAGTTGGGAGAATGGAAAATTAGTATGGGAAGGTATTCTAAAGGAGCTTCAAGGATTACCATCCTCCGGTTGATACATGTTTCTTTGTTTTTCTTTGTTTTCATGTTTTTAAGATGTTTTTGGGACACCCTTTGTCCTTGATGTCAAAGGGAGAGTGAAGAATAGTGGAATGTTAGTGTTAGGGGGAGAAGTGTTGTAAATAAGAAGTTTTGTAAATATTTCTTTTGGCACATGTTTCCATGAATGAAAAAGGGGGAGATTGTTTGAAAAATGAAGAAGAACATCTCATTTTGTTATTTTGTGTTGTCATTGATGTCACCATGAGTTGCATTTGCAAGATCAAGTTTGAAGTTTTTTTAGTATTCTGGTCTGATATCTGAACCGGTATTTTGCTTATATCCTCCGGTATTTTGGTCTGCATCTGTTTGTTGGTGATTATTGTTGCTTGCAATTTTGGTAAATGGTTTGTAGACATTGGGAGCATGTACATTCAAGATCTCACATATCCAGATGCTCATATGGTGTAGCATCATTACATTGGTATTTGCAAATATGCTATTAGGTCTATCCTTGGTCGACCTAATGGATGTATTGTGTATTAATTTTGTTATGTGAATATATGTCTGACCTATCCTAGGTCCATGCCGACTTGATGTAGCGTGTTGGATGTGTAAATTTATTTTTGTGAAAGCTTAAAGCCGACTATTGATATTTTTGGTGAATGAGAAGTGCATCTAATTAGGCTGACCTAATTGATGCTTGTGAAGAGATCAGATATATATATCGGACAGTGTTTAAAGTTACATAGTTTTTGTGTGATGATGTGAATGCAAATGTGAACAAGAGTGAATATGATGAAGTGTGTTAATTCAATTTACTAAGCTTCATTGGAACTAAATCTGGACTCACTGGGTGTACTCTATCAATTCATTTTCTAGCAGAAAGCCATTTCAATGTCATTATAATTTTGTAGGCAGTGAGCCTTTGTTTTGGATAGTGAGTCCTGGTAGTGAGCCACCCATTTCTAATATCTTATAACCAGTTATACTATATTGTGATCTAACACTCACCGTGGTTTTTCCCATTTTGGGTTTTCCACGTAAAAATCCTAGTGTTCATGTGTTCTGTAATTTCATGTTCTCTTAATCCTTTTACTTATCTTTGCTATTGTATGTATTGGAATAATTGGATGGTATCTGATGAGAAAATTTAAGAAGATACTGATTCACCCCCCCTCTTAGTATCTTGGAAATTTAACATGATATATATAATTAAAGAGAATCATAAATGGATAGTATTTAAACAAAGTGTGCATTTTAAAATAAATACAACTTACAATTTAAGTTTTAAACAAATCAACTTTATAAATATATTTTAGATAATTTTATATGTAGTTTTAGAATGCTAGGAGATAAATTCTTATATATACCATTAATGATATACTAAAATATATATTTATATACAATACTACACATAAAAATAAAGATTAAACATTGATCTAATGCTATGCTACAAATTGTACTCTTGTATCCAAAGACTAGACATTGATTGAGTGATATGCTACAAATTGTTCTTTGTATGCAAGGACTAAAAGTTGGTTGAGTGTTATGCCACAAATTATATTCTTGTATCAAGGACTAAACATTGATTGAATACTATACTACAAATTGTATTCTTATATCCTAAACATTAATTGAATGATGTGTTACAAATTGTACTCTTATATTAAAAACTAAACATAATTGAGTGCTACACTACAAATTGTATTGTTATATCCACTACCCATATTACCAAATCTAACAAATCAATATTAATCTTTTCTCTTTGTTAATTAATATAACACAAGACAAAAAACAAATAGAAAAATCCTGACTTTGTTTTAATTTTTTTTTTTTTTAAAACCCATAAGGGCCCGTACCAATGATTTTTTAGTGGCTAATATTCGCCAATTAGCTGATAGTTGAAATTTGGGAATAAAAATTGGCTAGCAGCTCAAGCTGTAATGTGACCTGAATCGCCACATTTTTTATAAAATTTTAATTGCCTTATTTAAATTACCAAAGTATTTATTTTATTAAAAAAATAACTCAAAAATTTGTCACAATATTCGATACATAATTATATCATATTTACCTAAATTTTATAAGTTATAATAGATTTCTATATTAATTCACCAATAGTATATCATAATTATTAGTTTCCTAGGATCATATTTCCAATCTTTACTTTCCACAATTGATCTACAATATAATCTAACGGTTCTTGTTGTATTTTCTGAGGTAAATTTCTGCAATTTTTACTGCTCATGGGCCCGAAATTGATTTTGGATCAATGATCCAAAAGCAATTTTGGGCCCCATGAGCATTAAGATTGTGGTACATTTTGTCTTGTGGAATATAACAAGGGTCATTAAATTATATTTTAAATCAATGGTGGCAAGTAAATATTATAGTCTACCCCTTAAACTCATTGACAATTTCCATCCTTGAGCCCCTACTTTTTCATAACAATTTTTTTTTTAGATTGGAAGGATTCACCAAAATAATTAATGCTTTCTCTTATTATTTTCCAAAATTCACCAATATTTTTTAACATAACTTTAGTAATTTAAAAAACAACAGTCAATAAACTTATTATTTAAAAAAAAAAAATCATCAATAAAATTAATATTTTTTTTTTAAATAAAAGATTCGGCAAGATTTTATATCTAATTTCGAAATTTCGAAAGATTTTATTGGAATCAGATTCCTCCACTAAAATATCTGTAACAGTGATAATTCTCGTCATTTGTGTATGGTGCGTCTAATGACATTGGTCAGTTTCCATTCACTTGTTCATAGCGGACGAATGTACCACGCAAGCCGGCTTCGAGAAAAGATAAAAGGATCTGGAAACAGATTTTATATTGCTGAAACTCTTTATATACAAATCTTAGCGTTGGCTAGCACGGTTATTCGCCTTGAAATCTTTCTGTATCTCCAGACTAACTGTGAGAGGCTTGACGATTTTTGAAAAACTAGGTTAGTTTTGTGTGGATTCGTGTACAAACAGAAAAGATTTAGATGGGACGGACTCCTTCCTGTGGAAAACTGGGACTTAACAGAGGTCCATGGACGCCAGTGGAAGATCTCTGTTTAACAAATTATATCCAGGCTCATGGCGAAGGCAGCTGGGGATCTCTTTCCAAGAAAGCAGGTTTTTTTTTTGTTTTTTAAATAAATATTAGCCAATCATACATCATCCTCCTAGAATAAGGATTAGGGTTATTCTTGCTTCTCAGTTGCATTTCCATTTTAGGGTTAGGGGTTTGCTTGTATGTTTATTTCACATATATTCATTCATTTCAGGTTTGCTTCGAACCGGAAAGAGCTGTAGATTGCGATGGTTAAATTATCTTAAACCCGACGTCAAACGAGGACATATCTTACCTGACGAAGAAGATTTAATTCTCAGGCTCCATCGGCTTCTGGGAAACAGGTGAACTTCACTCCATTCAAAATATTCTTTTTGTTTTTTTTTTTTAAATGAAGCAAGTTACTATAAAGTCAGAGTGCAAACAAAAGAGTATGAAATCCTTTCGGGTGTCAAATGGTTTCAGATGGTCTTTGATCGCTGGACGTATACCCGGAAGGACTGATAATGATATTAAAAACTACTGGAACATTCACCTGAGTAAAAAGCTTATCAGCCAGGGCATAGATCCTCGCACACACAGGCCCCTCGCCGAATCTGAGGACATATGGTGGAACCATCAAAGCACCGATATTCAACAAAACATTCTCCAACCCTCTGCAACACCAGAAAGTGCCGATCCAGAAATACATGACAAAGATTCAGATTTCATAATAGCAGGTCATAAGGAGGACCAGATTTGCTCTTCAGTGGCTACACCAGCAATCACTTGTTTACAGAGCGCACCTACCATTTTGTCTCCCGCCAGTGAGATTATTACTTATAGTGAAGTTGGTAATTCGAATTCTTGTGAGACTACGAAACAAGGAACATACAGCAGCCAGTTTCCTTATTTCCTTCCTGCAACTCCAAGAGCAGCAATAGCCTATGGAAATACCACTTCATTTATGCACCTTTCGTTTCTACAGTCAGTTATCAACGAAGAGTTTGAGATACCAGAGCCTACTGTTGAATACAATTCTGTTCCACAGCTTTTCCCTCATCAGTCTGAACGTGTAAGTCCTAGCGATGATTTGTGGTCTAGACTCCAGTCTCCAAGTACGCATTACCATCCTTCTCGTTGACCTAAGTATATCACTGAACTATATTCTGGATATTTCATTTATTTTGCTATCATGTATTCTTCACTCGACTGTTTGTATTTGTACAATTAGAACTAAAAATGTCCAAAAGGGTGTACGTTTACCCCTAGTTTGGACACCTATGCTGCTGTATTTAAGCCTTTCAAGATCTGGGGCAAAGTCCCGATTTGTTACCTCATAATAGAAAAGCTTACTTGAAATGGGCACAAGGGTAAACCTGTAACACTAGTTTAAGCACCTATGGTGATGTGTTTGAGTCTTTCAGGATCCCATAGGGTACCCATTTGTTATCTCACCAACCAAGAAAAACTTAAAATGTGCAGGAAATACAATGCCAATCTTCAATGTTTGAAAAGTTTTATGCGTTATTCCTGCTTTAAGAGCAGGCATTACAACTGCCAATCTTCAATTTTCGAAAGGTTTTATGCATTATTCCTATTTTGAGATCAGTATCTGTACTAAGCGTCCGTGATTTATATCCAAAACAAAAAAAAAAGGAAAGAAAAGAGTGTGTGATTTATATGTTTCTGTGGTGTAGATTTGAATTGCTGCATATTCCGTTTACATATATTTGGTACATAATTGCAGTATCACTGACCGGTAAGCTTATTTCCCAATTGCTATATAGGTGTTCATGAGGTGGATCCTTCAGGAGATTCTTCAAATTGTTTTAGCAGAATCAAATCCCGAAAAATTCCTTTAAAATATAATACTGCATCATCCAATCTGCAAATCAAATGATACAAAAGCTTTATGAGAAAAATAATCTTGATTTTCAGACATTTACTGAACATAAAAGTGTCATAGGAAAAAACCATCTTCTATGGGAAGAGCGTTTATACATCCATCTGCTGACTTCACTTAAATTGGAAATTTCTGTCTGTTATTTGCAAAATGATACGACTGTAGAAAAATATATGAATGGCATAGTCACTTGAACATTTCTTACAGTTTTACTCAGCAATATCGCTAAATCTTAATTTTATCATGGCGATTAACTAGAAAGATTTATAAAATGTTTAATGGAAGGCTATTCAATTAGCATTAATTTTATTTTTACCTTTTTCTACTTAGTTTAAAAACTGTTAATGTACCTTAAAAGTTAAAATATATGCATTTTAAAGATTTTTTTTTTAAGTTATGGGTAAATGTTTTTTCATTGGAATAATGAATTGGAAAGAAGGATTTTGAAAGTGCCCCACCCTTTACAAGAAGAAAGAAAGAACTCAAAGATCTTAACACATCAACATAAAATAAAAACAGAGAATTAAATAGCAAAAAGACAACAATACAACAAAAAATCAATACCACCTCACTAACAAGGCCAAGGAAAAATGGATAGGGAAATTGTCAAAGAACAACAAAAAATCCATCAGCTCAAGGTAACATGAAGCTAAAATTCTTTAGAGATTTTTACATCCTCCCAATAGGTTTATCCTCTGACTTGACTAAACCTTGTTCCTTTCTAAAGAAATCTTAGTTTTAAGAGCCAAATTTGACTATAAAAGGAGTAATGGACCATTTTCCTTATTAGGTTCAATCTTGGATGGTGTGTGTTATGACCCAAAAGAGGGCTAAGAGTATTTATATCCTATATCTCACCATCTAGGCCATCCCTAACAAAATCCTTTCCCTTGCCAAACTCCTATGATCGTCGCACAACCAAATGAGACTCAGTTTTAATAGTAAGATTACAAATTTTGATTTAATCTTGTCCAAAAGAGGACAAACCTTCTCACCCTTACATTCCTTGGGTACCTCAACAAAAGTTTGAGGCAAAGAAGGTTCTCTCTAACCTTATTCTTATTGTCAATTTTCCTCCTCATAATCTTACACCTAGTAGAAGCATATCCATGCTTGAGACAATTGTGACACACTAGAATGGAATCCTTGTAAATAATCTACTACACCCAATTACCTAGCTTAGAGGATAATATGATTGAAGAGGGTAGAACCTTATCAAAATCTATAATAACGCATAATCTAGCAAATAATAGGCATTTACTAGATTTGGTCACCTTAAAGACTATAAATAATTGGTCAAAGTAGAGAGTAATTCCTAAGCAAACTTCCTCCTCCTAAAATTCCAATTTTAATACAAGTAATCTCATCCATATTTGGACGTTATTTAAACATTCATTCTCTATTTCAAAACCCAATTTACACCTCATACTTGGAAGAGAAAAAAAAATTCAAGAAACCATGAGCCACTTAAGAGGATTGAAACACAATCCTCATGAAGAGAAAAGAAGAATACAAAGAATCCCTTTAACAAAACTGAGATCTCAAATATACCACAAAGTTTCCATTTTCTCTTTCCCTAATTTATAAAAACATCTACATTAGACCTAGCTACTAAAAATAATTCAATAATGGCATTCCTTATATTGCAAGATGATATATGAAGAAAAGAGTCAAGGACTTGAAGCACCAACCACTTTCCCTCATTAACAAGCATCAAGGAATATGATTGAACTATAATGGAGTTAAACTTTTCTTTGAACACCTTAGTCCATGACTTATTCAAAGGAATATCACTAGTAGACCCTAAAGCATCCCTCAAAATAGGCTACAACCTATAGAACAAAGGAGCCTCCCCATCCTCCAAACTGATCCAATTTAGGATCTAAGACGATTGCTTAAAGAATGCATAACAATTACAATTCCAATCTCCAAATTACTAAAATGAAATCAACACCATAACATAATTAAACTAATGGAATTGAGAAAAAGACAGAATTCAGAAAGAGACAAGAAAGAGAGAATGCAAATAACTTGATAACGGAGTTCGTCGTAAAACGACTACGTCTCCGAGTCCCTCTCCAAAGAGTAGACCGATCCGATTGATATCTTCAAAAATTTGGCATTACAACAACTTGCAAGCTCTTCCCTTCAAGCACGATGGAATTCCAACATTCTCCCGACATACATGAACAGCAAATTATCTCCCAAAACGCTCTAAGTCTCCAACACTTGAGGAATTCTGAATTGCCCCTCTAAGCCTCTAATCTCCCCTTTTTATACAAAAAATTTACTCAATTTGGTTAACAACCAAATGATTTACAAAATCCACCTTATCTCTCCATTTTTACATAAAATCTTAATAATCTCCTTTACATAGATAAATTAACAATAATATCCCCCTTTAAAAATTCCAAGCCCCTAATTTTATTCTTTCCGAGCATTTGTTGTTACAAAATAAATCTTGATTTATTTTGTTGGGGTGGCAAATTTAATTGTTTTAGGAAAAAAAATATTGAAAATCTCCTTAAATGTGGGGATTCCACCTTTATGGAAGGCTCCCCACAAAATGTGGGCCATCCCCATATTAGGTGGCACCCCCACTTTAGGTGGGTCACCCCCCATAACATGGGTGGCATTCCCACATAATGTGGGTCGCCCCCCATGTGTGGGTGGCTTCCCACATAATGTGGGTCGCCCCCCATGTGTGGGTGGGTTTTATCCCACTTTTTTAGGAGTTTAATTTTATACTTTTTTTTTTATTTATTTTATTTTGATTTTTATATTTTTTTTTTTGAATTATTTTTTTTTCCAAAATATTTTCCAAATGGAGGATTGAGGAGATGACAAGTGTCAAGGGTTGATTGGCCATGGTGCTGACTGGGCATTGACGTCATCAGGTTGACCTAGATTTTGACCATCTGTAACTTCGTCATACGGACTCCATTTTTTCGTGAAACGAACTTCGCCGGAATCGTGATGATGAGCACTACATAATGGTGTTGACTTTGGCCGATTTTGACAACTTTGATTTTTACCCTTTTTCTGGCATGTTTTCTGAGGGTTGACTATAGGTTTGACCTTACATATTTTGAGCTTCGGGACTCCAATTGACTCTGTTCGAGTTGCATTGGAGTCAATATTTCACCCTCTTGTTGATGATACCATTCTGAAGATAAAAGAGAAACTTCAATTTTTGACGAAGATCTTCAGGATCAGTCCTCCCCACTAGAGAGCTTTTGGACCTCCAAAAGCTTGATTACTCAGAAAGTAAGGGTAAAGTTCCCTCACTCTTACCAATCTCCATCCATTTTTCCTTGCTTGGATTCATCCCCTTCAGTCCCACTCTGAGGTACTCAACTACTCCCCTTCGTGAAGTCCTAGTTTTCCTGTCTAGGATGATGTCTTCAACAAACTCTGACATGTACTCTGTGAAAGATCATCAACTAATGGAACCTGAATGTCAGTCTCCTCATCCAAGATCATCGAAGGTTCACACAACTTCAAGTTCTCAACATTGACAACTAAATAGATCTGCATGTATGGAGGAAGATTGAGGCGAAAAGCATTGGTTTCGATCTTTTCCAAGATCTCAAAGGGACCATACCAAATTGGATTGAGCTTTCTTCCTTCACCTTGGATTCTTTCCTTGCCGATATGTAACCAAACGTGGTCACCAACTTGAAAATGATGATCAGTGCAATGTTTTTAATGTCGAGCCTTGTATTTGGCTTGACTCTTTTCCAACTGTGCTTCCACTACCTGATGGATGGCTTGAACTTTCTAGATGAACTTCAAAGCCTTCTCTGCCTCATGGCGTCCATCCTCAACATCATCTTTCCCAAAAGAAAAATCCATTAGAGTCTTTGGCACATAATTGAAACAAGTCTCAAAAGGTGACCTCTTTGTAGAAGAGTGTGTTGCATGGTTGTAAGCATGCTACACATAGTGAAGACTCTCATCCCACAATTTGGGATGCTTGTTGTAGTAGCCTCTGAGTAGATGCACAACTGTCCTGTTTACTACCTTTGTCTGTCCATCGATCTGCAGATGGAAGGTTATTCTCTTCTTTAGTTTGGTGTCCATGAGTCCCCACAAAGTTGAACAAAATTTCCCTAAGAATCTAGAATCTCGGTCCGATACAATAGAAGTAGGTAACTCAAGATGAACCCATACCAATTGGAAGTACATTTGAGTTGTCAGTTCAGCAGTGACTTTCTTTTTACATGGCATTAAGATACACATTTTGTTGAACTGATCAACTACTACATAAAGATAATCATGACCCTTCCTAGACATAGGTAAACCCCCAACAAAATCCATAGACACGCTTTTCCATGGACAAGATGGAACGGGTAATGGTGTGTACAACCCTAGTTTTTTGTTACTTGGTATACTAGTTGCACACATAATACAACCTTTAATGTATTTGGCAACAGTTTCCTGTATTTTAGGCTAGTAACAATATTTCTGTAATTGAGTAACTGTTTTACTTACCCCAAAATGTCCTACAATCAAAGAAGTGTGAGCTTCATGGATTACATGTGCTTGTTCATCTTTTGGAACACATAACTTGCCCAAATGATACAAAAGTTTATCCTACACATAATAATCTTTCTCTCCTATCTGTTTTCCTACAATTAAAGCTGAATAAATATCCTTAAGGTTTTCATCATTAGCATATTGTTCCTGAAAGCTTTCATGCACCATGGAACTACCTTTAAGGATGATCAAAGTATTCATAACAGGAGTCCTAGAAAGCTTATCTGCTACTTTGTTACGGGTACCTTTCTTGTACTTAATTACTAAGTGAAACTATTGTAAAAATCCCATCCATCTAAAATGCCTACTTTGTTGCAGTTTAGATTGTGAGTGCAAGTATTGTAGTGGTTGGTGATCAGTGTGGATTACAGTTTCTTTCCCCATTATGTAATGTTTCCATTTCTTAACACTCTAAAAAAATGCATAAAGTTTCTTATCATAAGTAGGATAGTTACTTACTACTCCTGAAAAGGTTTCAGAGTGGTAGCAGACTAGTTTACCTCCTTACATAAGAACAGCTCCCATGGCAAACCCGCTTGCATCAGTATCGATCTCAAATGGCTGGTGTAGATCTGGTAAAGCTAGAACTAGTTTCGTGCTTAACTTTCCCTTCAAAGTGTTGAAGGCCTTTTGTTGTGGACCTCCCCACTAAAAATTTGTCTTCGTAATTGTCAATCCATGCAATGATGATGCAATGTAGGAGAAGTTTGCAATGAACTTTCTCTAGTACTGGACTGCACCTAAGAAACTTCTGACTTCTGTTACAGTACTTGGCTTAGGCCATTTTACAATAGCTTTGACCTTCGCAGGGTCTAGTTTCAATTGACCATTCCCTACAACATAGCCTAAGTACACTAGAGATGTCTTTGCAAATTCACATTTAGACATCTTTACATAAAGTTTTTCTTTTCTTAAAACATAAAAAAATTTCTTTACATGACTTAGATGATCATCCCAAGACTTGCTAAATATAAGAATATCATCTAGATAGATAATGAAAAAATCATCAATGAAAGGATGAAAGACATCGTTCATGACTCACATGAACATTGGAGGTGCATTACAAAGCCTGAAGGGCATAACCAACCATTCATAAAGTCCCTATTTTGTCTTGAAAGTAGTTTTCCAAATGTCATCTTCTGCAATTCTAATCTAATGATAACCACTTTGCAAATATAATTTAGTGAAATAAACTGCATGTTTCAACTGATCAAGTAAATCATCAATTCTTGGAAGAGGGTACCTATTTTTTATTGTTATCTTGTTCAAGGCGCAGTAGTCAATGCACATTCTCCAAGATCCATCTTTCTTTGGAACCAACACAATTGGAGAACCACAAGGACATGTACTAGGATGGATAACTCCTTTCTCCACTAACTCCTAAACCTGTTTCTTGATTTCCTCATATTGCATAATGGACAAATGGTAGAAGTCGATATTAGGCAATGGCACATCTTGTTGCAACTAGATTTTATGTTGTATTTCCCTCTTGGGTGGCAACCCCTTTGGTTCTTGAAACAAGTCATCATAAGCAAAAACAATTTTGACCATTTCAACCTTGTGTTTCGGGTCACACCCCTTAAATGCCTCAAAGTTATCTTCTTCTTTGGCTTTTACAAGCATTAACACAAAGTTCTTACTAGAGTTGACTAACCTTTTCATTTGACCAGCATTAACTAGTGTGAGATTAGTCTTGACCTTGTGTGCACATACAATGTATTCTACCCCATCTTTAAAAAGATGATACTTGTTCTCCCCCTATAAAATATTGCCTTTCTATCAAATAGATAAGAAGTCCCTAATACAAGCCCACAAATATCCAGAGGTACAACATCTACTTCTACTTCATCAATGAAATTAGTAGTGATGGAAAAATGCAATTTGCACTATTTTTTCACCTGCAACTATGCATCATTACATACCCATCCAAGTGGATAGGGCTTAGGATGAGGAGTAGTAGTTAGATTTAATTTCTTAACAACCTCTTCAGAAATCAAGTTGACTTGAGAGCCCAAATCAAATAGTGTATCAATCTTTGTGTGTTTAGTTGCCACACAAATGTGGAACAGTTCATTTCGTTGTTTATCAAATTTAGGAGTGGATACTTTACTTGCATTACTTGTACTTGCATTAGAAATACTTGCATCATAAGAGAGAATTATACCTTTCCCTTTACCTTGGATCCCGACAGCAATGATCTTTGTCTCATCTTCAGAATCAGATCCAAGATCCTGTTGAATGATAGCAGTAGTAGTCTTTTGTTTTCCTTTATTTCCTCCAAATCTTTTTGGCCTTGCTTTCAGATGCAATTTCTATCACCTCGATTCATCATGCCCCTCTTTCTTGCAATGCGAGCATGTGGGTTTTTCACCCTCTTTCTTCACCACAGTTGTCATCTTTCCTTTACCTTTATCTTTTTCTTTATCTTCACCCTTAGACTTTCCATTAGAATTAGATGGATTTTTATCAAACTTATCAATGAATGATCCCTTACCTCTAGACTCTAAGTGGGTAGCTTGGACACAAACTTCATCAAGGTTATTGGGATTCAAAACCAAAATTGAATGTCTAAGGTAGGAATGAAGACCTCTTATATACTTCAACAAAGTATCCTGGGTGTACAATGGAACATCTAATGCAATAGCCCTTTTACGAAATTCATGAGTGTACTCCTGAACGGACTGACCTTTCCCTTTCCTAAACATTTGCCAATTCATCATTAGTTGTTGCGTGTAGCCTAAGGGATAGAATTGTTTTTTAAGAGCACTTGCAAATTTTGTCCAGGACAAGTTGACTTTACCATGTTGGGAGATTTCTGCTCTAGTCCTACTCTCCCACCAAGTTAGAGTTGTACCCCCTAACTGAAGAGTAGCAAGTTGGATCCTATCAGCATCATCTATGAGGTTTTGGACTCTATAATAGACTTCAACCTGCTAAATCCAATCATCTAGTTTTTCAGCATTTAATTCACCACAGTATTTTGGTAAGTCAAATTTTACATCCAACTTAATTTTGGGCTTATGTGCACCCTTAAAAGGATTAAAAGGCATAGAATGAGTAGAAGAAGGAGAAGAAGGAGAAGACGGAGAAGACGAAGAAGAAGGAGAAGACGGAGAAGACGAAGAAGGCTCAGGATCATCTCCTGATTTCTTTCCTTTGTCTACATGAGCTTCATGTCTCTGCCTCATTTCTTGCCTCTCCTGGAATAAGACTTTGACCATGGCCTTCATGTCGAGAAAAGCCTTATGAAATTCCTTCTCACCAAGCATAGAACTTTGTCCATCATTTGGATCTGCCATTTGTGTTTGTGAATGAGCTCTTCATCTTCCAATCTCTGGATTAAACTCTTCAAGTTTGCCTTTTCCTTGTTGAAGCTGGGAGCGGGTAAGCATTCAAATCTGCAATACTTAGTCAAAGCACAGCTCTGATACCAATTTGATTTGATTTAGGATCTAAGAAAATTGCTTAAAGAATGCATAACGATTACAATTCCAATCTCCAAATTACTAAAATGAAATCAACACCATAACATAATTAAACTAATGGAATTGAGAAAAAGACAGAATTCAGAAAGAGATAAGAAAGAGAGAATGCAAATAGCTTGATAACAGAGTTCATCGTAAAACGACTATGTCTACGGGCCCCTCTCCAAAGAGTAGACCGATCCGATTAATTCCTTCAAAAATTCGGCATTACATCAGCTTGCAAGCTATCCCCAAAATTAAGGGGTTTTTTTAATATTTTTCCTAAAACAATTAAATCTGCCACCCCAACAAAATAAATCAAGATTTTTTTTGTAACAACAAATGCTCGAAAAGAATAAAATTAAGGGCTTGAAATCTTTAAAAGAGGGATATTATTGTTAAATCCTCTTTGTAAAGGAGATATTAAGATTTTGTGTAAAAATGGAGAGATAAGGTGGATTTTGTAAATCATTTAGTTTTTAACCAAATTGAGTAATTTTTTTGTATAAAAAGGGAAGATTAGAGGCTTAGGGGGAATTTAGAACTCCTCAAGTGTTGGAGACTTAGAGCGTTTTGGGAGATAATTTGTTGTTCCTATACGTTGGGAGAATGTTGGAATTTCGTCGTGCTTGAAGGGAAGAGTTTGCAAGCTGATGTAATGCCGAATTTTTGAAGGAATCAATCGGATCATTCTACTCTTTGGAGAGGGGCCCAGAGACATAGTCATTTTACGGCAAACTCCATTATCAAGCTGTTTGCATTCTCTCTTTCTTGTCTCTTTCTGAATTCTATCTTTTTCTCAATTCCATTAGTTTAATTATGTTATGGTGTCGATTTCATTTTAGTAATTTGGAGATTGGAATTGTAATCATTATGCATTCTTTAAGCAATTGTCTTAGATCCTAAATCGGATCATGGATAACTATTATTAACTTTAAAGGAGCTAAAGATGATTATGGAGTCACCACACATGATAGCAAGGTTACCATTTTCAGACCATCCCAACCATCTAGGGCACTTGCCTCTAATCCAAATTTTTTTCCCAATGGTTATGATATCTTGGAATAGCTGAAAAGAATCCCCACTCAGATCTCCATCATGGATTTGTTGAAGATCTCTCCCGCACATAGGAAGATCCTAGAGGAAGCATTTGCTTCATCCACTATCCCCACAAATCTCAATGCAAACTAGTTCCAAGCTATGGTCGAACACATCACCACCCCTCATCTCTTGACATTTTCTGATTAGGACCTCCCAACACAACCATCTCATAACCATGCACTCCCTCTCAAAGTCTTCATCCATAAAAACAAAGTCAAAAGATTCTTGGTGGATGGAGGTGCAGGTATAAAAATTTGTACCCTCAAGTTAATAAAAAGTATGGGATTTTCTGAGGATGTCATTGAAAAAGGAAAAGGTATAAGAATCAAGGCATATGATGATTAGGAAAGAGTGTCTCAAGGCACTATCCAACTCCCTATTCAAGTAGGGCCAACCATCATGTAAACTACATGACAAGTCCTAGACCTTGAATTGCCTTACAATATCCTTCTGGGGCACCCATGGATCCATGTGATGTAAGTTTTGGCATCCACCTTCCACCAATGCATCAAGTTTCCTTATCAAAGTCAAGAGGTCACAATCCATGGGGATTCTGAACCATTTTATTATTGCAAGAATCTGGAAGCTAAGTACTACAAAATCCCCCAAGTCCCAAAGAATGATGAAGGCCCTACAACCCCATATGTAGACCCATCTACTCTCACCTCCACCTCTGAGAAAAAGACACCCACCATTCCTTACATCTCTGATATCAAAGACATTATCCAATACAATGGGTGTGGGGATTACAAACTAAAAAAGAGTTCCTTTGTAGTAGTGGAGTTACCTCAATCTACTAGGTCTCATGGGAAGCCCCAGCTAGTTGAAACATCAACCCAAACCTTCAAAGAAGACCTTTACATATTCAAATGTTGTGGGGACCTAAGTTGAGAAGTGCTAGATGAAAAGGATGTATCAAGTTTGATATCTTAAGATGAAAGGTTTGTGCTTGATCTTCCCATGGATGAGAATAGCAAAGGACTACAGATGATGCTTAGTATAGGTTACAAAAAGAACAAGAAACTCGAGCAAAATGATAATGGATTGTTAGAACCCATTTTTTCTAAGAAGCATATAAGAAATCTTGGCCTTGGATGTACTCCTCTGAAGGTGACCATACTTGGAAAAAGTGCTCTGATTAGAAAAATTAAAACTCCCCCTCAGTTGTCAATATCTATAAGTTTTCCTTTAGACAACTATACCTTCGATATAACTAATGTGTGTGATGAGGACCCTATAACTGACTTACCTATGCTATTCGAAAATTCCTCCCTTCCAATGATTAGTACCCTATCCTTGAGTCAAACAACCAAACCCATGAGCTAAACTTAGTCTATCCCCAACTCATCGATTACAACCAACAAGGGCCACCAATTTTGGACACATTCAAAAATGATGAGGTGCTCTTAGAATTCATGGGATTGATGCATATTATACCATGTGGAGATCACAAGGTTGGGTTTGCATTGTGCTAGACACACATTCCTATTATGGGGAGCGGATTGAATCCCTCAGTCACAAAAGTGAAAATTTGAGAATAATCTCTAGGTCTTTGAGTGAGAAGTTCCACACTATGGAACTCTCAAACCTAAAAATAGTAAAATTAAAGGATGCATCCAATGGTGAAAACATCTCTGAGGCATCGAAGGATGAGGGATTCAATCTTCCCCATAGTGTTATTCATCAAGAGAATTCAGCAATTTTAGCAGAGAAGTGTAATCCTATCAACTTGGGAACAGAAGAAACATTGACTATCACCTTTTATACATAATCACTCCTGATAGAAGAACAAGAACTCCTAGCTGCACTTCCGAGGGAAAGAAAGGTGAAATTTGCATAGACCTATGCCGACATGCCTGGCCTTGATCTAGAAGTTGTGGTGCACCACCTCTTTGTCTATCCCAAAGCAAATCCAATAAGGAAAAAGTCGAGAGAGATGCATCCAAAAATAGCATCATTGGTCAAAATGGAATTACAAAAGCTCCTTGATGCTAACTTCATATAGCCAATTGATTACCTAAAGTTGGTTTCAAATCTTGTGCCTATATCAAAGCCCACTGGGGGCATCTGCATCTACACCAACTTCAAAGATTTGAATAAAGCATGTCCCAAGGATGATTTCCCTCTCCCAAACATAGACATGATCATGGATATGATGGTAGGACATGAAATGCTATCACTAATGGATAGATTCTTAGGATACAATCAGATCATGATAGCTAAGGATAACCAACACAAAACAACTTTCATTGTCCGTGGGGGACATACTATTGGAATATGATGCTTTTCAGGTTGAAAAATGTAGGAGCTACCTATCACAGAGATATGACACTAATCTTCCATGACATGATTCACAAAATTGTGGAAGATTATTTGGAAGACATATTGGCTAAGTCAAAGAAGCATCGAGATGACATAGTGGCATTGAGCTTCATCTTCAACAAGCTAGAAGAATACAAGGTCAAAATCAACCCAAAAAAGTGTTCCTTTGGGGTACAATCAAGAGAGATCCTTGGGTGTATCATGTCTATGAGAGGAATTGAGATAAATCCCACCAAAGTCAAAGAAATCCTCGAGATGGAGGCACCAAGGAAATTAAAGTAGTTAAGGGGTTTGCAGGGAAGATTCTAGTCTATCTGCCAATTCATAGCACAATTAGCAAATAAGGCTATCCCGTATTCTCATCTACTCCACAAGTAGCTGTGCTTGCAACCCCTAAATCTTCCTTGGTAGTTGTTGTATCTGGGCGTCTTGTGGGTCTAGCTGTGGTGGCTAAGGTGGCTATGGAGGTTGCTAATCTCTCTACCCCCTCTGATCTCTTTGATCTTGTTGTCGTTCTGGCTATTGTGGAGGTGGTCCACCTCCTCCTCTAGGTGCTCTTGGGACCTGTCCTACTTGCGCTCTCATTGATGTCCTACCTCAAGGTCTCCTCTATGGCAGTGCTACTCCTAGAAATATGAGCTAAATTGGAGGTTTAAACCAATCATCATAGGCATGTGTAGTGGCTAGATCTACCTATCCCTGATCGTAGGCCCATGCCCTAGCCACTAGCTTCCTAAAGCTGCTAATTGGATTGGATGCTAGGATCATTCATCCCCATATGGTCTTTATGGATCTGTGTGCAAAAATAGCCACATACTAATCATTAGGGTGATCCTGAACATCCCCAAACTATTTAGCTACCCTTTTTAGTAGGTAACACTCAATCATGGTATGCTCATGTCCCTGCATCAATCAATCATGTCTAGCATAAAATATCTATTGCACATCATCAAACCAAGTAGGAATATGTAACCATGTCCTCCAAGTAAACACTATCATCTCATAAATTAGACAATGCTAGTAAGGTAGGCCTAGTTGTCATGTATATCTAAAGGTGAGGCCACCCCTATACCTCCAAACTGTTGGGTCTTCAGGCTCTACATTGACCACAATAACCATCAATCAAAGCATGATAATGTGCTCCTAGGCCCAAATGTGTAAAAGTGTAACACCGGTACCAAACTATTTAGCTACCCTTTTTAGTAGGTAACACTCAATCATGGTATGCTCATGTCCCTACATCAATCAATCATGTCGAGCATAAAATATCTATTGCACATCATCAAACCAAGTAGGAATATGTAACCATGGCCTCCAAGTAAACACTATCATCTCATCAATTAGACAATGCTAGTAAGGTAGGCCTAGCTATCATGTATGTCTAAAGGTGAGGCCACCCCTATACCTCCAAACTGTTGGGTCATCAGGCTCTACATCGACCACAATAACCATCAATCAAAGCATGATAATGTGCTCCTAGGACCAAATGTGTAAAAGTGTAACACCGGTACCAATCACTCAACTATCACAATAGGTGAACTCATGAAGATCATGATATAATAAGGGCAGCATCACTAGTCCCCAAGTAAATAGTGTCCTCTCTCGAGCCATCTACTCCAAAGCCAAACGCCATCTCAGGCTGAAGTATCTGCCCCGCCAATCCAAAGCCACTAGTTCACATATAATCGCAACAATGATCAACTAAAAATTCAGCACTCAGTCTCTGTAGTAGTCTAGGTCAAGCTAACCCTTAGAAAGTATTAGCTTCTCAACCTCCAAGACGACAAAGCATGCATCACCGTTGGCATCTATATCATAAATAACTCGGTCGCTATGAATCAGTAGCCACAAGATGCACCAGATGTCCTCTAGAGTAATAGTGGCCTCACTGGTGGGAAGGTGAAAGGACGAGGTCTTGCTATGCCACCTCTCAGCTAGTGTTGTCATTGTCACCAAGTGGTTCCTAACAATAGGTGCATAGGAAACATAGGTCGATCTCGTCTAGGTGCTCCTGTCACAACTCATGTAAACCACTCAATCTAATCAGCACCGAGGGTTGATGCTCATGTGAAAGCATAGGCTCTCTAACCTCCTACACTCAGGAACTCACAACATCAAAATTCATAAAAAAATCTAACCTTGTTTATATTTTATGACGTGAGAACAACAAATGTGTCCCTATCCACAAAGGCATCACCCTTTGGAAACTCCAAGCAGTGATGCTTGACCCCTTCAAAATACAAACTAGCTTGTGGCATTGCTATTTGCATACACAGGCCCCTTTGACTAAAAAACCCTAAACCTAAATTGAGTCATGGCATTGTCATTCACAATGGCATCGCCATTTGTAGTTTGCAACCCTAAAGCTAAATTGCAGTATGGAGTCGTAATTCACAAAAGCGGCACTATTTGAGCCTTAGCATCACCAATTTTGTACTTTTAGCATTGCCATATAGTGATGCTAGACTCTTGGACCTTTCAAAAAGTAATAAATGCACTAAAAAATTAAATTAAAAGGTTGAATTAGGATCACATACCATTGGTCTTGTGCCTGGAGGTCTCTCGTACACTCAGACTCACTCATAAATGTGTTGAGGAAACACTCTTTGCACCATTTTGCAAGAGGGTCAGAGCTCAAAATGATGAAATTTTCCAAGAGTGAATGTGCAAATGAATGGAAATGACCCCTCAAGGGCTACTTAAGCATGAAAATTAGGGTTTTTTGCCCCTTTTTAGTCGTCAAACTAGGGTTTTGTGCCCCCAACCTTGTTTTAGCTAAACCAAAGCTCTTTTTAGGTTGTTTTCTCATGTTTTGGCATATTTTTGGCTTCCTAGAGCCTTTTTGGACCTGTCAGGTAGTTTGTCATCTTTTTTTGAGAAATCACCCAAAAATCCAATTTTTTGTCTGATCTCTTGAAAGGGCAATATGCCAGCATAATTCTTCCACTAGGGCAGTAGTGGGGCATCTGAAAAAATTAGAATTTTTTTGAATTTTGATCTTGGAAAATTTATTCTTTGAACTAAGGCAACAAGTACATTGCTTCAAAGAGGGGAAAAATGTAGATATTCAAATTATCCTGATTGATATCATGCACTTGATTCTGATTCACTAACACCAATTCTTCCTTAATCACTCCTTTACTAACCAATTAATTAAATAGTCTTTATTTAATTAATTCATCAAAATTCCCCTTTTAATTAAATAAATCAATCTTTATTTAATTAAGCCCTAATGTTCTCTCTTTTAATTAAATAAATCAATTTTATTTAATTAAAATCTAGTGTTCTCTCTTTGATTAAATAAATCAGCTTTATTTATTTAATCCTAATGTCATATCCTTTAATTAAATAAACCAATATATTTAATTAAATCTCCAAATATCCTCTCATTTGATTTAAATAAAATCTAAAATATCTAAATCAAATGTCATATCAACTAATTCTATCAAAAATAATTAGTCGTAATTAGATTTTAACTCTAATCCTCAAATCCTCTAGATTTTGCAACTTGCACATATAAATCAATTTATTTGATTTATTAATTCTTATATTTCCATTTAGAATGGCACCACTTTGGAATATTCCCTCAATTTGAAATCTGCCTCCCAAAAGGACTTGTCCTCCAACATGGAATTTATAGCTCTTGCATGTGCTTTTTCTTGAGCCAAGTGGCATTAACTCATCTTACAATTCTTCCTCCACAAGCCATCTTTTGAATTTCAATTTCCACCTAATTGCATTAATTTGTACATTGATCAAAATGTGCTCCACCTCTCTTCAATAACATGTTGACAAGTGGTGCAATTCCCTTGGTTGAAGTTTAATCCCACATTCATCCTTTTTGCTCATTCCTCCATCCTTTTTTCCTATAAATGGAGGACTCCTCTTTTGATTTTGGATCCACAACTTTATCCAAGATTACTATCTATAGATTTTGACCAATTTCACCAACATTTCATCCAAGTTTGCATAGTTTCTCATCAATCCTAGCTAGGTTATTGACAATTTTCATCAAGGAGCACACAACCATCATCAAGTTCATCAAAGCTTTGCAAGGAATTGGGAAAGGGATTATTTCCGCATCAAAGAAGCACCAATTCCCCCATGGGATGTTGGTTTGAATGCTTTGAATAATATTTATTAAAATTTCATTTGATTTACTTTGCTTTGTTTCTTGTTCATTGTGTTTGAATGAATTGTATGGGGAATGATTGTTTTAGATTTATTTATTGGCTAACATAGGCTTGTTTAATCATGTTGGATCGGGTCTAGACCAACCATTCACAAAGATGTTGAGGGTAATTATGGTCAAAATGAAGGTCATTGAAATTGCACAACGAAGAGGTCATCATGTCAAAGACGTGAGTAACCGTGAAGAAGAACAGGTTGAAGTTGAAGGAGAAGAAAACTAACCTAAACTTGATCAAGGAGAAGAGAGGTTCATTCGATCCCTAACCAAAATAGATACCAGGCCTTGTTTTAACCCTCCAGATTATAGTGGTATCTTTAATTCGGATGAATTTTTGGATTGGATCAACAAGATGGAGAATTTCTTTGACTTTGAAGGTATAGAAGAAGACAAGAAGGTGAAATATGAGCATAAAAAGTTGAAAGGGAATGCATACCTATGGTAGGATCATTTGCAGACTAGTAGAAAAAGAAGAGGCGAGGAGAAGATAAAGTCAAGGGAACAAATGGTAAAAAAATTGAAGATGAAATTCATGCATGCAGACTATCAAATAAATCTATTTACCAAATTGCAGAAATTGAAGCACAAAGAATCTAGTGTCAAGGAATACACATAATATTTTTATTAATTGAGAATTCGAGCAAATCACTCAGAGAATGAGGTTGACCAAGTTGCAAGGTATATAAATGGATTGTGGATGTCCATACAATATTATATTATATTGCTCAAACTACAAAGTGTGGAAGAGGCCTACGAGTGTTCATTGATGGCTAAAGAGAAGTTGAATAGGAAACAACAAAGCAATAATAAGGGTAGAGGAAAAAATGCTCGTGGTAGAGGATAGAGCAATGGTAGAAGAGGATATCCTACCAAACAAGATGAAGATGGTACCTCTCGAACTTAGGAAATGGGAGGCAAAGGAAACTCTTGAGGAAGAGAAGAATCTTTTTGGGGAAGAGGAAGAGGCAGATGCTTCACTGGTACATCCTAGCAATGTGGAGAGATCAGACATAGGTCTTTTGAATGCCCACAATTTTAAGGTGGAGGTAAGGGAAAAGATGCCAAAGTTCATGTGGCCCAAGCAGAAGATGAAGTGGTAGAAACTTTGAAGCATGGAGAAGACCCAAAAGATGGAGATTCTTTGATGATAAGAATGATTTTGTTAAGTCTTGAGAAGGCATAAAAAAACCAATATAGAGAAGAAATTTGTTCAAAACCAAATGCAAGTTAGGGGAAAGTGTTGTAATGTAATTGTAGACAACAGCAGCATAGAAAATATTGTGTCTGAAGAAATGTTGAGGAAGTTGAAGCTAAAAAGAATGAAGCATCCCAGCTTGTACAAGGTCTCGTGGTTGTAGAAGGAGCACCAATTGGTGGTAAGATAATAATTCTTGGTTAACTTCAAGATTGGTAATTACAAGGATGATACTATGTGATATCCAATGGATTCCTATCATCTCTTGCTAAAAAGACCATGACAATTTGATCGACAAGTTGTTCATGATGGAAAGAATAATACATATACCATTAAGAAGGATGGTCAAGAATTTATTTTGAATCTTATGAAGGATAAAGATGAAGATACATAAGGTATTTCCAAGGTGTTTCTTGCCTCATAAAAGAAGTTCCTGAAGTATTTGAAGAAGGATGGTTTTTTTTATGCATTTGTAACCCAACCATCTCAAAACCTAACAACAAAAAATGAAGAAAGGTTGGAAATATAAATTCAAGAATTGGTTGATGAGTATGCTAACATAATGATGAAGGGGTTGTTGGATGGACTGCCACTAATGAGAGAAATAAGTCACTCTATGGATTTGATCCAAGGTACAATTTTACCAAACAAGGCACCGTATAGGATGACACCTCAAGAGAATGACGAAATAAATAGACAAGTCTAGGAGTTGTTGGACAAGGGTTTGATAGGGAGAGTCTTAGTCCATGCAGTATACCTATAGTATTAGCACTTAAGAATGCAGGGGAATGGAGGATGTGTATAGAATCCCATAGAATTAATAAGTTCACCATTAAATATAGATTCCCATTGCCCAGAATGGATGATTCAATGGATTGTTTGAGTGGAGAAAGGTACTTCACAAATATTGATCTAAAGAGTGGTTACCATCAAATCAGAATCCATGAAGGGGATTAGTGGAAGACGACATTCAAGAGGAAGGATGGACTATATGAGTGGTTGGTCACATCATTTGGGTTGAAAAATGCACCCAGTACATTCATGAGATTGATGAATCAAGTACTAAATCCCTATCTTGGTAAGTTTGTCATAGTTTAGCTTGATGGTATTTTAATTTTAAATAAAATAAAAGAAGAACATTTAGAACATATTAGGGTTGTTTTTGCAAATATTGAAGGAAGAAAAACTAATGGGAAATCTGAAAAAGTGTATTTTCATGAAGGAGATAGCATGTACTTGGGATTTTTAGTTTTAGAAGAAGGATTAAAAATTTATCCTGAAAAAGTAAAGACTATTGTTGAATGGCCATTGCCAAGGAGTGCTTTTGAAGCTCGCAATTTTCATGGGTTGGTGAGCTTCTATGGGAAGTTCATAAGAAATTTTAGTGAAATTCGTCCTCCTATAAATGAAACAATGAAGGGAGTAAGGAAATAATTTAAGTGGACAATTGCAGCAGAGAAAAGTTTTTAGTTGTTGAAGAATAAGGTAACAAAATAGCTAGTATTGGTATCACCAAACTTTGGAAAAGTTTTCCAGGTGGATTGTGACACAAGTGGAACAACAATAGGAGGAGATCTCAGCTAAGAGGGAAGACCAATAGTGTATTTCAGTGAGAAATTTAATGAAGCTAAGAGGAAATATTTTGTGTATGACCAAGAGTTCTATGCAGTTGTGCAAGCACTCAAAAAGTGGAGGAATTATTTGTTACCAAAATAATTTGTGTACAAGTATACAAACAATCATGCCCTGTAGTTCATAAATAATCAAGGTAAGTTGAACCAATGACACATGAAATGGATTGAGTTCTTACAAATTTATTTTTTTGTGTTAAAACATAGGAGTGGTAAATCCAACTGAGTTGTTGATGCACTAAGTAGGAGAACTTTGTTATTGAATGAGATAAAAGTGAATTTTGTTGGTTTTGATGAGTTATATGAACAAGATCCAGATTTCAAAGAGGCATGGAAGGCATGTCAGAATCTAGTGGAATTGGATCAAACTCAATGGCTAGATTATTTCATTCAAGAGAACTTGTTGTTCAATTTGTGTATTCCTAGAGGCTCCATGAGGGATAATTTAATTAGAGAAGAGCATAGTGGTAGATTGGGTGGAAATTTTGGAGTAGATAAAATAATAGCTCTATTGAATGAGAGTTATTATTTGAAAAGAATGAGTGTTGATGTCAAGAAGATGGTACAAGGATGCAAAATTTGTCAGCATGCAAAGGGTATGAAACAAAATACTAGATTGTATCAACCATTACTAATTCTAGAGAGACTATGGGAAAATATTAGCATGGATTTTGTTCTAGGACTACCTCAAACTCAATGAGATAATGATTCAATTTTTTTGGTTATTATTAGATTTTCAAAAATGGCTCATTTTATTCCATGTCAGAAAACTAGTTATGCTTTCCATATAGAAAATTTATTTTTCAAATAACTAGTTTGGTTGCATGGTTTCCCTAAGAGTATCATATCTAATTGGGATCTACAAAGTTTTTTGGCCATTTCTGGCACACGTTATGGAAGAAATTAGGCACACATTTGGGTTTTAGTTTAGCCTACCATCCACAAACAAATGGTTAGACTAAAGTTTTGAATAGGAGTCTGGGTAATTTCCTTGGATGTTTGATTGGAGACAAACCAAAATAGTGGGAATTTTTGTTGCCATAGGAAAATTTTACCTATAAAAATTTGGTTAATAGGAATATTAGAAAAATTCCATTCAATGTGGTGTATGGTTTCAACCTTGGGGGTGTAGATGAACTCAAAGATAGTGTAGACCTAGTGAGAAGCAAACTAAAGAAGTAGATAGTGTAGACCTAGGGATCATTTATTTGGTATTGTCTTGTGGAGTTACATCTTGTTTTAGTATCTCTTTATGTGAGTAGCTATTTAAGGGATAGGGTGATGAATTATAGTATGCGTGTTTTCATTATGCATAGTATGCTTTGTAATTTTTTTAAGGAACCCTTTTGAATAGTGATGGTGTTTGTAAGGGAAATATGTGTTACCCTTAGAGCTTAGGGGTGGATTGAAAATAAATCCTATGGTTGGGAGGAGAGCTTGTGGTCATATATTATTTTTGTTTAATTCTTATTTTTAGGTGCATATATATTATTTTTGTTGAATTCTTATGTTTAGAGAAAATTTGGAATCAATGGGAGGCCTATGAAAATTAGGATTCTAGAAATAGACATGAGTCCTGAGAATTAGGAGAAAACTACAAGTTCCAAATTGTAGAGTTTTGGGAATATTAATTGTTGGGTATGGTGGTTGGTTCAATTTTTCATTGTGTTTATATTTTTAATTAGATTTGTAAATTCAAAAAATAGAATAGGTTTGTTTCAATACATTGAAATAAATAAATAAATGTTTGTGTAAATCTTTAAAGGAATATAAAAGATTATGTCTTGGATGGAAAACTTACTAAATTTTTGAGAAATTTTAAGAAGGAATAAAACTCTATTGGAGTTATAAATTAATTCCTCTTATAGAAAGGTAAATGAAAAAACAATATCAAATACTCATCCTAACTCACTTGATTAATCAATTGCTGAGGATTACAACAATGTTGCCCCTATGTCAAACAATAAATTGATTTAAAGTAGTTTCAAAAATTTGATCTCATAGGAATTGATCCACCTAATATTGAAAGATAAAATTTAATGGTTTTTTCAATTATTAATCTCAGAAAAACATATTAAAAAATTGTATTAAACCAAATCACCAATTATGATTTATTAAGAAAACATTGACATCCTTTTTCACAATAAAAAATTGCCAAAAAGAAATCTTTCTTATATGGTCACACACAATGGAATACACAGAGTTAGATGATAAAATTTAAAGGGTTAAACTAGTAAACCAAATAAAAGTTCCGATTAAAACATTACTATCCCCTATTTTAAAATTAGAAAAAAAAATTGAAAAAACAAATTGAGTAGAACCAAGTTAGGGTTTCATGAAGACAAATGAGTTGAAATATGTTTCTTCCATCTTCTTCCTCTTGTTAACTTGCAGCATAAAATTTTATAAAATATTTTCTTTTGCAAACAATCAAATGGAGGAAATCAATAAATAACATTAAACAAGTGAAAAACAATTTTTAAAGAGAAAAGGGCAAATAGTTGAGGAGAATAATATTTAAGGTATCATAAGTTAGTTTGAAATTAGTTTTTAGTTATTTATTAATTACTTAGTTAATTAGTGTTTAGATACAAAATTTGCCTAGTTTTGTTTGTTCTCTTTATTTTTATAATTCATCTCTCCTTAAAAATTAATTCAAGAATACTTAATAAATTTAATATATATCATACATAACAATGAGTCTTAATATTCAAACTTGAAATTGTAAGGTAGTAAGTTTGATGAAATATTTTATTCATTTATAAGTTATCAAGAGACAAATTAGACTTGATTAAGAATTGTTTAAACATATTTTGATATAATCAATCATATGTGAGGGATTAAATGAGCAATGAATTTGAATAAATTGATGTTCACATGACAACCCCCAATTGAGGAAACAAATTTGATAAGGTGGATTGAATCAAAAAATAATTTGTGAATTTCTAATGGAGTCAATCAAGAAAACTTACATTTAAGAATTTCAAAGTTAGTTTTAAATTGAAATGTTCTTTTGTCAATGGGATTAGTTCATGTTTAAGTTGAAATTGTGAATTAAGGGTTATATATTTTTTTCTTTTTTTTCTTTTAAAATATCTTGTTTCTATTTGGAAATAGTTTATATTCATCATTTAAGAGTTATAATTAAGTAGTTTTTAAAATTAGTAGTTTCAATTGATTCATCTCATTTATTTATATATGTTTTGGGATTGGTTTCTTATTAGAGAGTTGGAGTCACCTATTTGATTGTTTAATGAGCTGGGAAATATTTCCATTTTATCCAAGAAGAAGAGTATTTCATTCTATATATATATATATATACTTAGTAAAAAAGTGTCTAAGTAGTTGATTCAATCAACTAAAACCTATATAAGAAGAATTTAAGTTGGGTAGAAACAGAAATTACATTGTTAGAGTATCATCTTAATGCTTTTGAAACTTTTTAGATTAAATATAATTGTTAATAAAAGATGAGAAATTTAAATAATTATGTATTTGGTGTGTGTGTTTGTACATTGCATATATGCATAATCATTCTTGGGTTGTTTGTCCAATAGTGTTGAGTGTTACTTGTGATTTAATTTGATATTTTAGTTTTTGTTTGATAGCTTATTTCTTACATGTTTATGCTAGTGAGATTATTTAAGCACATTTTAATGTATCAATTCCATCTCTAATGATTAGGAATTAAATAGGTAACTTGGAAGGGTAAGTTAAATTGAAATTGATTCACCACCTTTGATATGTCTCTAGTATGTGAACTTATTAGTGGATTATAAAAGAATAACTCAACTTTTAATAATGTGGGAAGAAATTGAATCCAATCTTAAGTTTATTTGAATCTTGGATTGTTTGTTACTAATGAATTTAGATGCATTCATTGAGTTTATATTCTAATTTAATAGGATAGAGAAATAATTAAGTATTGAAACTACATCTTTTGGGATTAAGATCTCCAAACTTTCATGAAATATTTCTAAAGATTTGCAAAATTTTCCTTAAGTAATGGCTACATTTGAATATGGTGTTTCTTTATTTTCCTTCTTTCATGGATAATATACCTATATAGGATTATTATTTCCTAATTAGCATGATTTTTAGTACTATTTATTTAGATGTCAAAAAGAGTAATGGGCACCATATCAACTGATGACATGTTATTGTTGTGATTTTCAATCACAATAATATCTTCATTTGCTAGGAATTTATGTGATATTAATATTATCAATACTAACTTTATGGGTAACATTAATATTGTATTGTTATTTGTGAAATCTATAGTTGGCTAAGTAGCAATAATAGTAGATTTATATGTTGCTATGAATCATGGTGTTAAGTAAGTTTAGAGTTATATATGAAGGGTAATATTGAATATAGATATGTGAATTCCATTAATATTTAACTTGGTACTTATGAGTAGGGTAATGAGGAATAAATATTAGTATTGAGTGTTAAAAGTAAGATTATTATGCTTATTACTTATCAAAAAATTAGTAGTGTTGATGTTAGTAATGTTATTGGATATAGATGTGAGAAGGGGGGTGATAAGACTAAAGGTAGATATGATACTGATATAAGTGTTATCAATTATTGTGATTAGGAGGTATTTAACATTCATCTTCTCATTGGTGTGTGGCTATGTTTCTTGTATGATTGACATCTATCAATGTTTACATGTGGTTATTCAAAAAATATATATATAGTTGTGTATTGTTTAAGTGATTTTATTTTGGGAATGATAGATGTCAATGGAGAATCAGGTGAACTATATTATAGAAGTGGATGATAGCTCAACTCTTTCTAAGACATGTGGAATTCAAACTATTTCCTAGAAAAAGGATGGGTGTGGTATGATAATAGTGAGCAAGAGGTGGAAGAATTTCCTTAGTAGAAATTTAAGGTTAGGTTTTTCTAAGGGTGGAAGTAAGAGAGGCAAATGTGTAAACAAGAGGATATATAAGAGATTTGATATAAATATTATGAATTAAATGTGGGGATTTAGAGGGATTTAATATGATGGTATGAGTATGAGGTGGTAGGAAGGGAGATTACTGTGGAAATATAAGAAATTTCTTAGAGTTAGGGAGTGTAGAAAATAGAGATGGCTATCATGGGTGAATAATAGTAAGGAATAGGAAAAGATGCATGATTGGGTATTGGTTGATATAAGGGAGGAGGAGGGACACAATTCTTAGGTCAACTCAATTGCAAGGAAGAAGGAGTGGTTACATGCAAAGATTCTAGAGAAGTTGAGTAATAAAAGTGAATGAAGGGGTCTCATAAATGTTAAATCCCCTTTGAGGCTGTCAAAAAAATATCTTAGGAATAATTGGTTGAAGAGTAATGAATCAACATTTGAAGATACAATTATTTTCTCTCAATAAACATAATATGAGTCAATCATTGACTTAATACACTTGTGATCTAAGTTGGTTTATACTTAAAATAGTCAATTAAGAAATTTTTGGAGGCACACAAAGGTTAAAATAATGAACAAAGAATGAAAATAACCTAACCATCAAGAATAAATGTTATTAATTATGATAGATGTTACAATGTATGATTTTTCAACCTAAGAATGAATACAAAGTAAATAAGGAATAGTGTAGAGTATAAATGAAATAAGCAAGAAAGAGAAGTTATTTCAAACAAACCCAGAAAGCTAAGATCTCATGTAGGCCAAGGTATCAATATATAATCCATGATAACATTATAAAGACACCCTAGATGTGGCATTATAATAGCCACAATTAATAGTTCCATGAATAAATAATGGACCATGGTATTTTTATTAGGTATTTTAGGAGAGGTGATATGTAAGAAGGAGGGGAATTCTCATCAATTAATACATTATTGATCATGCCCACAAAGTTGTCAAAAGATAATGTAGGAAAGTGGCCACATGGGAAGGAATATCATCATTAGAAGAATATATGTGATGAGGCTCAAGAATTGGATTAACATAGTTGGCTTGGCTAGGTTAGGCAAATGCATTGGTGTAAATTTGAAGGCTTTAATTACGTAGGCCAATCAAGGGGTTCCCCTTATCATTGAATACATCTACTTTGATATAGTTATTATCAATGAGGTCTTGAGTTTTATGTTTTAATCCTATGCAAAATTATACTTTGTGTCCAAGGACCCTATGATATTGGAAAAATGATTTATCATCATAACCTTACCCATTAGACATAACTGACGACCCATATGTAACATATGGTATGAGAGCTACTATGTTCAATACATGACTTATAATCTCACTACATAAAAAATTATTCAAACATTATCAGTAGCTAATGTTTGGATGTTCTTTTTCTAAAATGTTAAGAACTAAGAAAACCACAAGTATGTAGTCGGAAATGAACTTTATCTTAAGACTAAGAAGGTCTGAGCCTCAGAAGTGAAACCCCTAAACAACATTAATTATTTTGAAGGTGCATGGTTGGCTAACTTTGAGACCCTGGTTGATGCTCTCAAATGTATCAAGCTAGAGAAGAAGCAGAGGGACAAAGAAACTAAGGCCATAGTACTTATCCTTGTGGTTTGAACCATATTGAACCTTGGAGGTAGCCAAGAGTTAGGTCAACCTTTTGACAACTTTGATCAATGAAAAACTAGATTAATTCAAGAGCTAGGAATGGTACCTTAGAGAAAGAGCTCAAAGGCTAGAGTAGGCTTGGAAAGGAAACATCTCAAGAAATTGAGGATGATGTACCAATTTCAAATTTTAATAGACACTAGTGTAACTGAAATATTCATTTCACCAAAGAATATTTGATATGTTTTCTTTAAAAAAAAATTGTTACATGGTAAAACCTAGGTTAGTAGATTATGCTAACCAGACAAGAGCTTAGTTAGAATAGTGTTTTATTGTTCATCCAAGGATGAACTTCCAAGTTTTATGATTGAAGTAAATGTGTATGTGGTTCCTTTAGGATCTTATGATATCATCCTAGGAATAAACTGGGTATGGAGGCATAGTGCTAAGATCTAGATTATTTTTGTAAAATAGTAGTGTTTGGATGACCTTGGAAGTAAAGTTTTCTTGCAAGGTACACCTGGAGAGGTCAACCTAAGGAAAATATTTGTCACACAATTGAAGAGGGCCAAGCAAAAAGGGTGTCAACTCTTTGCAGCCAAAATGGAGAAAATGGAGGATTAAAAAGATTTTATCTTTCAAGATGACTTAATGTATTATAAATCTCAGAAACTCCAAAGAATACAAGAAGATAAACCTATGGATTTAGAAAATATGATATGGACAAGTACCCATTTCTACGATATAGGATACATATTTCTAGACGAGTTGCCTAGATTACTTCCCAAGAGAGCTTTTTGACTTCTCCATAGATATTATTTTGGGACTAGAACCAATCTCCAAGCTTCATATTGAATGACCACCATAGAATTGATGGAATTATAGTAGATATAACGAAGATCAAAGCCATCTTGATAGTTTTACATGCATCAAAAAAATTTCATGAAGTCTATTGTTTCATGGGTTTGGAAAGTTATTATAGAAATTTTGTCGCTAAATTTTCAAGGAATGCCTATTCCAATACTTCTCTACGAAGGAAAAGAAAAAGATTTCATTGGTTAGAAAAATACCAAGAGGCATTTGATCAACTAAAAGAGAAGTTAACTACGACACCAATATTAAAAGTCCCCAATCCAAAAGGCCATTGTGTGGCTAAAAATGATGCCCATCTATTATCGTCAATGAGTCTAGGAAGATGAAGAAATATAAGCATAGTTATGCTCCTCATGACTTCGCGTTGGCTACATATATGCATTCATTGAAAATGTGGCAACATTATTTGCTAGGGAAAAGTTTTGAGTTAAGGTTAGACCATCAAAGTTCTTAAGTATTTGGTTCACCAAACCACATCTTAATGATCATCAGAGAAGCTGGTTAGAATTGATATCTAATTATGATTTTGAGATCAATTACATTAAGGGAAAAGAACCCAAGTGGTAGATGCCATAAGTCGAAGGAGGCACATCCCCTCGATGATATCTATACCTTTTGGATTCAAGAATCATGTGTTGCAAATGTCCAAGGAAGATGAATACTATAAGAAAGTTAAGCAAGCTCTCTCTAACAACCCTCAAGAGAGAAATCAACAACTTGACACACTTATTCAACTATATGCCTCTTTGTAAGATCAACTCAACATTTGAAATAAGATTTCCAACCTCTTTTATGTTCTTCAACACACTCTTAACCATTAACAAGACCAACTTCTTCCAACCTTTCATAATGGTGCATGATGGTTACAAACACAAACTTTATCTTGAAAAGCACAACCAATCAAATCCAAACATACGTCACCTTTATTGTGAGTCAAAATAACAAGCACTTGTACTTTTACAAATGTCTGCCCTTTCATTTACTTGTCATCCTTTTGTGACTGTCCTAGAGTACAACTATGACGTCTACAAGCCACCAAGCACCAACTTTTAGTTTCAAGACACATATAATCCCTCCAAAAAGTGAAACAACTTTAAGAGACCAAATCCAACATGTATAAACTCTTTTCAATATCAAGAATATGGTTTAGGTGAGACTCCTTCACTGCTCTGCCCTTATTCCTAGTAGGTCTACCATAGGTCTGACAGATTTTTTCTTCAAACACAGACCTTTGTCACTGATTTTAACCAACTCTTCAGTTGCCCCTTGATGTACCCTAAAATATATCCAAAGTTTATCATATGTTTTCTTTGTGAATATAGATCAACCAAGACTGTATCGTTGCTAAAACAAGGCTAATTAGGTTATGGTCAAAACAAGTTTATTGTATTTGCTATCTTCAAAATTAAACTTACACAATTAATGCTTGGAACAATTTGAATTTGACTCATACATGCTCAATAGACCATTTAGAATTCATCCCCACCATTATTTTATAAACCCTAGCACTTGGTTCCCTTAAATGCTCTATACAGTCTGCAATCTCAGGAAAACCAGTCAATCATAATCCTCTAAGCCTTAAGTCCTTTTAGTTTCTCCTTAAAATTATTGGAGTATGAGATTATAATCATAGAAGTGCAATATCACCAAAAACATTAGATGTTTTCATTCACTTTTAAATGAGAAACACAATTTATTAACCCTGTTGTTACCCTAATGAGGGTTTCTAACTTTTTTTAGAGAAATAATGATATCTTACTCAAATGTTCACCAAAATGCATGAAATAAGTTCGTTGGGAAAGTGATTGGAGACCACAACATTTCCAACAATTTTGCATGCTTTGCAATCTGTACAACTCTGTACAAAGGCTGAACATAGAGAATTTCTGGAGAAAACATAGAAAAATAGTTCTTTTAACTTTTATTTCTCAAAATTTCAATCACCCTCGAAGTTCTGAAGGATACAAAGGTCTTTTTAAACAAAATTCAACTAACTTCAAACCACTAACTACCTCCAACTGACCCTACATCCTAAATGGCTCTTTATCTTCTAAATGTTGCTTTCATGCAATCTTACAATTTTGTATATTTAGTAAATGTTTGTTGACACCTCTCTATGGAATGGACTTAGGATTTAAACAATGACTAATACACATGAGAAATAATTCATAATACAATCTAGTGTATTATCAACATTTGATTATGTTTCCCCAAAATTTGTTCATAAGACTCATGATGATGTCATGGTGCTCCTACACCATGTGTCTATGCAAGATGGGTGAATTATCATCAATGAGTCTAGGAAGATGAAGAAATATAAACATAGTTATGCTCCTCATGACTTAGAATTGGCTACATATATGCATGAATTGCAAATGTGGCAGCATTATTTGCTAGGGAAAATTTTTGAGTTAAGGCTAGACCATCAAAGGTCTTAAGTATTTGGCTCACCCAACCGCATCTTAATCCTCATCAGAGAAGATGGTTAGAATTGATATCTAATTATGCTTTTGAGATCAGTTACATTAAGGGAAAAGAACCCAAGTGGTAGATGCCATAATTCAAAGGAGGCACATCCCCTTGATGATAGGGATGCACACATGGCATCAAGGTTTTGGAAAACCTTATTATCCTCACTTGGAACTCAATTAAACACAAGTTCAACTTATCATCTCGAGACATATGGTTAGATAGAAAGAGTAAACCAAGTTTTGGAGGACCTATTGAGAATGTATTGCATGGATTAACAATACAAGTGGGAGGAGTATCTTCCACTTGTGGAATTTTTTTATAATAATTCCTATCATTCCATAATCAAAATGGTTCTATTTGAAGCATTGTACAAAAGAAAGTGTCAAACTCCTATAAGATGGGATAAGCTAGAAAATAGGATTAAACTTGGACCGAAAATGCTATAAAAAATAGAAAAGCAATCAAAATTATCAAATAAAGATTAGTGAAGATGAATGATAGGAATTAAAGCTTTGTTGATACTAAATGTATACCAAGACCATTCTGAGTAAGAGAAAAAATATTTGAATCACGCAAGCTCCATGTGTAACAAAGAGGTCACTCAATGCAAGGTCTAGTGGGACTAGTGTGTAGATGTCAATGCTACGTGGGAGGATTACAATTCAATATTAGACAAAAAATTTCTCATCTTTTACATGCTTTTGAAAATTGAAAAGTAAAATTTCTATTTATTTTGATATGTTATGATACAATGAATCATTGAGGATGATGATCCTTATGGGGGGAGATATGTTACACCTCTTTTTTTATTTAATTACCAAAATACTTTTAACTTTACATTAAAATACGATTTTAGATGTATGGTGATGTCCTATTGACATTTAACACTATAGTGAAATTGAATGCAATGAGATGTATTTGCACTTTAATGATTTATTGTTATTTAATCAATTTATGCATATGTTATAAATGTTAATGACTAACTATGTGAATGTTTCTTTAAGTGTAATGTAGGATAAATTTTTTGCCCTTGAAAGGGAGAGGGAGAGTATCACCTAGGAGAGGAGTATGGTCTACTAATTAACTAGTATTCCTATTTGAGTTTTCACACACTCATGTGGGTATATTTTAAACCTCACTAAGGCAATCTATGTAATACATTAATTTGAGCTATCAAATCAAGTCATTATGTTAAGTCTAACCTAATCAATTTGAGTTGAATCTTGATTTTTTTTTCAACAAGAAAAATAATAAAATGTTGTTATATGTTTTCAATGTTAATCGATAACTTAATCTTGACATTTCAACGTAATAAATCGATTACAATAATATTGTGAAAAATGATATTATATATAAGATAAAATATATAAATATATACGACGTGGATATTGAGATAAATATATATACATATATATTTATATGCATATATATAAATTGAAGTGTGTGTGTGTATCAAATAATTATGGTAATTCAAATTTGTAAATATAATTGCATGTAAAAGGCTTACTTATAGGCATTTTAAATAACATAAAAAGCCAAGAAAATGTGGTAGTTTAAATGTCAATAATGAGGCACCATAGTACCTTGGCCATTACTTGGTAATTACGACCATATTTTTTTATTGAAATGCTTTTTAAAAACCTCAAGAAACCATTGCTTAAGAGGAAGAAGTCCATCCTTAGCATAAGGCATTTAATATTAATTTTGTCATGCCATTTCATTGGGAAAGTGGAACCCAAGTTTGAGTTTCCTATTGAGTATTAAATAGGCTTTTAAATGCCATAAAAGAGGTGATTTCGCTATGGCAGTTTTAAGTTATGGATTTAGAATGAATAAATGAAATATTTTAATGACATCCATGAAACTAAACAATCTATGGGACCGAGAAAAACAACTTAATTTGTCTTCAAACTCTTTTCCAAGTTGGATCTCTTGCTATTAATTTTGACTAGAAGGCTAGTTGTCTGGTTGATCTTATCCTCCTCAAATAACTGTTGCATATTGTCCACATCCAAATTATTTGCGTACTGATTACAAATATTTTCATAAGCTATGCATTCCATGACGAAGTGCCATTCCGTCTCCATCACTCCCTTATTACAAAATATGCACGTTCTTTCTTCCCAAGTTTCCTTAGGTATCTTCAACCTACCAGTCTCACACCTAAGATGGTGCGATCCCATCCTCAATTGTGCAACTAATAGCCTCACTTTCCCTTTACTAACTGCACCTAAATAGGTTTTTTCACCATTATCCTTTGTTGGGTTAAACTTTTTGATGTAGTATGTTTTTTTTCTCCCAATCTAATTTGACCACATGGCAGTCCTAAATTTTTCCCTCACATAATTTTTTATTTCGCTATTGGTGTCAAGGAATTCATGTAATTTGATGTCCTACTTGTTCAACCACTTGTTGTTCTACTTCATCCAAGTTTTCTTTCTTTGATCTAGCATGTCCTCCATAACCGTTTTGGACCACCAGTGGTTAAATCTATTTAAAAGCCACTTAATTGGTAGTTTAGCTATTTTTAGTTCCTGCCAGGGAACTATAGGCACCACCAAAATTTAACTGGTTATTAATAACTCTCATTTTAACCAATAAGAACTTGAAAAAAAAATTCTATTTGAATTTTTTTAATCTATATCAATGTATACATGCAAATTATTTAACAAAATATATTTCAAAAATCATTTCTCTTTAATTTCATTGGTACACAATTTTCACTCGATATAAGCGATTTTTCCGCTTCCATTTCTTCCATTACCTCCATTTTCCATTTAAGAAGGGAAATAGTTAGAATTATTAATCATAAAAAATAATTAATCAAATCACAACAATATTATTTGTAAAGTTTAGAAATAATTATAAAATTAAACTAAATTTTAATTTCTAAAATTTATAAAGTATTTATTTTCTAGTTTTTAAAATAATCATTTAAATTATATTAATTACATACTACAAATAAATTAAATTAAAAATAAATTTTATTTTTAAAATATTTCAACAATTATCAATTATAATTTTAAAATAAATTAGGAATATATATATAATTAATTTAACAAAATATCATATGTATAATTTATATAATTTTAACATTGTATTATACTATATATAAAATATAATATATAACATATGTAACACCTAATATATAATATAATATATTAAATAATAATATTAAAATTTTATATTTTAATTTTAAATTATTTAATATATTATTTTTTAAATAATTTAATATATTTTTAAAAAAGACATTTAAATCAACACTAATTTGATTGTTAATAAATAAATAAATTATTAATTGTTTGGAATTACTCCCTCATTTCTTTAAAATAATGACATGTAGCAATTAAGACTACTACCAATTAAAATGAATTCTCCCTTCTAAAATTCTATTTGTTTTACAATTTAACCCCATAATAATTATTGATTATAAAAAATAATTTAAAAAAATACTAATTAAAATAATAATTCTTAAACATAAAGAGTAAAAATAAATATCTAAATTTTCAATTTAAATAATTGTTTTATAGAATTATAATATTTATTAATTTAATCATTTTATGAAATAATACTTCACTATAATAAAACAAATTAAATTTTAAAATTTCATTTACTATCTAAATAATAAGTTAAAAATTTAGGACATAGAAAAGATAAGTTAATAAAATATGTGCAACCATATGGCATGTTTTTCATGAGACTACATATATACATTTAAAAGTGTGTTTTTAAGAATGGTAGACATATTATTTTTTAAAGTATAATTTTATTAAAAATTTAAGATTACAAAATTTCTAAGTGCTTAAATAAAAACAATATATGTCCTAAAAATGTAGGTAAAGGAGAAATCAAACTAATAGTGTTTTTTTATCTATGGATAGGGTATTTAATTTCTTTTAGATACATGTTTAGAATGATTTTATAAACGTAGTTCATAGAGTTTCATGTTAGTATGAAAAGAGGTTTTACCTATCTAGTTTAGTTTTCACCCAATAGAGATGTTCACATTACACTTAGAAATGTTATTTTAATCACATTTATTGTTTTTTTAATTAGATAGTTTATGAGATTTATTAATGTGAATAGACTTTATAATTTGTCTTAATTGTTTGTTGTAAAGTTTTGTATGAGAACTATTCTATATTGATATTATGTTTGACTATTACACTCTTCTAAAAATAATTATTCTCAATTCTCTTAATATTAAAAAATATTGATATACATAATTATTGAAGATGATAAAATGTATAAAAAATAATATATATTTTTAAAAAAATGTATACTTTTTTTTTAAAATTATTTTAATTAAATTAATGTATTAATAATATAGTTGTCCTATATTGATATTATGCTTGACTACTAGAATCTTCTAAGAACAATTTTTTAATATTAAAAAATATATATATACATAATTATTGAAGAAGATAAAATGTATAAAAACTAATATATAATATATTAAACAAAAATACATATTCAATTATTTTAAAGATTATTTTAATTAAATTAATATATTATAATATAAAAAAGTCAAATTTTATTTATGAAACTGAAAGGAATATAAGTTATAAAAGATAAAAGAGAGGGTGGCACACGTCAAAAGAAAAATACAAAATTTAATTTATACAACAAAAAAAATATTTAGATTTCATACATAATTCTTTAAAGACTAAATAGTTACATTTATTTTTATTTGATTGTCATTAGTGCTGTTTTTAGAATATTTATATAAATTTATTACTTAATAATTATTATTTTTAAATATATTTTTAAAGGATAGATTATACTCATTAATTTTTTATTTTTAATTAAAAAATAAAAAAATGAATTATGTCATTTTTAATTATTTATGTTCTAATTAAAAATTATGTATCAATAGATTATCTTTATCTTTATTAATAATTTACTTTATATAAAAAAATAGTCACAATAATACTCAAACTGCAATGATTTATTTCAGCTTGAATAGTTTCAAAATCCATTTGAAATTCATTTCTTTCTCAAAGGTTGCCAAGAGTTCTGCATAAAACAATTCCAATTTTGAAGCAACTCTATGCCGCAATGCCTATGGAGATACTTGTAATTCATCATATGTTATAAGGTTTGAAGAAATAAAAAATCTTGCCACAATTTAGAAGTGCACTTCACACACATGACATCCTATTATATAGTTAATTTCTTCCTTTGGACTTATCTTGCCCTTTTATTGTGCGGATGATGCAAAATTTATGTATCTGATTTCTATTGATGCATACTGATGCACAAGCTAGTTTTGCAAGTTTCCAGATTCTTGAATTTTTTGTTGCTCCTTCCCACATAGTTGATAAAGTTTGGTTAATCAAGGAGACATATGCAAGGATGTGCATAAACAATCCAACACCTATGCTAACTGAGGAAAGCTATGAATTTTGTGTGCTAATGCATTGCGTTCTTTTTTTTTCAAGTGTTTCAATCACATCGAGTTGCCTTCCATGAAGTCAAGTATTAATCCTATGCTATTTTCATTATGGATTTCTTAGTATTTAAGATTGTTTCTTGAATGGTTGAAGTCTCTTTCTCTTGGTCAGACTATGGATGATGTGTACATTCAAGCTTCTACTCAAGCAATTGTCTCCAAGAAGTTGAATACTTGATGTTGCTTGAATCATGAATGTTTTGTTCAAATTAGGTTATGAATGATTTATTGTGTTTTGATTTTTTTCATCTTTCTTTAGTGCGTTTTGTTTTTTCTCTTAACCTCTAGTTTCTAAGGAAATGTATTAGCACTACTCTAGAGCCTATCACAGCTTCTCTTTCATTTGAACCAAAATTGCAACTAGTTAGAAATTCTATGTATATATTAATCCCAGAATACAGTTATAAATGTCAAATGTTTATCATTAGAGGAAAACTTGCTTTTAATGTACCTATTATTTATTCATTTTATCAACATTGCTGCTAAAATTTATCAAACACAACAAATAAAAACATAACTATTTTATAACTTTTTGGCAGGAACTTCGCTGCCCTCCAGCGCTTGTTTAAAAATGCAGCTTCAAATCGTGTCACAAGGGAAAAGTTGATCGATCATTTAAGAAGGCGATTCAAGCTAAGTATAGCAATATTTGAAGAGTGGAATGAACACCACTATGAAAGTTATCTGTTGTAAATTAATTGCCATCCCCTAATGTGTAAGTGGCGCCTAGTTACATTTACCAGTAAGAATTAATTCCAGGGGATAGTGGCATGTGAGGCGTGCCATAAATGTAGAGTTTTCTGTTTTGCTTTCCGGGCATCGCGGGGAAAAAGAAATGGCCGCAGCCTTTACCCGAGAGGGGGGAAGGGGAGCTGGAGAACGAGGGTGTGCGTGAGGACGTTGCGTTTATCAGTTTTGGGAATAAGGATAGGAGGAGAGGATTGGTTTCTTATTATTGCTAGTTTTTGAAAGAGAAAAGATGGCACAATTCTTTAGAGTGAACTGTGACTGGATATCTTGCCTGGAAAAGTCAATGCTGAGTTTTAAATTTAGAAGAATGAAGCAGCGATACGATGAGTTGATAATTCATTAGTTTTCTTTTGAATTGAGTTTCATTTGAGAACATTGTGTAGAGAGTAGCTGCGACCTTGGAGGAGGAATTTGCTATGTTTCATTCAGATTTCTGTGAAAAGATAAAAGGTATTTGGGGACGTAGAAAGTAGGTTTTCTTTCGGGAAAATCGGAGATTAAGGTTTGGAGGAGGGTGAAAGCAGTAAGCCACGTCCAATTGACCAAACAAAAGATACTTTGTTTTGTCACGTTAAGGGAATGGAAGGAAGCTGTGACTCTTGACAAGGAGGAGCATTTTAATTTGCAAAAGTATATTTCCAGTTTTGCTCAGTCCGTATAGATTGAGCAGAGATAGTATATTCTTGGTGAGATTAATTCCTTTGTCAGATGATGAAAGGGGCTGGGACTGTTTGAATTGGTTAGAAATTCTCGTTTGGCATTATGGCCATTCAAGTTTGCACTTGAAGAAGCAGACAGGGAGCTTCGATTAGAGGGATATCTGATTTTCTTGAGATTTTATTTTGTCACCTATGCAATGATACGGGAAGAGAGGGCAGGATTTTAGGAAAAAGTCCTCTGATACATAGTTATATCTTCTGAGTTGGTGAGGAATGCAAACCAGAAAGAAGAGAAATCTTATTACACTCTCTTTCTCATTACTTGTTAATAAAAATATTAATCTGGGTATTAAAGGCAACAAGAGTCAGAAAGTTTCTATCAAGCATATACAAAGATTCAATGTTTCAAGTTGCGTTTTCTTGGGTAAATTCTGTGCAATCACTTGACTGCGGATATAAGAGCTCAAGTGCGAAGCAAAGGAAGAATCTTTCAGGCATGATCTACTTGCATTTTCTTTGTGTAATTTTTACTTTACAATTCATATTTTCCAGTTTTAGAAAGAGGAAGATTAGATTAATTTTCTAGTTTGAACTTTGATAGAAATATTGCCACTTTCACTCTGTTAGGGACAGTAGAGTTGAAAGATTCTTCTCTTCAATAATAAATAGAAGAATTTATTTTATTTTTCTCAGTTAGAGAATATATTTTTTTGATCGGTTCAAAGCAGCCGTAGATGGCTGGGCCCATAAAAAATATGAACATTACAAAGATAAAAAGAGGCATATCAACAGGCCTCTCACACCAGGTACAGGCTCCATTACTACAAAATCGGAGCAGGTTTATCCTTAACTTCAGGCATGCCGACCACCCCCATTCTTTTTAGGAGAGTTTCCATTGCTTTTAGAGTGCGATCACAGATGCATGTTGTGGAAGGCAACCATACCTTTGCTGTAATTTTTCTTTTTCCTTTTCACTACCTCCCAATCATCAGTGCCATCTATTCCAGATTGTTGGGAAAGTCTAGGTGTTGCAGGCGGTGAAATGGAATCCTCACCCCTGCAGATGCGATGATGAATGTCGTTTGGCAATACTTGTGCATCCAAAACTTGAGGTGCTGCCCTCGATTCCGCACCCTCAACCAGAGGCTGTTGGGGGTCCTGTACATGTTCATTTTCCTTCTTCAAATTTATCCTTGATGCAGGAGTGTCGTCCCTAGTGGGATCTTTCCCTTGGTTATTTGGCAACTTCTGATGTGCATCCAAGCTGTCCCTATTTTTCTCAAGATCATTTGTGATATTTGAAGCCATGGTATAATGTTCAAGAGCAGCTTTTTTTTTACCATGTGGTAGAGCATGACTCTTTAGATATGAAAAAGGGGCAGTGCGCAGCAAAGTGGCCGATGTTCAAGCACCTCCGACAACGGAAGGGGAGACCTTCATAATCCAAAGGGTTGAACCCAGCTGTAACCATCCACTCTAAGAATTATTTTTTTGGGGAGATCCTTGTAGGTATCCAAATCTATTAAAATCCGAGTGTAAGTAGTGTGCATAAAATCTGAAGATTCTGTGTCAATAGCTAAGTGGTTACCCAATGCATCTCTAATTGCTTCAAAGCATGCATTGCTCCAAAAATGAAGCGGGAGATTTGGGAGATGCACCCAAACTGGCTTTATATTAAAAGATTTTGTGGAAGGGTTATATTTGGGGTACCATGGTTTAGATAATAGAAGATGTTGATCCCAAGCCCGCATATTGTGGAGGACAATGTTACGATCCTCCACCTCATCAAATATAGTGATAAAAACCCCCGGACACTTGGATATATTTGAAGGCCATCCTTTAACCAAGTTTTGGTGATCCATTGATGTAGCTCAGGCAGGCAAGGCCAAAAATGGCTAAACCTACAAATTAGCCCATGCTCTGTAAAGAAGTCGCCATTTTTTACTATTTCATTTTTAACTTCATCAGAGTTTAAATCGATGGGCTTACCGAAGGTTTGAATAGGCCTCCTTCAGTCATAGCAATACTTGTTGGGCTCCATACTGCTATATTTTCCTTCCAGGGGTTTTGAATGCCTCCACGTCGAATCACACCCATTTCCTTTATCTTGCATTCCAAGGTCTCGAGACGCTCGTGGAACATGTCTTCGTTGTAGATCAAGGGACGATAGAGAAGGTTTTCAGTGATATGCTCCATAACCTTGAGCTCCAAAAATGCCAAATTGTTGGCCATTTGCGAGCAGAGGGTGAGATTTAGGGTATTGGCCGTGTGCAAAGGATGCCTTTGGGCGAGCGCCAACCCTAACTTCCTTCTGCAATGCACATTTAAAGTCCATATTGGGGGGATCTTGACCCAGATTCGCCTGCCCAACAACATGAAACCTATCAAAATCTCTATTTGTGGAAGAATTGCGCTTGTGGAAGTCACCTACAAACGCCGTGGAGATCTTCCCCGCATTCGCATCCTTCATAGCTTCCGTAGCAGAGCTCATTTTCGGGAGCGCAAAATTTATAATACCTTAGTTAGAGAATATTTTCTAGCTAGGATATAAGCAATTTATATATATATATATATATATAGATTTTTACATGATTATGCAAAGGATAACTCGGGATAAATGATTGAAGAATCAGGAGATTAGTTAAATGTTTCCCCAGTTGAATTATTAGTGTTTTAGACAGTTAATAAACTGATTCGTTAAAGTTCAATACTATTTAAACATAGTTCTACATTGACTTAAAGTAAAACATATTTAATATCGTGAATAACCCAATATGTTATGGTGTTCTTGAAGAACGAACCATAAGGCATAACAAAGATGATTCTAAAACATTATTTAAGAATCTAGGTGATCTTCTATTTATGTTAATATCGAGATTAGCCGTAGTTAATGTGGTGTTCTTAATGAATAGAGCTTAATATGAAGAAGCAATCTTTAATTTAAGGTTAATATTAAATTAAGGTACTTATTTGACTTTTAGAAGGGGACCAAGTGTGTCTAGTTGATGACATTGTGTTGTCGATATTAATCAAATTTGCATTAAATAGGAGAGTAGTTACTCTCATGATTCAAACTAAGCACTTGAACAAGTGGCAGTTGCCAAGTCCCAAGATGTTACGAGATTGTAACATGGGTGTTCAAGGTCAGTGTATAACCAACTTAATTGTTTACCGACTTAGTAAATATTTGAATAAGTGGTAGTTGTCAAAACCCGAGATGTTATGAGAACATAACTTGGCTTTTTTGAATTAGAGAAACTAACCAACCCCGTCATGTATTGACTTAGTGAGTCATCACTATCAGATTAAGAATCTTATGAAAAGTCAAACCATTTGGTCAAATAGGAAGTGTGGATTAACCATAGGTCATAAGAGGTTTCCAAGCCAAGTTAGAGGTGGTTGAACATATGACTCCACTTTTCTTAGTGAGTCATCATTATTAGAATAAGAATCTTATGACAAGTCAAAACATTTGGTCAAATAGTAAGTTTGGGTTAACCATAGGTCAAAAGAGGCTTCCAAGCCAAGTTAGAGGTGGTTGAACGTACGACTCCACTTTTTAAGAAAGTGGTTGACTTTATTTCAAAACTTTGGCCAAAATAAGTGCAAAAGTCTCTACTTGCACTTGTCGGTTTACTATGCTCCATAGTTGCATAACTAGTTAGTAGTGTTATACATAGTTAGAAGGATTCTATAGTTGTATGACCGTATTGATTATGTAGAACACAACACTAAAAACTCAAATGGCAATACTAGGGGGTTCTTGACTATACTCTTCATTGAAGGGTAGGGTCACTTCCAATTAAAAGATGTGTGGGGGACAGTTGGTCTGTGGTTGGAGGTAGAGCACTTGGGTGATGCTCTTTCTCTTGCAGATGTCACGATGAGGCTTGTGAAATAGAAAAGTAATTTAGATATGAATTCCTAACCTTGAACTTAATTGTTATTTGTTAATGTATTCACTTGAATTGAAAATCACATATGAGAAATTCAAAGTCGAAAGATGTATCTCTTTTTCAAGATGAAAAGAATTGTTATATCATTTATGAAATGTTTTATGATTTCAATTATGCAAAGTGCATAATTTACTTCCTTGTTTTAAGGAATTGATTTATTCATTGCAAGGTTAATAAACTTGAGTTACTTGAGTTTTTAACCATGTAGTAAATAATTCCATTCCATGAAAATAGGAAAAAAAAAAAATTCTCTTTTAACATCAGAATTTACAAATGCATAATTGAATACATAAGCATTTCATAAAGAAATCATTTTACTTTTCAAATTGAAAAGAGTATACAACTTTTCCATTTTCAATTTCTACATAAATGTTTACAATTAAGTAAAGAGATGTCATTTAACTATTGAGTACAAGGTCAAAAATTTCATATCTGAATTATTTTTCTATCTCATAAGCCTCAACATGTCATATGTGAGAGGGAGAGTATCACTCAAGTGCTTTACCTCCAACCACAGACTGATGGTCATCTACACACCTTCCAACTAGAAGTGGCCCTACCTTTCAACGAAGAGTATAGTCAAGGACCCCCTAGTATTTCCATCTGATTTTTGGTATTGTGTTCTACTCAACCAATACGGTCATACAACTATAGATTCCCTCTAACTATGCATGGCACTACTGATTGGTTAGACAACTCTGGAGCATAGTGAACCAACAAGTGCAAGCAAAGACTATTGTACTTACTTAGGCCAAAGTATTGAATTAAATTCTACCACTACATATGAGTGGAGTCAAATAGTCACCCACCTCCAACTTGACTTGGAAACTTTAACTAATGTAAGGTTAACCCAAAGTTACTGTTTGACCAATGGTTAATCATATTTGAAAGTTTTAACTCTGAACATATAGACTCTCCAAGTCAAAAAATAAATTGGGATGGTTAGTTATTTCTAACTTCGAACACATGAGTAACTACCTGGGTCTTGGCTACTGGCACTTGTTTGAAGTGTTAAGAGACTGAATAAGAAAAGTATGAGAAGGTTGGTTGCAACAACCTTTGTCATGATAGAAAAATAAAAATTAATTAGTTGATTGAACTATCTAGATGGTTGTGGTTAGAAGGAGATGGTATAGGTTGAAGAAGTAAAAGGAAGAAGAGATGGAGTAAAAGAAGAAGATATAGTACATATCACAATGTTAACAATTACTATCAATTTTTTTTATTATAATCATTATATGGTTCCTTGAAATGTTTGGAATTTTTATAGAAATTTATAAATTGATAATCAGATGAATTATAAACGAGATTAAGTCTCCTTAAAAAGATTTACAAAGGTAGCTAAAAATAGCAAAAAGCTAAAAAATAGGCCTAAACAAAAGTATTTACTAAAAAAATGCTAAAATGCCTAAAATAGCTAAGATGACCATTAATAATTACATTAAATATTTTTAATACCCTCCCTTAATGGTCATCATACTAAGTCTACCCAAATAAATAGCAGAGAAAGTTGTCCCCTTCTTCTCAGAATGCTTTTGCAACAAAAGACAAGAGCCTGCCACTGACTTTGCCACTTGAGATGAGTTTGCCACCATCCCTCCCAAAAAAATACAAAACTTCTGGAAATGATGAAAACTGATCACAAAATATCCACTTTAATGTTGGGTAGTAAAGTTGTCTCTCCCTAAAATCAAAGACACATGTAGAACAACTACCACAATTTTGAGAAAAAATCGGCAACTTATCAAACCTCTTGCAAATGAAAATGACACACTAGAATAGACTGCAAGAAGCCATTTGTGTAGATGTTTGCTCCAGTAACTACAAGTGCAACAAAAACAAACTACAACAAACCACGATTTTTAAGGAAAAAAATTGTAAAACCCTAAAACTGAAGTTTACAAAGCATCATTTTTTTTAGAGAAAACAGTAAAAACCCATAAAGAAATCCCATACAATGCAAATTATAGAAACCCAAACAAGTAGCTAGCATGAGATCCGAAAACAAGGATTAACATACAAAACATCGTTTTTAAGGAAAAATGATAAAACCTTTCCAGGAACTAAAGAGCCCTCCTGAACGACAAAAACCTTGACTAGGGTATACAAGAGAATAAATTTTAATTTTTTAGGAACAAATTATAAACCTACCATGATATTTTCAAGCAAAAAAAATAGAAAACCTCTCAGAACTTTTAAGGAGAAAAATTATTAAAACCTACAAATAATTTTTTAGGGGACAAAATTATAAACCCGCCCAATTATTCTTTTTCAGGACAAAAATATTTTAAAAAACCATTGATTTTTTTTTCAAACCCAGATTCGTGACTACCAAAAAGGAAGCCTAGGGTTTTAAACCCTATCGGGTCATATAAGAAGTGAGTCGTTGAAGGATATAGATTGGCTACCTGCAAAAACAAAACAAATCTTCAGGAAGATCCACCAACACACAGTGATCATGAAAAGAGAAATTGTGAGTAGAACAAGATGAAGTCATGTCTAAAAGGAATAACAAAATGTGGCTTTAGATATGAAAAAAATACAAGAGAAAAGTCATCGCAGGCAACAACCAAACCCCCATCGCAAAAATTGAGATTAGAAAAGCTCACATCACACAACTCATGAATGACCAAAAATTCGCCATGATTTTCAGATGAAACAAAAAACAGAACCATGCCCAAAAGGAGTCACGATTTCAGACAACTTCATAGTAAAAATACCACTTAGTTATTCTTAGATAAATCTTCATGTCCCTAGACAAAACAAAACATAGAACCACGCCCAAAAGGAGTCATGATTTCAGACTTCACAATAAAAATACCACATAGTTATTCTTAGATAAATCTTCGCGTCCCTGCTACAAATTTTAACAAGGGACCCACGTTTTTTTTAAAAAGGTGCTCATGAAGGAACCCGTGTTTTTAGAAAAAAAAGGCGCTCATGAATTTGCAGAACTCTCACCTAGAAATCGCCTTCTAAAACACACGAACTAGAAAAAAAGTTCAAAAAGAGACGTGAATTCTAGAAAAAGAAATCCTTGAAATTTTTTTTTACCAAAAAATGCCCACAAAATCTTCAAAAACTTGGGTCTCTCATGAGGGAGTCATACCCATACCTGCTCTGATACCATATAAAAATTCATAAATTGATAATGAGATGAATTACAAAGGTAGCTAAAAATAGAAAAAAACTAAAATAAACCTAAACATGGTTATGAAAAAATAGCTAAAAATCCTAAAATAGCTAAGATGACTATTAATAATTACATTTAAATATTTTTAATAATTTTTTTTGGGAAAAAGACGATGAAATGGAAAGTGTAGGTATACCTATAGAAGCATGATGTACTTTGTGTAGTTAAAAGGATATTAGTTGATTTACATGATAGAGCCAAGGGAACCCTCCACCAATATGGCACTATCTATGGAGGTGACAAAATGCACCCCATAAATTCGTGCCCAAATCTGTATCATCAAGTCTGTATATTTTCTTTTTAAACATCAAAAAACATTAAGTTAAGTTTTTTCATACTCATAATATATTTTTATCATATATTATATAAATATAATATAAAATATATATTAAAAAATAATATAAATATACTATTTTTTAACATATATTTTATATTATATAAAAATGAGTGCTTTTATATATAATATAAATTATATATTAAAAAATAATATAAAAATATTGTATTAAAAATTATATTATATTTATATAATATATAATAAATTTATATATTTTTATATTATTTTTTAATATATATTTTATATTATATATAAAAAAAAGTACTTTTATATATAATATAAAATATATATTAAAAATTATATTATATTTATATAATACATAATAAAAATTTATATATATAAGATTTAATATATTTTTATTTTAAGGAAAAATGGCGAGTAGCGGTGCCGAAGAAGTGAGAAAATTGGCAGGTATCCAGAAAGGAAGGAGTTGGTGTGACATAGTGGAGGAAGAAGACTACCAATGGGAAAGACACTCTGAGGAGAAATTCTGAAACCAGGTAGACCATGCCCCACAATGGGTTTTGGTGAATGGAAAATGGGAGGATCATTGTCACCCCTGGTACAGGAAAAATGGAGACTCTAACGGGCCAATGTGGGGAGAGAAGCCTGGAATCATTCAAGGCAGGAGAGCATATGGGAGACCCCTCCATGGATAGCCTTGAATAATGGCAATAGGGGGAAGCATCAAGGAAATCAGGAAGGTGAAGGATCCCTAAGCAAAACAGGGCCTGAAAGTGGAACTCAAAAACATCAAAAAGGAATGGAGGGTTTTGGGAAAGTCGTGACCATAGGTTGAACCTCGACGGCAACTGGAGAGCGAGGAAGCTAGAGAAACAAGCAAGAGATCTAAAATATACCAATACCTATGCGCTCCAGCATCCGCAACCACCATGGAAGCTGAGCAATGGTAGGGCAAGAAGGCCCCCTACAAAAGCTAAAAAGGAGTCCTATAAACTACACTCAAGCACGACCATCATGATTCCTTCAACCTTGACCAAGGGCAGAAGAGAAAAACTAACGAAATGTGTGATTTTAGGGAAATGGTGGGGAGGTAGGTATTCCAAGGAAAAGATGGCTCTCTGATGGAAGGAGGCCTGGAGTGGCGAAGTTGAGATTAAATTCCTACAAGAGGACTTCTTTATCCTGGAATGTGCATCAGAATAAATAAAACATGTTATCCTAAAGAAGAAAGACTTAATGTTTGAAGGAACAGGCTTTCACCTCATGCAATGGCAATGAAATTTTAACCCACAAGACTTCATCCCTGATAAGATGCTTGTCTGGATAGGTCTACTGAATTTACCATCAAAACTGTCGTGTGAAGTGGCCCTGATCTGCATAGGGGACGCCCTGGGAAAAATAGTCAAGGTGGATGAGGTGGTCACTTAGGTAACAATGGTATGATGAACATCTATGTGGAATTAGCCCCATGGAACTCTGTTTAGGAAACTCTTGAAATTATACATGAGGAGTGTCATTTTTACTAGAAAATTTCATGGAAATTCACAGAGGAACAAATCCAGATCAGAAAAGCTTGGGAAAATAGGACCTTTTGGGAAAATTTTAACTTCGACCCCAAAGGCAAACAAATCTTGGAGAATGGTGAGGGTCCTTCGAAAGCACCAAAAGAAGATCAAAAGCTAGAGGAAATGCCAGTCAAGGAGAAAAAAGCCACATTGGATGAACCCCCCCAAGTAAATACGGAAGTCTAAGGCAAGTTGGAACCCAATGAAGTCTGGAGAATGACTAAGGTGATAGAAGAACAATCTCAGCTGAGAGATTTGGAAACCATCATGGAGGTTGGCAATGACTTGCGATTAATGGCAAGAGAAGATGGAAATTCTCAGGTGCACCTCTCCCAGTCAGAATTTTAGGAGGAAGAGGAGTTGGGTTGGGAAGGAAACAATATGCAATTGGTCTCGTTTAGGGATACAATATGGACATTGGTTGAACCAATCGAGAAAGAAGAGAAGGCGAACCCAGAAAGTGAGACAGAGGAGTTGAAAGTGGATCCCTAGAAGGCAGGGGAACAAGACAAAGAAGCACCTCCAGACATCCCAACTGATTAAGAATCCCCTAGAGGAAACATGGGGGTGAAGCAAACATTGGAAGGGAAGTGTAACCCAGACTACGGAGACAAAAAGAAAGTGGGAAGAAAATCAAAGGTTGAGAAGAGAGCCATGGATGGAGAGGCTCCAGGACAACAAAAAATCTCCATGCTACTAAGATTAGGGAAGGGCAGCTCCCTTCTCAGGGGGCAATGAGGATCTATAGCTGGAATGTTAGGGGCTTAAACGCCCCTAACAGGCAACGCCTTCTTAGGTGTTTTCTTTCAGTCATAGATATAGATGTTTTGTTAATACAGGAATCCAAACTAGGAAGATTGGAGGTGGAAAAAATTGCCCGTTATCACAAAGCATGGAAGCTACTTTCTGTAGACGCGCAGGGAGCATCTGGCAGCCTAATAACCTTGGCCAAGCCACAGGAACTCTATGTAGAGGAAATAGCGGCAAACAAATCTTGGCTAGCTTGCATAATTAAAAGCTACAGAGCCAACCTATCCTTCATATTGATCAATGTGTACGGGCCAACCTTTGTGCAAGGAAAGAGAGCATCCTGGAAGGAGGTGGAGAACCTAATGTAGCTTGAACACAAAAGTGTTTTCATTGTAGGAGGCGACTTCAATGCTCTGATTCATAGTAGTGACAAAAGGGGGGCCAACACTCAAGGTCTCAATCGCAGATAGACTTTGTGGATTTCATTTCAAGAAATGCAATGATGGAAATTCCAATGCAAGAAGGATCATACGCATGGACAAACTAAAGATCAGGGTTTAACAATATAGCCAAAAGGCTTGATAGATTCTTCTTTGGCAGTGACTTTAGCAAGCTTCCCTTCACATTTGAATGCAACATCATTCCCTAGTCGGGATCAGATCACTACCGGATCAAGCTAGAGATTCTGGGGGATAGAAGCAAAGTAAGGTGCCCATTTAGATTCGAGGAGATGTGGTTCTCTGAGTCTAGCTTCATCCCAATGATTGAAGCGTGGTGGCATATTGAGAATCTGGAAGGCAATAAATTATTTTGAGTGGTTAGGAAATTAAAATAAATAAAGCAGAAATTAAAAAGCTAGAACAAGGAGTCCTTTGGAGACATCTTCCAAGAAAAGACTCGGCTAGAAAGTGAACTGGGGAAGCTAAATGAGGAGGTCATTACCAATGGGATGAACGAGGACTTATTTGTTAGGGAAAGGGAGCTACTGAGAGATTTAGAAGTGTAGCTAGAAAAGGAGGAAATATTTGGCACCAAAAATTGAGAGAGCTTTGGTTACAGGAAGGAGACAGAAATACGAAGTTCTTCCACAATTCCACTAGAGCACTTGAGGAGAGAAAGTAATAGGATTTCCAAACTAAAATGTAGTGATGGCTTAGAAATTGAAGAGTCGGCGGCAATCTCTCAAGAGGTGGTCAACTTCTTCTTGAATCTCCTCAATAACCAGGAAGGATCTTATCTACATGAACAAAATTCCTTTCTCAAGCACATCCCCACGCTAGTAAGCGGAGAGCAAAACAGAGTGCTCCTCCAGCCATTCACAGAGGAGGAAATCAGGGCCACCTTCCAACTCCACCCTGACAAAGCCCCAGGTCTGGATGGTTACCCATCCATCTTTTTCTAGAAGTGTTGGGGCTTTCTAGGAAAAGATATAATTGAGGCATTAGAAGAAGCCAGGGCTACTGGAGACATTTTGAAGGAAGTAAATAACACATTTCTTGTTTTAGTCCCAAAGAAAGAGAATCCAAGCTCGTTGGAGGATTTTTGTCCCATAGCATTATGCAAAACTCTATACAAGATCCTCACGAAAACAATAGTGAACAGATTAAAACCTCTAATGCCAACCCTGATTGCAGAAGAACAAACCGGCTTTATCCCAAGCAAGTCAATCTACGAGGGAGTCATTATCTCCCAAGAAGTGATTCATTCCCTTCAGTACAGTAGAAGGCCTAGAATGTTGATAAAGCTTGACATTAGAAAAGCCTACGACTCAGTTGATTGGTGCTTTCTATGTAAGGTGTTCAAGGCATATGGATTTGACAAACACTAGGTCAACTAGATCTTCAAGTGCATCTCCACCCCTCGTTATTCCATTTTGATTAATGGAGAGCCAGCTAGATTTTTTACAGCCTCAAGGGGATTGAGGTAGGGAGACCCACTGTCTCCATTCCTCTACATCCTGATGGCCGATACTCTAGGACGCTCTTTAAGTCAAGCAGTGGAGGTCAGCAGGATTGCAAGGTTGCAAGTCACAAGGGGCGTTCCTCCATACTCACACCAGCAATTCATGGATGATACTCTGCTTCTTGGCACCCCAGAGGAAGAAGAAGCTCAAGCCTTCAAAGACATCCTAAACAAATACGGTAAGGCCTCCGGCCAGGTAGTAAGTGAGGCTAAGTCAGAAATTTTTTCATAAATACTCCACAAAGGATGATTCACAAGGTGACTCGAATGCTCAACTTTAGGATTGGTCAATTACCAACCACTTACCTTGGTCTCCCTCTAGCCACTGGCATCAGCAATTGTAGATTATGGACCCACTAGTTGAAAAGATGGAAAATTGCATGTCTTCATGGGGTGGTAAATGGCTATCATGGGCAGGGAGAATCATAAAGATCAAGGTTGTGATCTCAGCAATCCCAATATATCTCCTCTCTTACCTGGCTCTCTCCAAGAGCAAAGCCACCACAATAAATTAGGGTATGAGGAAATTCTTCTAGCAAGGATCATTAGAACAAAAGAAATACCCTCTCATAGCCTGGGATTTTGTATGTAAAGCAAGAAATAATGGTGGAGTGGGCATACACAACATCCTAAAATAGAACCAAGCCTTGGGCACTAAGCTAATTTGGAATGTCTACACCAATGGCAAGGCAAAGTGGGCAAGGATTTTGCGGCACAAATACTTGGTAAACCAAGATTCGAATAGCATTTTGCTGACAGACCACCTCTCGTAGGGCTCAAGAATATGGAAATTCATGAAGGCATGCAGACCACTCATTCTCAAGCATCTCTCATGGGACATTAGAGATGGTAGGAGTTCAAACTTCTAGGAGGACTCCTAGGAAGGCTTCCTAAGCATAGACAACATTAACACAATGGCACAGACAAAAGCAATGCTTCAACATCTATGGGACTCAAAGGTAAGAGACTATATGTGTGAATAGTGGTGTGACGGGCGCTTGTTATGGTCTTGGAGAGACCTAAACATAGTGGATATACAAGGTGCAGATAGGGCAGTTTTGTTAGATATTCTAAGAAAGAGAAGTATATATGTCAAACTAGGAGTGGACAAACTAATCTAGGCTAATTTGAAGTCAGGAAACTACAGACCCAAAGAAGGCTATATATCCCTCTATCCAGAGGAGAGAAAATCCACATTACCACTAAAGCTCTGCTGGAGTAAATATTTCCTCCCAAAGGTAGGCACTTTCACCTGGGTAGCAATGCAGAACAAAATTCTGGCAGTAGACAAATTCAGGAAATTGGGCTATGCAGGCCCATCATGGTGTGTGTTATGTAGGAAGGAAGAAGAAGATGCTAATCACATACTAGTGATTTTTCCCTTTGCGTAGGCATGTTGGAGATGGCTATGTGCCAAACTGGGATGGTCATTTGCATTACCAAACGACATCTTGTCACTTTTCTCCTACTAGCCAGTACTTAAGAAAGGATCCCTGTACAATGTGCTTTGGAAGCTCTACCCATCTCTCATTATGTGGGAGTTGTGGAAGGAAAGGAATGGGAGGCTCTTCACTGATAAAGCTAGAAGCTTTCCCACTTTTGTCTATTGCATTGAAGCTACCATAGTTGAGGCAGCAAATAGCAGAATAATGTTAAGATCAGGAGATGATACTCAATTCATAGAATGGGATGTGTAGATGAGGAAAAGTTGGCTTGGTTTGAAGATTCCTAAGCCAGGACAAGCGAAGCATGAGAGGAAGCCTCCAAACCACTCAAGTGTGGTGTGGCAACCACCCTAAGAAGGCTGGTTCAAACTAAACTTCGACGGTGCATCAAGATGCAACCCAGGCATCTATGGGGCTGGATGCATCATCAGGAACTCTCAAGGTCAAACTCTGGCTACGCAATCAATCCCATTGCCTGAGGGCACAAATACGGTGGCAGAGATGCAAAGTTTGATATGGGGCCTCTACCTTTGCAAAGAGCTAGGACTGTCAAGGGTGGTGGTGGAAGGAAATTAAATGGTGATAGTACAAGCATTGAAGTCTGAGAAGCTCAACAATTGGAAGCTCCAACCAATACTAGAAGAGGCTCGAGAGGCACTGCATGGTCTCTCATGTTTTGAGATTAGACACACCTACAGAGAAGCAAATGTTGAAGCAGATAAGCTAGCAAATGATGGTGTGGATGGCCTTAAGAGCAAGGTATTCCTCCCCCATAGAGTTACTTGATTGTATTCCTAAGCATCGGCATATTACTCCACCTTTCTTAACTAGTCGTCCTTGGCATTGGTAGCCAAATGCGGGATTAGCTCTAGCCCACGCGTTCCCAGCAAGTGAAAGCAAAGCTTTAAGGTGGAGGTCGAGCTTTTTATGCCTTAATACTGGCCTGACTGGAGTCCCCTAGATACAGACACTTTGTGTCCAGTTCGCAATTGTAAATTGAATTCTGATCATTAATACAATTTGTCTTTTACGTAACCAAAAAAAATAATATATTTTTATTTTAAAATAATTTTTAATATAATATTTTTATTATATATTTTAATATAATATTTTTATATTATTTTTTTCAATTTTATATTTTAATATAATATTTTAATAGTGTTTGAAAGGAAAATATTAAAAAATTAGTATTGAATACATTTCGTGGATTTATATAATATAAAAATATTATATTAAAAATATATAAAAAATTATATTATATTAAATATTATATATATACATTTTTATTATATTATATAAATATAATATAATATACAATTTTATTATATATTATACAAATATAATATAATTTTTAATATATTTTTTATATTATATATAAAAACCCTCTTTTTATACATAATATAAAATATATATTAAAACATAATATAATATATAAATTTATTATATATTATATAAATATAAAATAATTTTTAATATAATATTGTTATATTATTTTTTAATATATATTTTATATTATATAATTTATATTATATATAAAATCCCTCATGTAACGTCCTACCACACAAACCCCAAAGGAACTAATAAAGACGCAACAATTTTTTTTTAAAAAGAACATATTAAATGTATTTAAGTATTCCAACATTACAATATTCTAAGTTGCACTACTAAATCCCTTGGGGTACACAAGGACATTACTACACTAACCCATAACAAAGATAATAGATTAACAATAATTAAACAGTTATGTAAATCCATTCATTCTCATATCATCATTTAAAAGTATCCATTAACAATAACCATATTAATACCATATGATGTACAAATGACAATAAATAAAATTATAAAGACATAAAGCATATATATTTTGACAGATATAACACAACATAAACAACTATTACAAATGATAGTTCCTAAATAAATACATCGCCAAAATAAACATAACATCCGTAAGATAGTACAACAAGATGAACATATAAAAAAATTACATGAAGGTCTTCCCATCACAAGTGGGAGATACATCAATAATGAAATACATCTGAAGTAAAAACATACATCTGCTACATAAGAACACCGGATCATCAGCATCTGTCAAACCCTGCAATAAAAGATACAACTACAACCAAAAAGGAACCCAACAGGGTGCGAAGCACGTTCCACCCAACCATTGTAATTATGTATATATATAAATGTATATATATATTTATTTATATATATATATATTTATTTATATATATATATTTATATATAATATATATACTAGTTAATAAAAAAAATATATTTAAATTAAATTTTTAATAAAAAAACAAAAACCTTACTAAGGCCACCCATGCAGTACCAGTGGTACTACATACCCCCCTATGGGGAGGACACAGCACATAGGTACTGTGTACTCCCTGTGGGGAGGCCACAGTCCCCACTAGCTACGTACAGCAACCGTAGGCTTCTGTGTGCAGTCAGTGGTGACTGTGCGCAGCAGTACCACGGGGCTGTGGGGATGGTACGACTTTCGCCGACCATTCCCACCCCCAAATAAAATTTATTTTATTTTATTTTAAATAACAATTTTATTATAATATAAACCTTTTCCCATGCTTTTAATTTGGAACAAAATATGAATTAAATTCAAAATAAACCCCATTAAAATGCACAATTTAATTCAATACAAAAATTTCAAGATTCGAAATATATATAAATTGATTTTATATATATATATGTATTTTAGAAAGAATCAGATATATATATATGTAAAGAGATTCAAAATAGATCATATAAATAAATTGTTTTCCTAACAAATTCAATATAGATTTGGGTATACAAATTTCAACTACTAAAAGAATTTTCTTTCAAAGCAATTATTTCCACCTCTAAGTTTTATTGAAGAAATCTTGAAGGTTATACTATAATTTCCTACAAAGGATTCAAAGATTTAAAACAAATAAGTTTTCAATCACAAAACCACTTTCAAAAGAAATAGAGAAATAGATTTTCAGACACAACAAACCAGATTTTACTTATAGAACAATAAAATAATACTAAATTAAAAGAAGAAAACCTAGAGTCCTTCGTTCGATGAAGAATCCTTTTTGTCACCTCCTCTTGGTTTCCTCCTGCAACTCTCTTTTTGAATCTATCTTTCTTTAAAACAATTATTTTACCTAGAAGCGCAAACAAACTATTTTCCTTTTTTTTTTTTTTTTATAGATCCAAAACAACAGAAAAATCTTTTGTTCCTCCCTAATTCCCTCTCAAAATAAAAATATAAAAAAAAACAATAAAGCTCTTCAACTTCTTTTTTCCTCAAAATCCTCCTTTCTCATTGGTCCTTTTTCCAGCTTTTAAAAGCCCATCCTTATCTACAATTTTAATTAAAATTTAATTATCTTCTCAAGATATTATCCACACAAGATTTTCTAATTTAATATTAATAAAAATATAATATTTAATTATCCTCATCAATATTCATTTAATTTAATTTCTTACACTTAATTAATTAAATAACTTTTTAATTTACAATATATTTAATTTTAACATTTCACCAACTTACAATTAATTAAAATAACAAGGCAACATTACTTAATCTTATAAAATAAGATTAATTAAATAAACACTAATCATAAATAAAATAAATACTCAACAATCAAATTACACAACAATGAGAACAAAACTTCCATCATGACACAACAACTCATAATAGGACAACAGACTTGGGATGGGGACACTTCCAAATCAACTCCCTTTTTCAACATTTTACTCGTTGGGTTAATTTAATGCTCGCCCTATCCTGCCAAAGTAGGTGGAATCGAGACTTATTCCTGCAAATCCTGCATACAAATAAACGTCAAGTAGCGCATGTATCTATAATCAAAAATATCATATCATGAGAAGGAATTGCAGCGTAGCAGGGCACTCGTAAATGAGTGGTACTACATTGTCCTCTCACCTAAGTTTTTGATAAAGGGGAAAATAGGTTTTGAATGGACCCGAAACCATGTACAACAGGTTTTGAATGGACCCGAAACCATCAGGTTTTGAAGGGACCCGAAACCCAGACAAGGAAGATCAGGCTGCCTGGAGAATAGTCAATAAAGCCTAGCAGCAAAACAAAGACAAACCAATAGCCAAACCTAGCTGCCCAACCCAGAACCAAGAAATTACATGGATCTAGAACCCATTGTTTTTTATGGGACCAACAACCCAAGACAACCAGGTTTTGGCAAGGACCTTAAACCCAAAAGAGAAGCCTGCAACAACCAAGCCAAAGTAACCCAGTCACTCAAGTAGATTAGTCTCTCCAAACCACTGGCAGAAACAACTAAGTCATAGGTCTACAGAAGCAAAGCCCCAAAAGTATGCAAAACCTTGCCCAACAACATACCCTCTCCCCCTCTATCGGAGCGGTCATCACAAGAACATGAACACAAGGCTCCAAACTAAGTTATACTAACAATTACAATATCAAATCTGAAATAACATTCCTAAATTAACTAATCACATCATAACTAATTACTAAACCATTGCATTATAAGGTACTACTAAAACCAAATTAAACATCATAGAATCACAAAATCGACATATATAACATTAGGGAAAAACCATTGCATAATCAAATAATCCAAATACCACATAAAGTATCATAAATCATAATAATAATGTCAATTGTGGCAGTCAACTAAACTATGCATCCACACACACCATCACAACCAGTATCCCCCTAACATATAAAAGTAACAAATAGTAGTAAATAGTATCAGCAACATGGGGGTATTAAACAACTAACTATCTATGTATCAGCATATATATTTCGACAAATATAACACAACATAAACAACTATTACAAATGATAGTTCCTGAATAAATACATGGCCAAAATAAACATAACATCCATAAGATAGTACAACAAGATGAACATATAAACAATTTACATCAAGGTCTTCCCATCACAAGTGGGAGATACATCATTAATGAAATACATCTGAAGTAAAAACATACATTTGCTACATAAGAACACTGGATCATCAGCATCTGTCAAACCCTGCAATAAAAGATACAACTACAACCAAAAGGGAACCCAACGGGGTGTGAAACACATTCCACCAGAAGCTCTAGCAATAGTATTTTTTAAATATTTTCTTTTTAAACAACAAAAAAACTTTAAGTTAATTTTTTTTATACTCATAATATATTTTTATTATATATTATATAAATATAATATTAAATATATTATTTTTTAATATATATTTTATATTATATAAAAAATGAGGTGTAATACCCCCATGTTGCTGATACTATTTACTACTATTTGTTACTTTTATATGTTAGGGGGATACTAGTTGTGATGGTGTGTGTGGATGCATAGTTTAATTGACTATTACAATTGACATTATTATTATGATTTATGATACTTTATGTGGTATTTGGATTATTTGATTATGCAATGGTTTTTCCCTAATGTTATATATGTCGATGTTGTGATTCTATGATATTTAATTTGGTTTTAGTAGTACCTTATAATGCAATGGTTTAGTAATTAGTTATGATGTGATTAGTTAATTTAGGAATGTTATTTCAAATTTGATATTGTAATTGTTAGTATAACTTAGGTGAGAGGACAGTGTAGTACCACTCATTTACGAGTTCCCTGCTAGGCTACAATTCCTTCTCACGATATGATATTTTTTATTATATATGCATGTGCTACTTGATGTTTATTTGTATGCAAGATTTGTAGGAATAAGTCTCAATTCCACATGCTTCGGCAGGACAGGGCAAGCATTAAATTAACCCAACTGGTAAAATGTTGAAAAAGGGAGTTGATTTGGAAGTGTCCCCATCCCAAGTCTGTCGTCCTATTGTGAGTTGTTGTGTCATGATGGAAGTTTTGTTCTCATTGTTGTGTAATTTGATTGTTGAGTATTTATTTTATTTACGGTTAGTGTTTATTTAATTAATCTTATTTTATAAGATTAATTAATGTTGCCTTGTTATTTTAATTAATTGTAAGTTGGTGAAATGTTAAAATTAAATATATTGTAAATTAAAAAGTTATTTAATTAATTAAGTGTAAGAAATTAAATTAAATGAATATTGATGAGGATAATTAAATATTATTTTTTTATTAATATTAAATTAGAAAATCTTGTGTGGATAATATCTTGAGAAGATAATTAAATTTTAATTAAAATTGTAGATAAGGATGTGCTTTTAAAAGCTGGAAAAAGGACCAATGAGAAAGGAGGATTTTGAGGAGAACAAAAGTTGAAGAGCTTTATTGTTTTTTATTTATTTTTATTTTGAGAGGGAATTAAGGAAGAATAGAAGATTTTTATATTCTTTTGGATCTGTAAAAGAAATTAAAAAAAAATAGTTTGTTTGTGCTTCTAGGTAAAATAATTGTTTTGAAGAAAGATAGATTTAAAAAGAGAGTTGCAGGAGGAAACCGAGAGGAGGCTACAAAAGGGATTCTTCATCAAACGGAGGACTCCAGGTTTTCTTCTTTTAATTTAGTATTATTTTATTGTTCTATAAGTAAAATCTGGTTTGTTGTGTCTGAAAATCTATTTCTCTATTTCTTTTAAAAGTAGTTTTGTGATTAAAAACTTGTTTGTTTTAAATCTTTGAATCCTCTGTAGGAAATTATAGTATAACCTTCAAGATTTCTTCAATAAAACTTAGAGGTGGAAATAATTGCTTTGAAAAGAAAATTCTTTTAGTAGTTGAAATTTGTATACCCAAATCTATATTGAATATGTTAGGAAAATAATTTATTTATATGATCTATTTTGAATCTATTTACATATATATATATATATATATATATATATATATATATATATATATATATATATATATCTGATTCTTTCTAAAATACATATATATATATATATAAAATCAATTTATATATATTTCGAATCTTGAAATTTTTGTATTGAATTAAGCAATACATTTTAATGGGGTTTATTTTGAATTTAATTCGTATTTTGTTCCAAACAACATACATGGGAAAAGGTTTATATTATAATAAAATTGTTATTTAAAATAAAATAAAATAAAAATTATTTGGGGGTGGGAATGATTGGCCAAAGCTGTACCATCCCCACAACCCTGTGGTACTGATGTGTGCAGTCACCACTAACTGTGCACAGCATCCTATGGCTACTGTACGCAGTCACCACTGACTGTGCACAATAGCCTATGGTTGTTGTACACAACCAATGGGGACTGCGGCCTCCTCACAGGGAGTATGCAGTACCTATGTGCTATGTCCTCCCCACAGGGGGGTACGCAGTACCACTGGTACTACGCGGGTGGCCTTAGTAAGGTTTTTGTTTTTTTATTAAAAATTTAATTTAAATATATTTTGTTTTATTAACTGGTATATATATATACATAATTACAATGGATTATTAGGTTAATTTATATAATGTGATTTAACTAGATGATTATAATATATGTTTTATATATAATTATTTATACATATTATATATATGTATATATGTATATACATGTAAAAAGTGTATATATATGTGTGTGTGTGTAAATATATATATATATGGTGATAAGTTAGAAATGTTGAGAGTATGAAATAATAGATAATTTTCATATTTTGCAATGTTATAGTTAAATTGAGAAATTAGAAATAAAGTATGTGTTCTTTTATTAAATTGAGTTTCTTTGACTTATTGATTTATTAATTTGGTGAAATTTATGGTTCAATGTGATTTGTTCATGGCATTGTTTTATGTAGTTTTCTTCTTTTGAGTTTACTCGTTTTATCCAATTGTGATTTTCTTGTGATCGGGTTTATGTTTTACGGGAAAACCCTAGAGTTAGACTATCCTGGTATAAGAGCTTAAGTTGTTGTTTAGAACTTCCAGAGGTGGGGATATTGTGATTCATATTCGATCTTGTAATTTGATGATTTCCCTTATATTTTGGTTTTGGTGGTGATGGTAATGTACACTTGGATTGTTTCATTTGTGAATGTTGTACGTATGTTATGGCGAGATGGTTATGCCTTGTAGAGGATCTAGTTGATTGGTTCAGTGTTCTTGTTGATACAATCCCTTTTTGTGTTGGGTATTTTGTGTGTGATTTTCTAGAGAGAGTGGCTCTAAGTGGGGGCCAATGCACAAAGGGGTTGTCAAGGTAACCCACCTAGAGTTAGAGTAATCAGTGATAACCTAAGTAATTAATCATGGGTGGGGTTTTAACATTAATAAGATAATCAGTGATGCCTCGTCCACCTGTTAGTGCTATCATAGACTAAAGGGGACTGAGAAGGCCGTGGTTGGCAAGATTGTTGCCTTGTCTTCATGAAAGGTTAACGATTCCACATGAGTAACCCTATGGAGTGGCGCCTTGAGATAGGTTGTCAAGAGAACCATAGATGGAGGTGGCAGCTTAACTAGGTTGTCAAGATAATCCATGTAGAGATGGAGGCAGCACCTTGTGATAGGTTGTCTGGAAAATCCATGTTAAGCCATGCAATGACACTCTCCTCCAACATTCCATTTGTATTATTTTATTGAAGTCCTCTCGAAGTAGTCTTTGATATTTTATCTTGAGATTTATTGATGATGTGTTTTCGTGAGTTACTGTTGTATCATCTGTAAAGTAATTTAATTAAGTTTCGAAAGTGGTCTATTGTTGTGTGTCTTGGTGATTTGTCATTGTAGGGTTTGTGAGTTGTCTTTTGGTATTATGCCTAGAGTTAGTCTTGGTTATTGTTAGACGTACTTGGTCGGGGATCCTTCCTTGTCTACTCCCAACATAGGGGTGGTTGGGTGGAACGTGCTTCACACCCCGTTGGGTTTCCTTTTGGTTGTAGTTGTATCTTTTATTGCAGGGTTTGACAGATGCTGATGATCCAGTGTTCTTATGTAGCGGATGTATGTTTTTACTTCAGATGTATTTCATTATTGATGTATCTCCCACTTGTGATGGGAAGACCTTCATGTAAATTGTTTATATGTTCATCTTGTTGTACTATCTTATGGATGTTATGTTTATTTTGGCCATGTATTTATTCAGGAACTATCATTTGTAATAGTTGTTTATGTTGTGTTATATCTGTCGAAATATATATGCTTTATGTCTTTATAATTTCATTTATTGTCATTTGTACATATGGTATTAATATGGTTATTGTTAATGGATACTTTAAATGATGATATGAGAATGAATGGATTTACGTAACTGTTTAATTATTGTTAATCTATTATCTTTGTTATGGGTTAGTGTAGTAATGTCCTCGTGTACCCCAAGTGATTTAGTTGTGCAACTTAGAATATTGTAATGTTGGAATACTTAAATACATTTAATATGTTCTTTTTTAAAAAAAATTATTGCATCTTTATTAGTTCCTTTGGGGTTTGCGTGGCAGGGCGTTACAACTTCTGGTTGCTGACAAATACAAACCTGACAATACGGATTATATAAAAATGAGGGCTTTTATATATAATATAATTAATATATTAAAAAATAATATAAAAATATATAAATTTATTATATATTATATTTATATAATATATAATAAATTTATATATTTTTATATTATTTTTTAATATATATTTTATATTATATTAAAAAAAGTGTTTTTATATATAATATAAAATATATATTAAAAATTATATTATATTTATATAATATATAATAAAAATGTATATTATATTATATTTATATAATATATAATAAAAATGTATATTATATTATATTTATATAATATTTGATATAATATAATTTTTAATATATTTTTATTTTAAAATAATTTTTAATATAATATTTTTATATTATTTTTTTCAATTTTATATTTTAATAGTGTTTGAAAGGAAAATATTAAAAAATTAGTATTGAATACATTTTGTGGATTTATACAATATAAAAATATTATATTAAAAATATATAAAAAATTATATTATATTAAATATTATATATATACATTTTTATTATATTATATAAATATAATATAATATATAATTTTATTATATATTATACAAATATAATATAATTTTTAATATATTTTTTATATTATATATAAAATCCCTCTTTTTATACATAATATAAAATATATATTAAAACATAATATAATATATAAATTTATTATATATTATATAAATATAAAATAATTTTTAATATAATATTGTTATATTATTTTTCAATATATATTTTATATTATATATTTTATATTATATATAAAATCCCTCATTTTTATATAATATAAAATATATATTAAAAAATAATATATTTAATATTATATTTATATAATATATAATAAAAATATATTATGAGTATGAAAAAAATTAACTTAAAGTTTTTTTGATGTTTAAAAAGAAAATATTAAAAAAATACTATTGTCTGAGCTTCTGGTTGCTAACAAATACAAACCTGACGATACAGATTATATAAAAACAAGGGCTTTTATATATAATATATTAAATTATAATATAAGAAAAAATTATATATATATTAATAAATTTATATATTTTTATATTATTTTAATATATTTATATATATATAAAAAATGTTTCTATATAAAAAAATATTATTAAAATTAAATAAAATTTATATAATATATAATAAAAATGTATATTATATTATATTTATATAGTATATAAAAAAATGTATATATATAATATTTAATATAATATAATTTTTTAATATATTTTATTTTAAAATAATTTTTAATATAATATTTTTATATTATTTTTTTCAATTTTATATTTTAATTGCGTTTGAAAGGAAAATATTAAAAAAATAGTATTGAATACATTTCGTGGATTTATATAATATAAAAATATTATATTAAAACTATATAAAAATATATATTATATTAAATATTATATATATACATTTTTATTATATTATATAAATATATATTATACAATTTTATTATATATTATACAAATATAATATAATTTTTAATATATATTTTATATTATATATAAAAACCCTCTTTTTATACATAATATAATATATAAATTTATTATATATTATATAAATATGAAATAATTTTGAATATAATATTGTTATATTATTTTTTTATATTAAGAATAAAGGAGTCATAGAGGTTACAAAAAGATCCAAAGAGCGAACAGCACAGCCCAAAGGAGGCCGAGCCTCAACTCAGGAGCAGAAAGTCGATCAAAATCAAAACAAAAAGAAACAGATCCGTTACATTATCGTTACAAAAAGAGCCCCAAAGAGCAGCAAGCTACTGAAGGATGTCGTCCAGTCTGTCAACCCAGGCAATCCAGCCTTTGGCACCTTCCATCCAGGCAATAAACTTCATCTCCTGAATCTGGGCAAGCATTCTTGTCATGTCCTTGCTGGAATTTTTGTTGTTCATCACCTCCTGGGAGAGGGTCTTGCACGTGTTCTCGAACAGCATCCGATTGTTTAGCATGTCCCTCCAAGCGAAGCCTCCCTTCATCTCATATATGAAGAAAGTGGCGTATCCGTCCTTCAGAAACCTTCTGAGTTTTTTCTTTTCAATTATCATGGTAGTGCGAACCTGCAAAAAAAATTTAAGGAAGGTGAGATTCCGAAAGGCCTCAGTAAGATCACGGGGGTTATTCTGATATTTTTCTTCATTTCTGCACTTCCAGATTTTCCATAAAACATTAGAGGAAAGAATCTTCCAAAAGAGATTAGAATCATGTTTCAGACCAATAATATGACCAGTAACAATATCAAGAATAGTAAATAACATAGGATAGGTGACACCAAACATGATCCAAATCTCCTTCGCAAAGATACAATCAAGCAGAATGTGTCTAGCCATCTCGAGGAGTCTACAGAATTTACAAATGTCAGCCTCAGTATGATCCCTTCTGATAGGGAGTCTATCAAGCAGCAAAAACCAATTGAAGCACTTAATTTTAGGTTCGGTAGGACCTTTCCAAAGAAAATCGAAGTACTTCTTCCAAGCATGAGCATCTAGCGTGGTGTACCAAACAGAATTAACATGGTCTATGATGGCTTCCGAGTGGCCAATAATATTATAAATGTTCTTCGCTTTGATCTTGGAAAGCACAGTACCATCAAGCCACTTACAGTTAAGGAATCTGTGAGAGTCAACATGACAAGAGGTGGGGAGGTCTTTAGCGGCTTTGACAATCATACTATACGTTTTCTTTTGGGAGATAGGGAGGTCATATTTGATTCTGAGATCCTCCCAGCTGATTAAAACATCATGCTCAAAGAGGTCAGCAAGTTGGGAGATGCCTTTGTTCGACCAGTGCCTAGCGGAGCAACCTTGAGAGAGGGCAAGGGGTTTGTCAGAGGAGCAGAGATTCCACCAGATGGACCTTTCACCAAAGAGATGGCAGTCATCGTGGAAAGCCTTGTTAGAGACAAACTTCTTAACTTGGCCCCACGCTTTCCAAATGGATCTAAAAACCGCAGACCCTTGAACAAGAACAGGGAAGTTGCCAATGACAAGGTCAGTAAAAGGAAGATTCTTCCAAGACTTCGCATTCTTGGGGAAGCCTCTTTCAATGTTGCTTCTAACAAGAACCTTCCAAGGATCATTGCCATCAAGGGAGTGAAAGATCCACTTGGCGGCAAGAGCAATCCCTTGGAGCCTGAGATCCTTCAACCCAAGCCCCCCAAGGAGCTTATTGATATGGCACCACTCCCACTTGACAGCGTGCATTTTCTTATTTCCTTTACCATCAGACCAGAGAAAGCTCCTGACAGCTTTTTGGATTTCTAAGATTTGATAGTTGCTGAACATCCAGGCAGAAGAGTAGTAGATGTTATAAGAGGAAAGAATTTTTTGACAGACCTGCATTCTGCCAGCCAAAGATAAAGTTCTGTTGTGCCATTTGCCCAACTTTTTGGTGATCTTATCTTTGACCCACGACCACATGTCCTTGAGAGAGGGGTCAACAGAGAAGGGAATGCCCAGATAACGCACAATTTTATGTGGGCCACCCCACTGAAAATCATAAGCTTTGAACCAGTCAGGGGGCTGCTCATCCCAACCGAGACAGATAGACTTGGCATGGGACAACCTCGCCCCAGAGATAGTACAGAAAAGCTTGAGTTTAGAATTTAGGGCCTCGAAGTTGTCAGGCCTAGTATCAAAGAAGATGGCAGTATCATCAGCAAATTGGCAGTTTAGGAGCTCATCATTATTAGGGAGAGTTATCCCTTTAACTGCCGGGGATAGAGAATTATCTCTGAGGATATAAAACAGGGCTTCTGAAGCTATCACAAAGAGGGCAGGGGCCAAGGGGCAGCCTTGTCTGATGGACCTACCGAGGGGAAAAGAGTCAGAAAGAGAACCGTTAACATCAATCTGGGCCGAGGCATCTTTTAGAAGAATCTTAACACAGTTACAGAAAACCCTAGGAAAATCGAAGGCCTCAAGCATCATAGTGATAAAATTCCATTCCACCCTGTCATAGGCTTTTTCGAAGTCAAGAAGGAACATAGCAGACTTCTGCTGAGAGTAGTTGGACCAGCACATGGCTTCCCAACTAGTGATCAGGTTCTCCAGAATAAACCTTCCTTTGATAAAGCCAATTTGAGTAGCACAAATAAAATTGGGGAGAATTTTCTCAATTCTCAGCGCCAAGAGCTTAGCAAAGATTTTGTAAGAGACATTAAGGAGGGTGATCGGCCACCATTTTTTGATGAGGGCTTTATCCCCGTCCTTGGGGATCAACTTAATAATTCCCTTATTGATAGAGCATCCCAAGGAATCTCTAACAAGGGCTTCCGAGTACAGATCAAGGAGATCTTGGCAGATCCAACCAATGTTGCTAAGAGAGTTAATAGCTTTTTCAATTTCCTCTAGGGAGAGATCTTTGGAAAGCTGATTGGCTTCATCAGTGGAAATCTTGTTAGGGATGAGGGAACAAACTTGTTGTCTAAGGGATGAGGCATCCTCCGAATCTTCAGAAGCAAAAAGGTTTTGGTAAAAATTAACAAGGGCTTCTTTGATGTTGTCTATGTCAGTTACCTCATTGTTATCCACAACAATCCTTTCGATGTTTTCATTAGCATGCTTGCTTTTGAGGAGATTAAAGAAGAACTTCGAACCCCTATCATCGAATTGCAGCCAGTGTGCACAGGATCTGACCCTAGCACCATTGATTTTAATCTGTTGGTGCTGCCTAAGGGCATCCTTGGCCTTGACAACCTGGGAAACGAGGTCATAGTCCGAGGGGTTGGTTTGAACGTTGGTCTCGGCAGACTGAAGAGCAGAGGAGAGACGTTTTTCGGTAAATCTATAGTCTTTAGCTCTTTTTTGCCCAATGGTCCTCAAAAGCTTCTGCCAAGCGAGGAGATTTTTGTCCCATCTATCTAGATGAGAGCAGGAGGGAGAGGTATTTCTGTTAATAAGCTTAATGAGGTGGATGGTAGCGAGAGTGTCTTCATCTTTTAGGAGGCTAGTGTTGAGAGAAAATTTAGGGGCTGATCTCAAGCAACGGGAAGGAGCTAAGTTCATTCTAATGCAGGCAGATATGGGATGGTGATCGGAGAGAGAGGTGGGGGTAACGAGGACAACATTTTCGTTTATGTCAGGCAGAAAAGAGAAGCAATTTTTGTTGGCGTAGAAGCGGTCGAGCCTGGAGTAGATTCTGGAGTGCCCCTGTTGTAAATTACACCAGGTATGCCAAATCCCAGGATTAGTATCCTTGGTGCCAGCCAGGGGATCAAAAAGGAGTTTAGCATTAACCATTTTATTCCAGTGCAGTTTCTCAAGGTCTTTCCAAGCAAAAGGGAGGCCACCAAGTTTGTCCTCTTGGGACTCGACCATGTTGAAGTCCCCCCCCATAAGCCAGGGGATATTAGGTAGGGTAGCACACCAGTCCCATAGACTTGCACGCTCCCTGAAGTCATTCGAGGCATAGACAAAGCAAACGCCAAAAGTCTGATTGTTGCTATTCAAGATAACCCACACCACTCTGTTGCAGGGGGAAATCCCATAGCTAGAAATAAGAGTCTCCCATATGGGGCTAATTAGGAGGGAAACCCCACCCCTACCCCTCTGGTGGTTGGTATGGATTTTAATTGCATCTTTCCAAAGGAAATTAAGGCAAGAGTCCAGCGTGTAACAAGTAGATTTAATTTCTTGCAGCATAATGAAGTCCATGGGTTTGCAGATGTCCAGATAATGTTTAACGATCCACCGTCTATCCGGGGACTCCAGACCCCTAATATTCCATGAAGTGCAGTTCATGATGAAACAATTGGAGAGGAGTTACCGGTGGGACCTTGAATTTGGGCTGGGACATTGCTATGGACTTCCCTTAGCACTTTCTTGGAGGGGTTTTTATTCTTGGAGCCAAGTTTCCTGCCCCTGCGTTTGGACAGGGTGCAAGCATCTTTAAACTCTTCTCCGTTGTCAGATTCATTCGGAGATAAAAAATTCATATCCATAATAATCTTTTCGGTGCGGGTATCAGGGGCAGAGGGGTAAATGCTAGCAGGGATGATCTCGAGCAGGCAGTCCTCATCAAGCTCACAGAAGACTTTAGGGGGGAGGCTCTGAGGAGGCAGAGGGTCTGAGCAGCTAGCAGAAAGATCTGAGAGGGCGAGATGTGAAGGGCGGGTGACAAAAGGGGTTTCAAATTCTGAAGCTTCACCGGGGAAGGCAGGAAACGAAGAGGATTGAGGGCATAGGGAGAGGGGGTTCTCTGCAGAAGAGAGGGGTTGCTTATTAGATTTCCGCCTACGCTTATTGGAGGTCTTGGACAATGAAAGGGGCTCTAGGTTAGGGTCCAAACTTACCAGGGGCAGAGAAATGGCTTGGAGGGACGCAGAGGAGGGGACAAGGGGAGGAGGGGTCGGGGAGGGTTTAGAGGGAGCAACGGCAAGGGAACAGTCATTCGAAGAGGGATTCAGACTAGGCTTTCCAAGATCCGGCGTATCGCGGTTGTCCGCGGGCTTATGCTGCGAGGGTTTCTTCTTGACGATGGGACAGTCTTTTCTCAAATGGCCTTCTCTTCTACAGAGGAAACAAGCGTTTAGCCCCCCGAGGATTTCAATAGGGCAAGAGAAGTTGTCTTCCGAAATACAAATGTTAATCACAGAAGGAATTTCTAATCCCGGATTCAGCGAGATGAGTATTCTAGCATCCATATGAGGGACCAACCGGACAGAGTCATCCATACGGATGACCTTACCGAGTGGTTCAAGCATTTGCGGGAGAAAATGCCAAAGGAAAGGCGGTAATTGTTTAACCAATATCCAACAAGGGGCTGAGAGGGCAAGGACCTCCTCGTGTATTGCCTCGGGCGACCAAGCCAAGGCCCGAAAGGAGGTAGAGCCAACAGACCAATATTTCCTTTTAAGAACTTCAGTTTGAGCTTCATGCTTGTTAAAGAAAATAATAAAAAGCCCCTTCTGAATCTGACGACAAAAGGAAATGTGGTATCCAAGTTTCAGGTTCCAGTAATTATGAAACCAGTCGTCAAGGAATTTCCTAGGAGGACATTTTTCCACCTCAACAGCAGAAAAGAAAATAGCAAAATTCCTTAATCTATTCTTCTCCTTGCTAATTTCATCAAGCATTTCTGGATTAGGAGAAATGGAAAATGATAACGGAGCAACACTAGTGACCTTACCAGAACCGGCGGCTTCATTGGAGTTGGAGAGAGAAAACCTCGCGCTCGCGTTGATAGGGTTACCAGTGGAGGCCACCGCTTCGGAGAAAGACTTAGGTTTTGGATGCAACGGGATAGAGTCAGAATTATCTAGAGGCGGTGATCCGGAGTCCATCGAATCCCTAGGATCTGTCGCAAATGAATTAGAGGGTACGGCCTCTGCCGAACGGTAGAGGAGTGGAGAGGGGGAAACATTCAACATTTATTGCATAATAAAGGAAGAGGAGAAAAGAACGCTCACACCTATGCAAGCCCCGCGACCGGGGGCGGGCAGTAGCCAGTCGCCAAAGAGCACCAGAAGACCGAAAGAGTTCAGACGCCGCCGAAAAAATATGCTCCAATATTATCGTTATATTATTTTTTAATATATATTTTATATTATATAATTTATATTATATATAAAATCCCTCATTTTTATATAATATAAAATATATATTAAAAAATAATATATTTAATATTATATTTATATAGTATATAATAAAAATATATTATGAGTATGAAAAAAATTAACTTAAAGTTGTTTTACGTTTAAAAAGAAAATATTAAAAAAATACTATTGCCAGGACCAATATTAGGTGGAGTACCACGAAGGATGCTACCTTGATAGTAGTTATAATGAATATTTTTAATTCTAAATCCTAGGAAAGAGACCACTGTGATTGATTGGCAATTAGATAATAACCTAGAATACTTTTTTTGCTGACCGTTCGGGGTTAAACTTATGCACGTTGTGGGAAATTAGGTGCTCTAAATTGGTCACAAAGTTGGAATACTAACTTTGGAAAATAAAGCATTCATTAAAAACTAACTTCTTTGTTAGCCGATAGGCTATATTAAGGATGAGGTTTTGGCCTGAAACAAGTCTCACGCTCTGAGACTACCATGGTTTCAGGCCAAGTTTTACTTCTGTTAATTCGTCACAACTAATCGATCTGACATTGCTAAATGCAATTAAGGAGTTTCTTTATGAGTCATAATTTCCAGCTAATGCAATGAACATCGGCAGTGTCTTTGAAGTAAATGCAACATTATTCTGGATTCTTTCGATATAGCCGCAGAAGACATAGAGCAGCTTTCTTCGTAACAAGTGGTCTGCAGCTACTAGAAATATGACAAATATTCAAAGCAAATTACATCATTGAAGAATATTTTTATCAAGATCCATTATGAAATCTTGATTGCATGCTTTTTGTTTACCAGTAATTTCTGGACATCAAGGGCTAATGACTCAGCAAACTCCTTACCACCAATATTTCCCACCTACATTCAGAAGCATACATAAACTTTATCGATCTGACATTGCTAAATGCAATGAAGGAGTGTCTTTATGAGTCATAATTTCCAGCTAATGCAATGAAGGAGTGTCTTTATGAGTCATAATTTCCAGCTAATGCAATGAACATCGGCAGTGTCTTTGAAGTAAATGCAACCTTATCAATTCAACACCTACTGGAAGATGGAGTAAATGCAAGGAAGGAGCCACAGCCATGTAGAACGTACTTTCCAAAATTCATCGATCAACTTCCAGCTGGTAATTTATTGCATTTAATGATGTCGGTAAATATCTGGCGGCTGATTATCCCTACAAAAAGAATGAACATGCTTTGAATGAGACTTATCATTGGAAGCAGAAGCAGATATTCCTCACCAACACTGAAGCAGAGGGCAGACGAGATCTCAGGCAACGATATTTATCAATCCATGGTAATATGTAGTTTCTATTGTAGTTTATCTCTTCTATATTGCACAGTTTTCCTAATCTGCACACATGCTTCTACAAGGAAAATGAATTCATATTCTTGTGTTTAATTCGGTTGCATATTGACAAATTGAATCTGCCTTGTACAATTTCTACAACATGCTTGCAATAGTAGAATCTTCTGCTGCACAACAATAACTTGACAGGAAATATCCCTACAATCAACTTAGTGGTGAGATTCCATCGGAGATCGGACGACTTGAGAACCTGGAAAGTTTGTATTTGTATGAAAATCAGCTGCCTGGTATTATTCCTGTTGAGATAGGGGGGTATTCAAATTTAGCCGAGATTGATTTTTTTGGAAACCATTTCTCAGGAAGCATACGCATCACCATTGGGAGACTAAGAAATCTGATTTTCTTACATCTGAGACAAAATGACCTGGATGGTAAGATTCCTCCTAGTCTAGGAGAGTGTAAAAATCTGGTGACGTTGGACTTGGCAGACAATGAACTCTCGGGAACAATTATATATGGACTTTGATTTTGACTATCCTGCACTTTTCAAGCACCTAAGTTAAAAGCATGGTTTCTGGTGAACCATGCAACATGGTCTTATATTATATATAGGTCTTCAATTTTGACTATCCTGCACTTTTCAAGTGCCTAAGTCAAAAGCATAGTTTCTGGTGAACGACCCTGCAGCATGGTCCTGGGACTGTATCTTATCACAGGTTCATTGAGTGTATGACAAGGCCCAATAGAAATATTTTGAGAAATTAGAAAAATTGCTGGACAGAAATAGGCGTTAACTTGGAATAAAATCTTACAAGACATGCCACTTGTAAACAATAGCTTATAATTAACCAAAAACATAAATTCGCAATTACGATGAGAACAACTATAAGGCATTTGTTAGGCAGAGCTAAGGCAAGTCAAAATCATAATTACAAAGAGATTGCCATGATCTGCCCATTTTTGTTCTTTAGCATGCATATGCTTGAGTCGAACTCTTACCAAAATCACTCCTCCACCATAGGTCTTAGGACTCGAATGATCATTCAAATAAACCTTCTTCTCATTAGAAAGTTTTTCTTGTGACACAGATAAATCTGTACATGGGATGAAGCTTAGGAGAAGAACTAGGAAGTGATTTTTACATAACAGGAAAACACAGGTCAATTAATCACCAAGCTGTCATCTATGAACATCCATAAATAGAAAATCATATACACCCATCACAGAATTCCTAGTCATTGATTGAACCCAAACAAAATAACAACTACTCACCTGCCAACATACAAAGAAAACAATTAATACAGCAAGACACTGAATTATGCTTATATCCACACTGCGTATATCCACACTGACTCCTGGCCCCGTCCCTTCCTTCTGCTCTCCTCTCTGCGTGCCATATGATATGCTTTCTCACTGTTTATTCAGCTTATATTTAGACACGTATCAAAAGGATACATTCTGGAGAACGCACGTACTTGGTAGTAGAACCTCGCTGTCCACAAAAGCTCATCTTAGCATGTCAAAAAAGTTCCTTCTGCTTGGCTCTTGCTTTGAGTCGTCATTTCACCTTTTGTTAACTTCAATTATAATCCGCCCATCTAATGTGGAGTCCTGTGGTACTGAGATTCAAATATTTTATAATATATTTCGTCCATGCATAATATGGTTGTCAATTGTCCATGGGTAAAAACTAATGAATGTAATTGAGGACCCGAATAGGATGAATGATTAAGGGCCAATAAGAGATTTTTAATATACGTAATTTTATTTTACGTGTAGATAGATTCTTTTTGCTTTACCACCAGTATGATTAATCGCCAAGAAGAGCTTCATCATACATAACTTTGAGAGAGTTTTTGCTTTTACTACGAGTAAAAATTTGGAAATGAATGATGTGTTAGATTGACAATCTAAAATGTAACTTTATAGATCACCAATTAGAAACCTTCTGAAGGGACCCATTATCTAGAAAAATGACGAATTAGGACTGTAGGTATTCAAATAAAAACAAAAGTTACTTTTATGCATAACCTTGATTATGTCATGATTGTGGAATTAGGGATGCAAATAAGGATTCCTTATTTACATTTCTTTTTACACAATGACTCGCTGTAGAAATAAAACTACTTTAAGTTTGAGGATGAATGATTAATTAGGAATATAAGTAAATATAACGATGATTATCTGTTCAACAGGTTTTCAATTACAATCTTCTTTTCCTTGTGAAACATAGATATGCCTGTCTGATTTTAAATGAGTATTTTGTAGTGGCTTTAATTTTTTATTCATAACTGTCATGAGAATAAAAGTAATGTATTAAGACAAACTAGTTATATTTAAAGAAGATTTGTTTCCCATTTATTTTATATTTTCTTTGTGTATAGCTAATCCAAAGCCACCGTCCGATTGTAAATAAAGTCTGAGATTAAATTATTTAGAACTTAATGAGGAAGCGACATTACTTTTCTTTATTCCATTATATAGTTCATAGATTTTTACTTTAAAATCTTAATCATGCAATATAATTAATTTAGTGAGTTTTAATTAAATATTTTATTAATTATAAATTCTTTTTATAAAATACTAAATATAAATTATTTATTAAAAAAAATTAGTGTTTATAAAAAATCAACTTTTAAAATTTTAAGATAGAAATTTCTTTTTTAAAATATTTTACTTTAATAATCTTTTAAATCTTAATTTATTTTACTTTAGAACTTATACTATATTACCCTTATTTTTTAAAAATCTAACTATATGCTTTAATTTATTTTTTTAAACTAACCCCTACAATAAGACAAGCTTTAAAAGCAATAATTATAGAAAATACTTTTAAAATGTAGTAGGAGGAGAAAAGAATGGAAAACAAAGCATTTTTTTGTGCCTCAAAATCCACCAAACAAGACACAAAATTATTTCATTCCCACTATCATATTGCTCTATTATTTGGGTGTTTTAACTTTCGTACATAAACAATTGTCTTCTTTGACTAGCTCACGGTATGTTGCATTGACTTTTAAATGCTAAACAGGAAACCAATCTTGATTATAGCCTTTAGATGAATAAAAGATATTTCCTTGTGATCACAACACTTTGGATAATTTGCACACAAGCTAACGCTTATTGTTATTCTTGACTTATAATCATAGGTGTTTTAAGATTTCATTTAGATTGTTTTGACATTTTCATTGATCTTAGTTTTCACAATAAAACATTAATTATTTAATATTATTTACATTAATTATAGGAATGATTTTTTAATTCATTTATAGTAATATAGTTATTTTTTTTGGTGACATTTATTAGTATTGGCGAATTAAAGTTATCAACGATCAATTGATATTGAACAATTACAATTAAGTTACTTTTTTTATTATTTAATTTGGTATTCTCTAGTATGGAAAAGTTATAGTTAATGATTTATTTACAATATAATATTCATTAGTATCAAATAGTTATCAATTGGATATTTACTTGTTTGTATAGTTATTACTTGATATTCGATCATGAATAGTGTTGCACATGTAAAGATTACCAATTTGTAATATATAGCAAATATATAGTAAATTTTATATATAAATAATAAGATATATGCATAAATGTTTTAAATTTATTTGAGAACTTTCATCATCAATGGTGGCTAGGTTCTCTTTCTTTGGGTGGATTTTCTTACAAACATACAAGGAAATAAGAGTTTTTGACTTCACGCCTATGTCTTTTCTTCTCAACTCCTCCTGCAGTAATATAGTTAATTTCTATAGAACAAAAAATATATATTTCTAACTAAAACTATAAATCTATTAACTAGTTATGTGGAGTGCGAATTCATTTATAGAAATATAGTTAATTTTTTTTTTGATATTTATTAGTATTGGCCAATTAAAGTTTAATTTTGCAGCCAAACAAAATTGCAAATTTCCTTAATTGGATTTCATCAATAAGGTTTATTATACGGAATTTGTTAAACACTAACACAAAACATATATTATTGCAGCATAGGTTGTAAGATACAACTCAACATCGTCAATTAAATAGCAATGGATATTATTGATATCTCCAGTAGTTCCAATGGGCAAATGTTGTCAGCCAATTCGACACCGTCAATCAATGGAAATCAAAACTCTACAAGTCAGATACAAGATTTTGCAAATGACATTACAGTTAGTTGCTTGGACTTGCTACAACAAGCGAAGGCCACAGTTCAAAACATGCAAAGTGTCCAAGATTTGGACATTCAGTCAATGGAAGTAACAGTACATGAGTTCCATTCAACTTGTGAGAAGTTGAGTTCATTTTGTACTTTCCTTCGTGAAATGAAAGCGGATGAGTTCTACGGACAAGGTGGCTCTATCTACATTAAAGAAGCGTTCCAAAATTACTTGAACCATCCCTAAGATACATTATCACTATAAATGTGGATATAGTAGTTGATATAACAATATAACTTCAGCTTTTACCAACTTATGGATAGTTGGATATTTTGTAACTCCCTTAAACAAATGTAAGCTCCAATATACTATGAACAAGGCACTTCTCCTCGCAATAAAAAGATCCAATATGTCACCTACTACAATACCATGTAACACATTTTTTGCTTCGAAAATATGTATACATTGTTCTCTCGCTATCATTTTGCATCTTGGTTCTTGACTTTTGCTTTTGTTTTGTATATCTTTACTTCACCCATATGTCGAAATTCCAAAAAAAAAATGCCATGTTCAATTGCATATAATTAAGAATAGTAGTTTGCATATAATGTGTTGCAAACCTTTCCTCATTTGACTTCAACTACGCATAGTCTAACCATTGTGTTCACTCCAACAAATATATATCGCCAACAAATGCTATATCTCTCCTTCAATAATTGTCTCATTTTTTCACCTACATTCTTTAAAATTTGATCACTTAGTAGAACGATAATATTGTACTCACTTCCATTCTTTTAACATATTTCACATTTCTAGTATACTATATTAACATACATGATAGATGTATCCTCAACCAGAACACAATCCACATAAAATTAGTGCTCTCCAATAATAGGTTAAAACATTTATGAACCAAGTAACTCTCTTTAATCTTATTGTATTCTCATTCGTTGTTTATCCCTTGCTATTAATGCACTACTTTTATACTCATTTGTTAGAAAGCATGTTTCCTCTTATTCCTTTAGCATAGAATGCAGATCTAAACATTTAGAGTGCATCCAATTTAGTTAGATTACTTAATAGCGTGAACTAAATTTTTTACTCACTACACTCTCCCTTTTTGTTTTCCTTACAAGTGCAGCAAGCTAACTTCTAAAGGCCACTATTTTGACATACATACCTATTCAAAATCACATTTACAGGTATTATTCTAAATTTACTTTTACTCTATGTAACTTCTATACACACTTTTATTTAAACTACTACTTGTATGGTCGCATTCAAGAACATTGTTGCTTTCTGAAATACTATCGAATTAGTTAAGTATATTTTGTTGGGTATACAACATATTAATTTCACACTTCACAAAGTATGCTTTTTATACATCATTGAAAGTAAGTAATAGCTGCCAACTACAATTTACTTTTGCAAGGACTAGTTCGCTCTCTTGCCACAATGTTTTCTTTGACTGTGAACGCAATTAAGATGATCCATGATGGAAACGTAGACCTACAACCCCATCTACAAGCAATAGATATTTCAATGTTTGGACATGGGCCTGAACCAACCAATCGCTATATACTACAACTCTCTGATGGGGTGCATAATCAGAAGGCTACACTTCCAAAACAGTACAACCACCACATAGATTCTGAAGAACTACAAAAGGGCTCTATAGTTAAACTTATTAAATATAGCTGCCCTGTTCTTTGCAATTCAAGGTGAGCCATCATATTTTAGTAATTTGCTACAATATGCAAAATCAAAACTTTTAGATTATCTTTCATGAACTCCATTATTTTACATATCATCCTATTGATAATACTTCTTTATTTTACACTCATAGGTGGATCGTCATATCGGAATTAGAAATCATATGTGGGCCGCAAGATATCATTGGCGAGCCCACCAACCTCTTTGAACAGCAAACCCAACAAGTACAAGCCACGCCTATAAGCCTTGATAACAATGTTATAGTACCGCAACCACCTCTCCTGACAAAATATTCCTTGACTAAGGATGCAATCAAGCTGATGAATAATGGTAACCTAAACTTGCAACCCCATCTACAAGCATTAGAAATTGCACCGTTTGGCCATGCACTCAAATTGGTTGATCGATATAGAGTGGATCTCTCCGATGGGGTACATAAGCAGAAGGCAACACTTCCAACAAAGTACAACCAATGCATAGCTTCTAAAGAACTCCAGAAAGGATCTATACTCAAATTGATAGGATACAGTTGCCCTGTTCTTTGCAATTCAAGGTGAGCCATGCTATTTGCATGCATATCTACAAAATTCACAACTACCAATTTGTAGCCTAGCATTTTTATCAGCTCTACCACATTTAATTGTACTCAAAATACTGACTCGTTTAATCTTTGTAGGTGGATAGTCATCTCAAAATTAGAAATCACATGTTTGCAACATGACATCATTGGTCAACCTGCCTACCTGTTTGAAGAGCAAGTCCAGAAAGTAACTACTACAAACTCAACTACTCCATCTACAAGCATGAGTAACATTCCTATGGTGACAAAGCCACCTACTCAAAGGGCAATGTTTGGGTTAGCCTCTTCCCTACAAAAGAAAGACTCCCCATCCAATATTACGCCCATTAGAAATTTGAATCCATTTCAGACAAGGTGGCTTATAAAGGGTCGTGTTACCATGAAAAAACAGATGCACCACTTCAACACACAGAAGGGACAAGGGCAGGTCTTCTCTTTTGATATTGTTGATTGTGAGTGCACTGAAATACGAATAACATGCTTTAATGAAGTTGCAAACCTTCATTACATGAATGTACATTTTGGAGAAGTATATACAATATCTGGTGGGACTATTAAGTCAGCTAATAGGTTGTACAACAAACTGAATAGCCAGCTTGAAATTCTTTTAGTCGAGGAATCCAAAATTTCTCACTCAGAAGATGACCTTGCAATTCCCAAACATAAGTTCTCCTTCACACCCTTTAAGGACATTTTAGAATTGAACAATAATATCCTTGTTGATGTTATTGGAATAGTCATATGTGTGGACCCAAGCTCAACCATAAGGAGGAGGGATGGGACTGAAGTTCTTCGAAGGAGCATCAAATTGATAGATACCTCTTCATCTACCATTAATATTACTTTATGGGGTCCAACAACTGAAAAGGAAGGCAAGGAACTGCAGGAGAGCTATCACTTAAAACATGTGTCTGTACTTGCAATAAAAAATGGCCGTGTCACTGAGTATAATGGCAAGGTCATAAGCACGTTGGCAAGCACCCACCTATTTGTAAACCCAAGAATAGAGGAGGCCGAACAACTCAAATCATGGTTTGAACAGAATGGGGCTAATGTCACTCCATTGAATACACAACCATTGGATGCACCTCTCGTGCTTATGAGGAAATCAATTGCTGATATTGAAGAGCAAACTACCAGTGTGAAAAAAACTTTCCAATGCACTCTAAAAGCATCAGTGCAATACATAAAAACAAATTCATTATGCTATCCATCTTGCCCCCTTGACTTAGATGGAAGACAATGTAAAAAGAAAGTTGTCCAGAATGATGATCAGACATGGTATTGTTCCAAGTGCAAAGCTACTACTCCTAAATGTACCTATAGATACATACTCCAGCTAAAGCTCGCAGATCATACAGGAATATTATGGGCTGTTGCTTTTGAAGAACCAGCTACCAAACTCCTTGGAATCTCTGCAGATAATTTATACATGCTACAATTCAATTCTGGAACAGAAATTGAAGCTGAAACCATAGTGAAAGGAGTGTTATTCAAGCAATTTATCTTCACAATCACAAATTCCTATGATTCAAGTGTTGCTCAAGGACGGGTCAAATCAACAATCACAAAGGTCGACAAGCTAGATTTTGTTGCAGAGAATTTGCTCATGTTGAGTGAAATCGCTACTATGTCTCATATTGCTAGTGTTTAGATGTACCTCAAGCACTCATATAATGTATATGAAATTTTGTAACACCTTATATAGTATACTTTCTAGAATTTTCATTCCATACATGGAATTTCAAAATCACATGTATATTGAATATATTGATGTTATAAAAAATATGAAAATACTGTGATATGTTTCTTCTACCAAATTACTCATGTATATAGCATACCAATTGTATCTCAACAACTTTTCACAGAATATAGTGATCGAAGAACTCATCAAAATTAATGTTTACCTTCTTCAATTTTGTATGTATTTGTAATTGTTCATTTGATAATTATAGTTCATATTTCCTTTACAGATGGCGACCTCTACCCCTAAAAGCATACAATCCCGTAAAAGAACTCATAACTACTACATGCAACATAAAGAAGAAATCAACATTCGCCGTCATTTCGAACGCATAGGAAAACAAGCAATAGAAGCCAATACACCACCTTCTTTTCAATCAAACCAACACAACATTGACCCATACGAATGTGTATCCCAAAATGAACACACTTTCAACATAGGTTTGTCAGCATGCACACATGAAACAATCCACACACGGCAAAATCAATCCACAAGCTTACCGCATTCTGAACAAAACTTTATAGACGCTTCAAAAAGATTTCGTTCAAAACTAGATAAACTATCCAACTTACCAACTTGCACAATTTGCCATGAATGCTACCCAGGAATCCGTACCAACACAACACAAACCGGTCCAGTTTGTTTTAGATGCTTCCGTGAGACAGGTAGACATCGTTTCTCAGCAACTAATTTAATGGACCCAGGAGTACAGCCGTACGAGCTACGAACACTAACACAAGTCGAAGAAATGTTAATAGCACGAGTCAATCCAATAATACAAGTAACACATGCTCGTGGAGGCCAATACAAATATAGTGGCCACACAATTTGTTTCCCACAAGACATCAACACCATAGCAAAATACTTGCCACATAAAATAGAAAACTTGGATGTGTTGGTGGTTCGAAGAACCAATACAAGAGGTGACCATTATGACTGCTATGTAAGTAGGCATCGTGTGTGGGCTGCACTGAAATATAAAATCACAAATGACCCATATTACAAAGATGTCGAGGTGGATTTTGCATCCCTCCAGGAGCTCCCTGATACAAATACAGACATTTCCACTATGCTTCATAATATTAATGCTGACGATCACAATATTGTTGCTCCAATTAGTGCTTCCAAATTTAACGCAGACTCACCCGACACTGAATTCACTTGCTCCTCATCCTTCATGGCTAGGCTACCAAATAAACGTCGTGAACTAGAAATCATAAAAGAAACATTGCAAGTTAGAGATCACAATCACACCATTATAGATTGGCCAACACTTGAGTCATCACCAGTTAATGAATACAATACTGAAGGACTTCTAGACATGGCTTTTCCTTCTTTGTTTCCCAATGGCAATGCATTACATTTACAACCTCGCTATAGACAAATTGAAATGCATGAATATGTGTTGCACCTAATGAGGTTCCATGATAATAGATTTGGAAGGCACCCAAGGTTTAGATATTTTGTCTTGAATCTATTGATGCGTCACCGAAGCCAAGGTGTTGCCTCCATTTTTGTCAAGAAAAATGCTGAGGACTGCATACCAACTACCATAGACAGCCTTCGCCTCCATATACAAACATTGCCTGACACTAAACTAGCCGAACAACTGATGCATTACGGATCATCCCTTAGAGGGACACGAGCATATTGGAATAAGTCTCGTGGTGAATTGTCAAACATGATCAACCAAATAGGCTCCCCAACACTATTCTTCACCTTAAGTGCTGCAGACACCAAATGGCCTGATTTACATCAACTATTTACAAAGGGGGCAACCCAAACATCACTAAACAATAAAGATCGCATAGATAACATTGTTATGAACCCACATACCACATCCTTATACTTGCATCAAAGATTCACAGCATTTCGTGAAGAAGTCTTAGAGAAACTATATTGCGCAACAAACTACTGGTATAGATATGAGTGGCAACATCGAGGGTCTGCACATGTACATGGCTTCCTTTGGATTGAGGGTGCACCAAACATGGACACTCTTAACTGGAGCAATCATACAGATGTAGACATAGCAAAATCATTCTTTGATAGATATGTCAGTGCTTGGAATCCTCGAAATCTGGGAGATAGAAGCAACACATTCCATCGATCTTCGCAAGACGATCCATGCTTACTAACAACACCCGAAATATTTGATACAAACACACTTACTGACTATGAAGAGTTACTTAACCGTGTCCAAAGACATACCAAGTGTTCTGAATCAACCTGCCTTCGCAAGAAAGGTAACAACATGGAGTGTCGCTATAGTGCACCCTGGCCTGAATGTACCAACTCTTCATTGTGCATTGACGAAGCTGGGAAAAAAACCTATTGCCCTGCACGTAATGATGATAGATTGAATATACATAGTCCAGCAATGCTTTCCATATGGAGGGCCAATATGGATTGTCAGCCCGTGCTTTCAAAAACACTAGTTCTAAAGTACATTGCAAAATATGCCGCGAAGGCAGAAAGAAAATCTGAGAGCTGCCTTGATATGTTGACACGCATATGTCAAAAGCAAGCACCCCAAGACAAGGCACTTGCAGCATACAGAAAATTCATGTCCGAAATTATTGCTGATCGTGATATAGGTGCACAAGAAACGTGCCATATGTTACAAAAGTTGCCCCTTGTTGTTTGTAATCGTGATTTTATGGTGCTTAATGTTGGTAGAAAAGTTTTCAACCGAATCCAAACAAACCAAAACGCAAATGCATTGGAGCTGACCTACATCCATAAATACACACAACGTCCTCTTGAAATGGATAAAGTAACACTACTTGAATCTGCACGAACATTCTCATTCTCATCAAGTCGCAAAGAGTACAAGTGGAAAGAAAGGAAACATAAAGCAATTATCAGTGTCTTCCCTCGATTTACTGCTATTCCAAAGGAGGATTCAGAACATTTTGAAACATTTTGTTGGAGTGAACTACTTCTTTACAAGCACTTTCGCAACATTGAAGCAGACATTGGTATCGAGAAAGAGAAAATTGTTGCAAATTGGAAGGAGATGAATTTACGCAAATACTGTGTGTGGCATGTTGACCGTATAGTTGATGAACAAGTAAGTCAAGAAGAGGAAGAGGAGCCAGAAGATCAAAACAATATAGGCAATACAATTCAATTGAATGAATGGGAGTTCTTATCGCAATTGGGTCTTGGTACTAGCAGGAATTTTAATTCCCTCGATATGCTTGGAAGACGTGACTTTGACACTTGCCACAATTGGAATGCCTGTACAATACCTCAACCGTTACATGAAACTGCAGAGCATTTCATATGCACAAACAAGGTGGACCAACATGATAGCCCAACACCCTTTGAGTTTAGCAACCTCCCATATCCACTCTCTCCCAAACAACAACTTGCTTTGACACTTGTTATGGACCACTACAATTCTTATGAAATAGAAAAACCATTGTACATGATCATACAAGGCACAGCAGGAACAGGAAAATCCTATCTTATTCATTGCATTAAACACTCCCTTTCCAATTTAGTGCCACAACAACATAGCCCTCTCCTTGTTGTTGCTCCTACAGGAATCGCAGCATTCAACATACATGCTTCAACTATACATTCTGCCTTGAAGATTCCAATCAAAGAAATGCATCCATTGAAGGGTCAGTCGCTTGCAATGTTCCAACATAGCATGAGACACATAAAATACCTCCTAGTTGATGAGCTAAGCTTTCTAGGCCCAAAATTATTCTTAAAAATTGATACTAGGCTACGCGAGGCTTTCCCCCACCAACAACACTTATGCTTTGGTGGAAGATCTATCATTCTTGTAGGTGACTTTGCACAGCTACCTCCTGTAATGGACAAACCTATATATGTCGCCCACACAGATGTGAAAGCCCTTTGGGAACAATTCACTATTGTTATCACACTAGAAAAAATATTTCGACAACATGGAGACACACAAGCTCAAATTGACTTTCGAAGAACTCTACAAAACATCCGTAATGCAGAACCGACTGAACAAGACTGGGAGCTACTAATGTGTCGCACAAACAAAGAGTTATCACACAAAGAAAACAAGTCTTTCGACCTAGCAATGCACCTATTCCCGACCAATGACTTGGTTGGAACACACAACAAAAAAATGATACAGCTATTAAATCTTCCTATTGCACTTAGTATTGCAATAAAAACAACCCTACCATCAAAGATCGACAATGATGCTGACAAGCTTCCCCATGAACTCCTACTCTGTAAAGGCCAACGCATCATGCTAACTACAAACCTATGGACTCAAGCAGGCCTTGTAAATGGTTCTCTTGGACAAGTTGTAGATATTGTATACACGGAAAGCTCCAAACCACCAGATTTACCATTATATGTGGTAGTAAAATTTGATACTTACAATGGCCCACCTTGGAGCATCCATGCCCCAAAAACTATTCCTATATCACCCATATCACTAGGTGCTCAGAGGCAATTACCACTTTGCAGTGCATGGGCAATTACAATACATAAATCCCAAGGAATGACAATCGAAAGAGCAACAATCGATATAGGCAAAAAAGAAAGACAAGGATTAACTTTTACAGCTATATCTAGAGTTAAATCAATACACGGACTTAGGATCGACCCACCATTTACCTTTGATCGATACTCAAGAATGAAGAATAATCCATTCACAATTATCAGGAAAAAAGAAGAGCTCCGACTACGTCTTCTCTCTTTATGATGAGTACAGGTACATATACATAAACACACCAGTCCCTCAAGAAAGCTATATTTGTTTTTCTTTTATCTTCATCTTACCATATTGATATACATAGAAACTATTATTTCTATACTTACCAAGCATTTGCAATCACATGCAGGTGGATGTTCTAGCTTCGTATACTCCTACAAATGGTTGCTCCAAGCTGGCGCATTTGCAATCACATGCAAGTGGATGTTCCAGCTTTGTATACTCCTACAACTGGTTGCTCCAAGCTGGCGAATCCTCCTAAAGTATTGGTCATTTTTAAGAAATACAAAGACTGTATCACATTCAATACAATATTCAGCCACTTCCCATCCCTCCATGAAAATACACCAAACCCCTTTGCATACAATCCATACTACCAAATTGATCCATATCAAGAACATGAACCAAAGCATATTTCAAGCAATACCACGCAAAATCAACATCAAGAATCCAAACATCCAATAAACCATATACATATACCACCTACTGTTCCATCCACCGATGAGATGCTCACTCCTAAATGTACATGTAGCTGTTCCACAAAAAAAAAAAAAAGAGTCAACATTTGGGAGACTGTAGAGTCCTTATGATAAAGTTGCTATCAATGCTACCACACTTCATACCTTCAACCATGATTCACACATCATCCCATCCACCAAAAAAAAAAAAAGGGACAAATAAATTCAAAAAATTTGACAAATAATATGCAGATGGATACCATAAAATACAACACAAAAACATCCCTACCAATCTCCATCAGTAAAAGAAACTATGGGGAAAAAATCAAGAAGGGAAGCTCTTCCATCAAATAAAGTCCAATAGTGCACAAGAAAGATTTAGTAAAAGAAAGTCCAATGGTGCACAAAAAAGCTTCAATAGCAACCAAAAAAGACATATGCACACATTTTGGCCCAAACAAATCACCAATTCCACCTACCATTGCTTGCCTCCCAAGTTTGGAAAAAGAAAATCCAAACCATCAACCGTTAATGTACACCATCATAAGTTGGGACATCCATGATATCCAAATCTCAGAATAACCATGCATTGACAACAACACTTTATCATAAGGACTCTTATGGCTCCCTAATCGAGATGTCTACATCTCAATGAGATTGCAAAAAAAAAACAACAGCTACATGTGGCAAAAGAGGTACACGCATCTTACTCCATCCACAATAGATCCAACACTCCATCCTCCTTATCCAAATTAAATCAATTCATCCATGTACCACCTACCAAATCCATGTTTACCCATCACCCCCCACATTCTGAATCCTCCTAATCTTGATTGACATTCGATCTACACCTTACACCTGCTTATGGTAAATTTCTTGATATGGATCATAATCATTCACTGCACCACCATTATACAAGTATTCTCCAGATACCCACACGCACTCCAAATAACACCCCCAGCCATCCTTTCCATACCTTGCATTTCCATTGACCAATCCATTTATTCCATGCACCCAACACTACATTCCATGTACACTCCTACAACAACAGCACTATTGAAGCAAACATCATGCAATATATCCATCTATTCCAAAAAAAAATGTAATGATTCGTGTTCTCAATCTAATACTGAGATTCAAACATTGTATAATCACATTGTATATTTACCTACTACTATCTTCTAATGTCAAACATTGTTACCTTTGCTAATGATAATTTGCATGTCTCTCCCCTTCTTACTTCTCTATATTTTTCTATCGGCGTAACCTTTGCACCCCCTCCGGTGCAAGTGCTAGTTAAATACATTCATTAGAATAAGAATCATAACTTTTGCGAGTACAGCTTGGCCAACAAACTAGGCATTATTCCTGAAACTTGCGAAGTTTACAAATTTTGCTAGGAAAAGAAAAATAGTGAAAGTGAGTTAATTTTGGATGGAGATACAACTAGCATATATATTAGATATTAATATATATAAAATACTTCAAGAGTTATTGTGATAAAAAATAATATTTATTTGTTTATTTGTTCTTTTAGTTTATGCAAATATTTGAATTATTTTTATTGTTTATTTATTTATTTGTTTTTTTTGTTTCATCAAATTTCTTTGATTTGATTTTTTGTTTCGTCAAATATTTTTTATTTGATTTTTTGCTTCATTAAATCTCTTTTATTTGATTTTTTGGTTACTCTTTCACTACTATAGTTGTACATGATTTCCACCTACCTTCATTTTAAATGCAGCTTGAAAAACTTTACACAGATTTTAGGATGCCATTAGAGTAAAGAAAAAATAACAGCAAAAATTGAAGGGGAGGAATGTGTGCTTATATTTGTCTTGGGAGAAAGAGTAAAGTTGATATGAAAAATGTTAAATTAGTTATTCAAAAGGCATTCAAAGCATTTTACACTACCAAAACTCAAAATCGATATGATGGCCTGAATATATCTGTCTATTATACTAGAAATTTCAGAATTTTTATTAAGTTCAAGTTGAATGTTCCCTGACTATTAAAAGACAATCCACACCAGAATGCATATTTTTAAAAACATTCAGTCCTTGTCACACATATGCAAAAATACCCATATACAAACACATATTAGCAATCACTACTTAAATACGTTTTGCATACAATGTTGGATCCATGTTATTTTCTCCCATTCTCTGCCATACCTGCATATTCGTATAATGCTTTCTCACCTTCAATCTTATGGGCCATGTAGTGTCTAATAAAATCTTCATGCATAAATTTATTTTTTAAGACACTTGAATTTCTAACAAATACATTGACATTGCAACTTGTTATGAACCTCTTTGTCAAGTTCTATTCTCTAGTGAATTCCTATAGAATTCCTTAAGCTCCTAATTGTTATTATAAAATGGTCCAAAATTTGGCCAAAATTGTGTCATATCTCCACAAACTTTAAACTTTCTTTTTGTGTTAAAGTTCTAATGTTCTTATGTAATTTAGACTAAGGTGGGAACCCTAACTTTGAAACTACTATTGTGCTTGAAATTGTGAAAGTTGTAGGGATTTTGTGATTGATGCTTTAAATTTAGCACTTTAATCATTAATTATTATAATTTTCATGTAATTAAAATTTATAAGTTGATTGGTTTCATTTTAGTTTACAACATGGATATATGTTACATTTCAAACAAATCAAGTATTGGCATTTTTTGGTGATGTGTTTGTATGAAAATTGGAATGGTTTTTTGGGTGCTAGGGTTGCAACAAGAGCAGACCTAGCAACTTATCCTAAGAATAATACTTATTCTTCTCAACCCTACCTTGTAACTAGGAGGTCGAGGTGTTCTAGATAGATCGCCTAGCTATGAATTTCCCCATCAACTGCAAGCAATGTCTTTGGTATGTAGTTAGTTACTTCACTCTAAAATAATAGTCAATTAAAATTCTCATCTCCCTATAAAACATTCTACATGAGCCATCAATATTAGGCTAATGGATCCACAAGCTATATTAATTGAGAGCCGATAAATATTTTAGTGATGGACACTTTTGTCTAATTGATTTTAAGGTGCAAAAAAACAAAGAAGACTATAATAAAGGGATAGCCAACCAATGTTGCTTAATCACATTCCTAAACATTCGAATTAGAAACAATGTTATAAAAAATATTAAAATAAAAGAAAGAAAATAAAAATAAAAATAAAAGATGAAAGAAAATTATTAAAATCTAAATAAATAAAAGAAAAGATGATGGAATGAGTTGGTGGCATTTACATCAATGACTCAACAATAGAGACAACCCATATTAAATGAGCATGGTGCAAGGCAAAGGAGGGGAATTGACCGTACCATTATGGAGGCATGACAACCCTCTATTTCTTCAAAGACTTATAGATGGTAGTGCAAGATGATGCATACGAGAAAGCCAAACTTGTGACTCTCCATAAAAGTGTGTTTTTTGGGTATTTTGAGGGCATGAACATCATAAAAACATAAGAAGATGGAGTCAAACGAGATTAGAGAAGGAGGGGGGCGAACTAGAACTTGGTGTGGCTATAAGAAGGTGTTTGAGTGTTGGATGTGGCAACATTGGACACAATTTAAGGTGTGGTAGGAATATTGGAGGTTGTTCATTAAATTCATCACTATAAATTTGAGGAGGGTAGGTGCTACACCTTAGGGGTGAACCCTTGTTGTGATCTAGTGAAACACTATTTCGTTATACCTATTCATAAACTTATAATGCACTTGTAACACAACAAAGAGGAAAAAACATTGTCATATCCTACTAAAATCTAGCACAACAAAGAGGGAAAAAAAAAATCATATCTTACTAAAATCTAGCACAACAAAGAGGGAAAAAAAATTCCCACACCTTACTAAAATCTATATGGACATCTCTTGCTTATATGCTTAGCCTTGTCAATAAGAATGAGGAACAAATGGAATGCATGGGTGTAGAAAACAATGTTTATTCAAATATCACCTCTTTGAGGTTGATATAGGTTTTACATTAACACATAAGAAGTAGTAGAAGAGATTAAGGGAGTAACAAGACTGGTTTGATCATAACAAACCATACCTAGCCATAAGGAAAATGAGTTTACCAAGCTATAGATTGAGCCCTACATAAAATTAGATTAAAAAAATGAAGAATTTTACAAGAACTAATTTCTAACGTCCCCTTTAGTGCTAAAATAAGTTTTTTCTCTTAAAATTGCATCCATGATTTGTATTGCCTTATTCTATTCCAATATTCACATGGTTGGTTTGTTATTGTTGGAAGGTGATCAACATTTTGAATCCTATCTAGGTGGCTTTCTTTAACCTATTATTTGATTTGGTTGATATTATCAACAGTGTTATTGCTTGTGTCCCTTTGTTCTCTCCTTGTAATCTTCACGAGTAGCCTTTCTTTTGGAAAAAAGAATGAAATTAAATTAAAAATAGAAATTACAAAACAATAGTCACAATTTCATTAGAGAGTCTCAAAGGGTTATCAAAATCACATCATTACAAATTCCATATCCCCACCAAACAAACAAGACATCTCGGTCACTCAGCAGAGAAATAAAAGCCATAGCAGCTCCAAAGTAATCTTCACAAGAAGGTAATGGAAGCAAAAAATTATGTAGCACAAAGGAGTCCTCCATGATAGAAGGCCGACATAAAGAAAATCTTGTCCACGCTTCATATCCTTGATTCAGAATGACAATGAGTGTTGATTCAATTATAGATTAAATGAGTCATTAATATCTTGAGAGCATATCAGTGTGAGAATACCATTATCCCTTGGCTCTTCAGTAGTTTTAGTAGATCAATGGTAGAGGTCTGCACATAACATTGACAGTCTTCTAGCCTCACAGAAAAGCTTAGATAGGAATATGCTAACTAGTGCATTCATTAAAAGTCAAGCGAGCACTTGCGGTCTTTCCATGAAATGAAGTTGTTGTATCAATTATAGCAATAAACTACTCTAAGAAAAGGTTTGAAGCAACCCAAATCCACCTCTCATTTTGTGAACAACCAAGCAAAGGAGAGGTCATCATGGATGAATGTCATTATGTTCCTGCAATTGTTCCTCAAATTTTTTAATTTGCACATGAATATTGACTAAATTTTGGGCTTAATTGAGGAATAGTCTACATTACAAAAATATGGAGGGATAAGCTCAAGCACACCATTTGAGTCTCAATTTGGAGGGGAAGAAAAGAATGTGAGAAGATAACCATGCATTGAAACCTCCAGATGAAATTGTTGATAACTTGTCTTAACATCTGGATAATGAAATTGTGATTAGGGGAATACCTGAGAAGAGCAATTTTCTAGGACCAAGCCTAAAGGAACAAAGCTGGGAGAGTGAAGAAGAGGGAGTACCACAATTGGCAAACATGAGTGTAGAGCCAAAAAAAAAGCTTAATGGACTCCTTTTTGGAGCAGATGGGACAGATTGAAGGTGGGAAGATAAAAAGAGGCAATCACCAATAGGAAGCTTGACATGAAGCACTTTTCAGGCAAGTAATTGGGACTGTGTATGAACTTTTTATTTCTAGATTTGTAAGCTTAACTTGTTCCATCGTGTCCAACTAAGATGGCATCCCCATTTAGAATTGAGCTTGGACGCCAAGGAGATTATCGAGAGAAGGTGTCTATAGACAGTTTTAAGAGGAAAGCTTTGAATGCTTCACATGGTGGGCCATTTCCAATCCTTTAAAAAGTTGTCATGGTAGGGGAAGGATAGTAAACATGATAGCTCTGGGGTTATTAGCTATTGAATTTTCAAAAGAGGAGATGTGCATGAATGGGACAGTTTGAATTGAACTTTGAGCCATTGCCAGACATCTAATTAAAGTTAATAGCGTCTCATAGGTCATGAAATGTTTGAATTCCTTTTTAAAAAAGGTGCTTTCCCTTAAAAATTTTAATGGTGCCAAGAGGTTTGCCATCTTGCTGAATTAAGCAGTTCCACCAAAAGGAAGAAGAAGCAAAGCTTAGGCCATGACTCAAAGACTGATCGAACCAAGTCAGGTTTCTAGAAATAGTTTTCCAGATTGACCAAATGGAGTTAAAGGGAGCAAACCCATGGGTTTTAAAGGACCTACAAGAAGGATTTTTTCTTTTCAACAGTTGTCGAAGATCAACCAATAATTGTAGATAAGATGCAGTGTTGAACTAAGCACTTCCAAGGGACCTCTCCGTCCAAGGCCCTAAAAATCCATTTAGTGGTAAGACATATACCTTGGGTATGAGGGTCAATAATTCCCAAACCTCCTTTATCTCTTGGCTATATGCATTGTGTTCATGAGGTCATAAGAAGGCCTTTCTTATTACCCCATTGCACCTAAGGGAAACTTTTTATCAGTTGGGTCAATTGATCATAGCAACTCTTAAACAACAACCAATAGAAAGAGATGTAAACATGACTGGCCAGGAGGATTTTGTTTGCCATTTGTATTCCCCCAGCCATGGATAGAAATCAGTTGGTCCAATTCATAAATTTTTTTCTGAGTTTAGTCTTGAACCATCTCCACATATCTTTGAGAGAGACTCTAATGTCAAATGGAATCCCAAGATATCTAGTGATAGATCCATGTTTCACTTCGTTCCATTCATTGGGAATCTAATGAGGACAAGGACTAGGATAGGTCATGGGAAATTCCATTTTATGCATGGTCAATTTAGAACCAGAAATAATGCAAAAGAGCTCTAATATATCAAGTGTGTTTGTCATTTCTTTAGCTGAATTTTGTATTAACAACATGCTATCATTAACAAAGTGGGAGTTGAGGGATTTAATATTGCCAAGCAATGAGACACCATGGATGAGATTAGTGGAGAGCGCATGCTGAAAGAGATAGCCAAGAGCATCAACAGTAAGGACAAACATAAATGGAGCAAGAGGGAAACCTTGGCGAATTGATTTTTGCAAAGGGAATTAGGGGGAGAGGATACCATTAACAACCACATTGGCATTAACATCCATGAAAAGCATGCTAACTTGTTCACAAAATTTGGAGCCAAAGCCAAGCCATTTTAACATTTTGAGGGTGAATGGCCACCAAATACGATCATAGACTTTATCAAAGCCAAGTTTAATAATAAGAGCATTTTGGGTAGTTTGTTGTGTGCATTCAACAATTTCCCAACCAAGAATCAAGGACGAATCTCCCTCCTAAAAAGCCAGTCTATTCAAGTCAAACAATGTCTTGAGAAACTTGTTTAATTCTCTTAGCAAGAACTTTAGTGATGATTTTGTGTGAAGTGTTGAGGAGGGTAATAGGCCACCAACCATTAATAGTAGGGGAAAGGGCCTAGTTGTGTTTCAATAGTTGTTATAGTATTTTTTGATTTAATGACTAATATTTTTAACAATATTGAACCAATAGTTGTGACTTTATTTTTTTGAAATTTCCACATAATATTTTGAAAAGCGTGAAGCTAGGATGCTCAACTACTAGGTCCTCTCCCCTCTCTTCCTCTTTTTCTTGGGAACAAGTTTGATCCGGCCTTGATTGATAATAGGGGAGAAGACCGAGTATCCACCACCCATTGAATAACCGCCACCTCCATGCTCACTCCACCCCCCAAAAATTTTTTAACTTTGATCCATTAAAAAAAAAAATTATGAACAAATAAAAAATTACAGCAACACCAATAGTTGCTCATAACACAATGAGCAACTTACCAATCATAATAGACAACTAAACATGCTTTTGCATTTATAAAAAAAGTCAACTTGCACATTGAAAGGCTCATTTACAATTTAATTTAAAACGTTTACTATTACAAATACCCCCACTTGAAAATGTTTATCCCTCATTACATTTTGTATTTACAACTACACATGTACAGTTAATGGTGCTTTACATGACATAATCACAATCTCCTTTTAACTCTATGGGATTTGAAATGCACAGTCTTTCACACACTCCCTGGCAACTATATGTATTTATTTCATTTCCTGTAGGTACCTGCACAATTAAATATAGGTGTAAGGCTCCCAAAATAAACATCAAATCCAAATGTAATGCAAAATTCAGTCATACCATCTTTAAAACCCTATGTAACTTGTAGCTTCAAATTCAAATGCTCAAACAAATTCAAATTTAAAACACAACAACCAAATTGAATGCATTCAATTGTTAGATTCAAATTCCTAAATAAGAGGGGGAAAGTAGCCAGCGGCATTCACAATTGCATCTTATTCTCTGCAAAATTGAAAGCAACGACAAGCATCCTCTGCATATTCCTCTGCACATTCCTCTAATATCCCAAGTCTCAGGTAGGTACTTATAGTTATTTTCATTTATGCAGTGTCTTCTTACTTTATACATTCTAGTTATAGTTATTTTTCATGAACTGCGCATTTAACATTTCTATTTATGCAGTGTCTTCTTACTTTGCTTTATAAGTAAATGAAAGGTCTTTTTGGTGACGATTTTTTACTTTGCTTTGTGTTCATTTTCTATTATTTGTCATTTATTTCTGCAAATAGGTACCTATATTTATATTTGTATGGTTTTGGTCATTTATCATTTATTTCAGTGTTTATATCAGGGTTTATATTTTTCATTTATTTTTGCTTATATGTGTATTTATATTTGTTTATTTTTTGTCATTTTTTAGGGTTGGTCATTTATCAGGGTTTAATATGTATATGTGTGTGTGTATATATATAATATATATACATGCATTTAATATATGTTTATATATGTGTATTATGTATTTAAAAACATATACACATATATACAAATACATTCAGTTACTTACATATAAATACATATATACATGTATATATATATACGTATATACATACACAAACACACATATATATACGCCTATAACTCTATTTAAATACATTTTGTTTGGTTGTCCAATACAATAGACTAACATTTGTTTATATTTTTCTACTTTCGATTGCACATACAGCAGGCTAGCATACATATATTTGTCATTTTACATTCTCTATCTCTTGTTCATTCAGCAAATCGATGTATATGTGTGTATCCTTTGTCTATCCTTTGAAAATGCAAACAATGGTACTAGTTGATCATTTACTTCTGCATCTTATTGAATTTGTAAATGAATGTGTATAATGATATGTGTAAACACAACTTATTGAATTTGCAAATGAATTTGTACAATGTTATATATATAACATTGTACACATTCATTTACAAATTCAGTAAGTTGTGTGTTTGAATTTGTAAATGAATGTGTACAATGTATTATACATTCATTTACAAAATATGTGTCTGTTGTCTCCTCTTCATTAAGTAGATTGATATATATGTATGTATCCTTTAACTATCCTTTCAAAATGCAACAATGGTACTGGTTAATCATTTTCTTCTGCATCTTTCACGACCCATGAAGGGTTTATTCGATGACTGAAAAATTATCACTGCTTGTTTATGAAATAAATCATTCCTCTTACACACCTTTTCGCCATGTGTTGTTTGATTTTTTTGGGTAATGGTGTTGGTTTCTTTTTCCCACATTGTATTTATGTATGTATGTATGTATGCACATACATACATACATATATATGTGTGTGTGTGTATATGTATATATGTATCTATGTATCTATGTATGTATACACATACATACATACATACATACATATATATATATGTATGTATGTATGTATGTATGTATGCACATACATACATATATGTATGTGTGTATGTATGTATGTCTGCAAAAATGATATTCTGGGTTTGCATCGACCTTTCTATTAAAAAACCATGTGAATTTGGGTGTTTTTGTGGTTAAATGATTAAATACGACATGGTAAAGTTGATTGTCTCATGATTTTGTCTCCAGAAATGATGAGGAATTTCGTGGGTTTGAACACATGTCTACAAAATAATATTTTTTGGTCTGCTTCGACCTTTTTATAAAAAACCCATGTCACTTTGGGCATAAATCGGCAAACCCATTTAAAATAAATATGTATTTGTGAAAACCCTTGCTTGGTTTTTTCCAAATTTGTGTGCTTAAGGAATTAATCTCATGAAACCCTTGCTTAAAATATTCTGCATCTATCTAAAAACACACTTTTGTATTCCTGTGAGTGAGGAATTATTATTATGAAACCTTTGGTTACTTTTTTGTGCACATTTCTAAAAACCCAATTATATAATTGATCTACCTCTGTTCAAAATAATATCCTATCACTATTGAATACAACACAACTTCTTTCATTTTTTGTACAATGTGCTTTGAACATTGATATATATACATACATATATCTACGTGTATATATAGATATATATATGTATATGTTCATATATATGCATACATGTAAATATGTAATTATATGTATCCATAGATACATGTATACATGTATATTTATATAAATACATATAAATACATCTATATATATATGTAAACTCAAATTAAATGATGGAAAAGAATTGAATACCCAAAAAAAAACATTAGTCATATGCTTTAATCGAACCCTAATTGGGGTGTAATTTTTTTTTTGTCCAGTTCTAATGTTAGGAGATTAATATGTAGGAGTGATTTTTAATGGGCACCAAAATGATTTTATAAGGTGCTAACCTGAATTAGACCCATTGACTTTTGAGAAGATTTGAATGATAAAATAGATCTAATTGCATGTTAATAGTGACACAATTAGCACTGTTTTCTATTTTGCAATGTTTATCAGTGATTTTTTTGTAATTATAAATGTGTTTTGCAATGTTTATACATTGTTTTTCTAACACTTGACCGCTTACAATGTACAAGATCATTGACAATCATGGCACCAAGGCAGAAGAGGAAAAAATTGGGTGGGAAGCACTTGAATAGAGTACCTCATGGAGTGGCATTCAATGTTCCAGATGTTGTTGATGAAGAGCCAACAATGAACATGGACGAGGAAGTTATTTCTAAAAATGCAGAACAGACCAATGAAAATGATGGTTTTGAACCTACTATTCATAATACTGATGTAGAAATGGAACCGCCACCTGCTAACCATGTGACAACCCCAGATCTGTGCATGAAAAATTGGTCTATACATGACATGGAAAAATCCATTGTAGATGTTCAGGACAATCGAATGTCAATCAGAGGTTCAATGATCAAATGGGGAATCTCACCTAGTAGTTTGCGAGCATGGCTCAATGGTGTGACATCCACAAAAAGGAGGGGGAGATGAACAGTCCTAACTGATGAAGAAGAAGTTGAAATTGTGCAATGGTGTAAAGATATGGCTAATATTGGGCATGGCCTTCAAGTGTCACAACCTAAGTCAACGGTGGCCCACATGGTTGGAGTGAGGCCTAACCCATTCACAAATGGGATACCAGGGAGGTCATAGTGGGTTGGATTTTGTCAAAGGCATCCCAATCTGACAATTTGAACACCTAAAGGAGTGGACACAGATCGAGCTATAATGTTGCACCCATAAATAGTTCCTTCATCTATGATAACTTGGAGGAGTTGTACAACAAACATAATTATGGGCCCAACAAAATATGGAACTGCGATGAAACAGGTATGCAAGCTGGCACAAAATTGTGCAATGAGAGTTATTGCAAAAATAGGGACGAAATGTGTTCCACAATTAATTGCTAAAAGTAGAGAATGGATCACTATTCTAGCTTCAAGTGTTAGTGCAGCAGGTCAAGCTATACCTGGTTACTATTTGTTCAAGTCCAAAAGGAACATTATAATCTATATTGTTAACTGTGAGC
>VDFB02000013.1:88241949-88320170 GCA_007258455.2 Sequoia sempervirens
ATACATACACATATATATGTATGTATGTATGTATGTATGTATGTATGTATGTGCATACATACATAGATACATACATACATATATACATATGTATGTATGTATGTATGTGCATACATACATACATACATACATACATAAATACAATGTGGGAAAAAAGAAACCAGCACCATTACCCAATGAAATCAAACAACACATGGCAAAAAGGAGTGTAAGAGGAATGATTTATTTCATAAAAAAGTAGTAATAAGTTTTTAATCATCAAATAAAGCCTTCATGGGTCGTGAAAGATGTAGAAGAAAATGATTAACCAGTACCATTGTTTGCATTTTGAAAGGATAGTTAAAGGATACAAACATAGATATCAATCTGCTCAATGAAGAAGAGACAACAGACACATAATTTGTAAATGAATGTATAATACATTGTACACATTTAAATATAAATATAGGTATCTATTTATAGAAATAAATGACAAATAATAGAAAATGAACACAAAGCAAAGTAAAAACCTGTCACCAAAAAGACCTTTCATTTACTTATAAAGCAAAGTAAGAAGACACTACATAAATAGAAATGTTAAATGCATAGTTCATGAAAACTATATATAACTAGAATGTATAAAGTAAGAAGACACTGCATAAATGAAAATAACTATAAGTACCTACTTGAGACTTGGGATATTAGAGGAATGTGCAGAGGATGCTTGTCATTGCTTTCAATACATACATGCATACATGCATATCTACAAACATGATACATGATGATTTGGCATTGTGGGTTACTATTACAACAAGGAAGGTTAGAATTATCACTCATAAACATACTTTATAGGAGGAAACACCATTAAATAGGATTCACAATCACTTTCCAAAAGATGAGATATAAAATAAATCAAAAAAAGATCAATATACATAAAAGACAATCCTTCTCATATAACTATCCTATTTAATTAGTTTTCTTTGGAAATTTTCCTTATCTATAGTTACACTAATTACACATGAATATGCACTTGAAATCAAATACAACGCATGTTATTGAATGCTACACTTAACTTACATATTGAACACCATAAATACAGCATCAAAAACTCATAAAACTACAAGCATCAAACACAATGTATATATTTTAATTATGCAAGTAACATTTATGTTGTATAATCTTTGAGTCATTTATTTTAAGAGTATCAAACAAACAACACTGTAAATATAAACATCAAATAGTGAACTGGTTGTACGTGTCAAACTAATCAAAACAAAATAAATTTGAGCTATCATTTATGATAATCAAAAGTCACAAATACTAAATCTGAGATATTAACTCATAGAAATCGGACTTCTAAAAAATATAACATTTGCTACTTGGTTTCTCATTCGTATGCTAATTCGTGTACCTTAACCCACAATGCCAAATCATCATGTATCTATCTATATCCAAATCTGCCATATATATATATATATATATATATATATATATATATATATATATATATATATATATATATATATATATATATATATATATATGTATGTATGTATGTGTGCATACATACATACATACATACATACATACATACATATATATATATATGTATGTATGTATGTATGTATGTCTGTGCATACATACATACATACATTCATATATATATGAATAACATGTGTGTATACATACATATATCATTTAATTGCATCCTAATAAGAATTAGGACTATCATTGTTTGCACTTTGAAAGGAGACTGATGTTTGTTGTTACCTCACACTATGGACACACAACTTTATATATACATACATACATACATACATACATATATGTATGTATGTATGTATGTATGTATACACATACATACATACATACATACATACATACAATGTGGGAAAAAAACCAGCACCATGACCCAACAAAATCAAACAACACATGGTGAAAAGGCGTGTAAGAGGAATGATTTTTTTGAACAGAGGTAGATCGATTACACATTTGGGTTTTCAGAAATGTGCACAAGAAATTAACCAAGGGTTTCATAATAATAATTCCTCACTCGTAGGAATACAAAAGTGTGTTTTCAGATAGATGCAGAATATTCCAGGCAAGGGTTTCATGAGATTAATTCCTTAAGCACATGAATTTGGAAAAAACCAAGCAAGGGTTTTCACAAATACATATTTATTTTAAATGGGTTTGCCAATTTTTTCCCAAAGTGACATGGGTTTTTTTATAAAAAGGTCGAAGCAGACCAAAAAATATTATTTTGCAGACATGTCTTCAAACCCATGAAATTCCTGATCATTTCTAGAGACAAAATCATGAGACAATCAACTTTACCAGGTCGTATTTAATCATTTAACCACAAAAAAACCCGTATTTGGAAAAAAAAGGCAAGGGTTTTCACAAATACATATTTATTTTAAATGGGTTTGTCGATTTATGCCCAAAGTGACATGGTTTTTTTTATAAAAAGGTTGAAGTAGACCAAAAAATATTATTGTGTAGACATGTGTTCAAACCCACGAAATTCTTGATCATTTCTGGTGACAAAATCATGAGACAATCGACTTTACCAAGTTGTATTTAATCATTTAACCTCAAAAAAACTTGTATTTGGAAAAACAAAGCAAGGGTTTTCACAAAAATGGCCTATACTAAATGGGCTTGCCGATTTATGCCCATATTCACATGGGTTTTTTATAAAAAGGTTGATGCAGAACAAAAAATCTTTTTTTGCAGACATGTGGTCAAACCCACGAAATTCGTCATCATTTTTGCAGATAAAATCATGATACAATCAACTTTACTAGGTTGTGAGCGCGCGGTAAAATGAGAAGAGGAAATCATTTAACCATAAGAAAAACCCGTGTGTAAAACGCTAGTACCATGACCCGACAAAATAAAACAACACATGGCGAAAAGGTGTGTAAGAGGAATGATTTATTTCATAGACAAGGAGTAATAATTTTTCAATCATTGAATAAACCCTTCACGGGTCATGAAAGATGCAGAAGAAAATGATTAACCAGTACCATTGTTTACATATTCAAAGGGAACGATGTTTGATGTTACCTGAAGTCGTGCGCACAAGCAGGAGACATGGAGAGCCGTCGCCATCTACATTCGCTTCCATCGCCGAGAAGCTTCCAAACAGAGCGCGCGGTAAAATGAGCGAACATAATGGGATACCCACAAAAAAACATTAGTCATATGCATCAATCAGACCCCAAATGAAGATTAATTGGGGTGTAATGTGTTTGGTGTCCGGTGCTTTAGTAAGGAGATTAATATGTAGGAGTGATTTTTAATGGGCGCCAAAATGATTTTATAAGGTGCTAACGTGAATTAGACCCATTGACTTTTGAGCAGATTTGAATGATAAAATAGTTTTAATTAGATGTTAAAAGTGACTCATTTTGGTGTTTTTAAAAAAAAAATTGGTGGTTATACCTAGCGGGTACTGGGATGTTAGGTGACGGCAAGCGGACGAAACCTCTAAAAGGTGTGTTTTTGACCTCCGCGCACATATTGGATGCTACCGCACTCTACCGAATTGCCCAGAAGCCAAAACCTCAGTTATAAGATCTTAACTCGTGTGCAAAACAACACAATTTTTTTTTCTGATTTGACATATGGTTTGAATTCTACGGTTGCGCGAAGTTAGCCCTGGCAGATACTAGGTCTTCTCCCCTACCACATGCTAGGAAAAGGAAGCCTAATAAATTTGCACAATAGAAGTCATACAAATACAATTTGAAAACAAAAATAGAATAATGGAAACCAAATAAAGTATGCAATATTTTGACCTCGGAAAACCCTTTTGGACAAAAAAACCAATATATTAAAAAACTCATTATTGTAAAGACTCAACCATTTTCAATACACTAATGAGTCTTTATCACTTCACCCTTAAACACGTGTAGATATAAATTGATTCATTAAAAGAAAATTGAATCATTTCATAAAATCATGCAAAAATTAAACAAAATAAGAAAAACAATAAATTATCCAAAAATTGCAAGATCTATTTATTGAAATGATATCCCATGTAAAATGTTGAGTTTTAATCTGTATGAAAATGAGATACAGTAATGCACATCTGGTATTTGAAAGAAAAGTATAAAAAATAATTATAGAATCCAAGATAAAGAGCAGCTGTTCTAAAAGAACTCAAGATAGCCCAAATAACTGGGATGCATACCAGTTCAAATAACATATCTAAAAGTACACGCTTACCAATGGATGGCGTACCAATATTCTTTACTGTCTCTGTTTAAAATAATGTTATTGAATGGTTATTGGCATTGTTAGAGACGTCTACATCTCTTAGAACAAATCCGATGCCGGTCATCTGAAGAAAAAATGAAATAAAATAATTGTGGACCGAGTAATATGTTCAACCAAAACTAAAAACAAACAGAGAGCTCATACAGATCTGTCCCCACTGTAATAAAATATAGAAGATAAGCATAAAAGAAAATTGTAAAGTCAAAAATTCCAATGAAATAGTTAACCACAGCGTACAACTTGGTTGGCCTCTGAGCTATTTTTATATAAGAAATCTTAGGCAATTGCACAAAGCAAGTTTACAAGAAAATGTACTCACACATAAAGTAGGTAGTATGCCTTCAAATATTGGCCTTCTACCTTTCATTCTTAGACTTTAAGAGCTGCACAACACAGAATACCAATATTGACACGAGCATGGAGACAAATATTGTTAAGCCAAAGGGGTGTCACATTGTGATGGTGCATGGAGCAACCTTTGGCGGTTGGTGTTGGTATAAAGCTGCAGATCTTCTTGTGAAAGCGGGGCACACTGTATCTTCCCTTGACATGGCCAGCGGAGGTATCGATCCTACAAATGTCGACAGCATTTCGTCTTTAGAAAAGTACAATCAGCCCCTCACAGACTTCTTTACAGCTCTTCCTTCTGAGGGCAAGGTACTTTTTTCGTAAGATTTGGTTTAAACGACACATTTTAAGTTTTGACAAAAAGGTACGTATATGTCTGTAAGATTTGATTTAAACAATATATTTTAAGTTTTGACAAAAGGTATGTATTCATCTGTAAGATTTGGTTTAAACAACATATTTTAAGTTTTGGCTGTAAGATTTGATTTAAACAACACATTTTCAGTTTTGACAAAAGATACGTATTTGTCTGTGAAATTTGATTTAAACAACACATTTCAAGTTTTGATGAAGAATTTAAAGACGTGATCAACGTATCTCTTGTTTACAAAAGAATTCAGGTCATCAAGGATGTCAACTAATTTGTAGCTGTATGTCTCTGTTCAGGTTATATTGGTTGGCCACAGCGCTGGAGGCTTCAATTTGAGTTTTACAATGGAGCGTTTTCCAGATAAAATTGCTGCAGCTGTCTTTGTTACTGCCGTCATGCCCCTCAGCGGAACGACTGCTCCGGAGTTGTTGAGTGAGGTTTAATGATCTCTCTTTCTCTATCTCTGCAGATTCCTGCACTACTAAACAGTCTTAGCTTACAATACCATTTCTCTGAAAGCGTTTAGTTTAACAGATCGTATCCATAATTGGAGGCTTAGGAGACTCCACGTTTTACTATGCAAATGGGAAAGAGAATCCGGCAACATCCTTCAAGTTTGGCACCCAGTTTGCTCGAGAGTACTTGTCACAGAACAGTCCTCCTTGGGTAAATCACTTGAGAACAGAGACAGTTTGGTTGCAAATTACAAAAATAGAATCGAGTCATTGGTTGATGTGATGTGGTAATTTATTGGGTTATTATGAAATTTTGATTGATTGACAGATTAATATGGAACTAAATGCAGGATCTAACGTTGTGGGAATCGCTGGAGAAGAAGTTTCCTATATGGCAGGAACCTCTTGTGTATACAGCTAAAAACTATGGACGCGTCCGGAGAATATTCGTTGTGGCGAAGGATGATAAGCTTCTTGTGGAGGCGTTCCAGAGAAAGATGATTGCAGAGAATCCTCCGCAAATGGTATACGAAATTGAAGGATCTGATCACACCGTATTCTTCTCAAAGCATCTTCAACTGGCTGAGGTGCTCATAAAAATTGCTAATATGTGTGTGTAAGTGAAGCAATCATATTATAATATGATGCTTATGGATTTCAGTAAAGTTTGTAATTTCTAGAAATCTAGGAATATACTTGTCACATACAACATGTAATGTTTGTTTTGGAGTACCTGGGTTAAAATCTAAAATCCTCTCGTTTAATTATAAACAATAAGTGTAATGATTCATTGTATCTATTTATTACATTTATTTATGCATTTAATTAAATTTAATTATTTACTATTTAAAATTTTTATTATTATTCTATTTTGAGACGTTCATAGATATGAAGTAACCTCCTAGGAGTGACCTTGTTCTTTCTGAATTTAAAATTTAATATTCAAAATTCAAAATTGGTCAACTTGTCCCCTTTATCCTTCTACTTTGATGATCTTGTCCATACATACTTTAGCACACCAACATAGCTAAAATAGAGTGTTCCCTCTTGGAGTGGAATTTATTTTGCTAAGATTTCTGTTACTAGGTCTTGGCTTACTTAGACAATTGAAGATCTATTTATACCATTTCTTTCAAGGGGCTACAATTATCTTAGACAAAAGTTTTACAATGTTTACTTTTAGTCAATTTCTTTCATTAAGGTTTCTAGGTTTTTTTACAAGAACAAAAATTATCACAATTAAATTAGTTTTTAAATTCTAATTCATTAGTAAATAAAACTCAATTAAGCTAAGTTAACTGGAAAATATAAATGTAATATAACTAATAATATTATTCCTTCTCTAACTAGATTTCAAGAGGGTAATGAGAGAAAATTTAAGCCTTAATTTTCTTTAACTTACTAATATTTGATTCCTAAAGTTTACAATTTAGTTGAACAATCATTAGTAATAGGACTAGTTGACACATAATTTTCTAACCAAACTAATGTAATCTCAAAAGGAACTTAATAGTCAATTTTTGGGATATAATTTAAAGATGATATAACTTGTGGCATACAAATTAGATGTTAAATTTTGTGAAAATACCATCATTCAATATTTATAATTAAACTATAGATACATATAACTTAGCGTTGATGGTTCTTTTGACAAAACCCATTCATGTAAAATAATGAACACCCTACTTATTCTAAAAAATATCAATCAAATATAAGGTCCCTTTGCACCAAGTATTGGAAACGTTGGAGCATCTAGGTGGTCTATATGTTTTGTTTAAGAAGGGGCCAATACTAATAAAGTGGGAAGCAAGAAAATCCTTACATCTAGAGTTTAATTTATTAAATAGTAGACTAATACTTGCATATCTAAATGAAATGCTTCCAATCTAATTCAAGTCCACCAAAAATGTAAAAGAAAAGATCAAAATATGTTAAATTTTAAAGGAGAAAATAGTAAATTTAAACAACCAATGATCCTCTATGTTTAGCCCTAATTCTAAAAGGTCAATTGAAATTTAAATGGCCTAAATGAAATGATCAATATTTCCTCAATAAAAAACATTATAAATATAAAAATTGTAAGGAATTTTAAAAAATCATGTGAGTTAGATGAATAAAAACATAATATTACATACATGTTTTTCACATATTAACCTTATTTTGTAACACTATAACAATATTCTACCAGGTTATTCAATTTAAAGAGAACACAATATAAATGCATCACCATCAATGGGGAGAACATATATAGGAAATAGGCATGATCGTTTGAATGATTTGTAATGGAATAATTATAACTTTAAGCAATATTGCTTACATTGAAAATCCAAGAGCACTTCCTTTCCAAAGGTTTTGACCTTTGACAATAATTTTAAAAGTAACATATATACCCATTATGAGTGCCTAATACTACCTCTATAGGAGCAAGTTGGTTTGGATTCTAAATTGATCCTTGGGCCCAAAATTTATAAATAACATTTATTTTTCAAACATAAGCCCCAAAATTAGATTACATATTTTATTAACTAGTCCTAAGAAATGAGTTACAAAGGGCACATCCAAACAAGAATGGTTTATTATATAATTAAAATAATAATGATATCATGAATCAATGTTGCGACTATTGGTTCTATAAGCCTAGGAATTAATCTTGATTTTTTTTGTAATGCCTCTAGGACTGAATTGGAGTTGGGAGTGATAGTGCATTGCACTCTTAAATTATTAGAAAATAGAATCTTCTTGACTCACTCCACCACTTCATATCTAGAATCTAGGTCTAGAATACATTTATGTTCCCTTTATTTTTTATCATTTTTTTAATTGGTTCCTATATAAGATGTTTCATACTCATTCCAATAAACTCTTGGATGATGGTAGTAGTAGGAAAATCCTTGGTAGGATTTTCCTAAAATATTTGAGGAAAGGCCTTAATAATGGAAATTTAAATATCATCTGACATTGTAATTGTAGACACCTTACAAGCCTTGAATAATTTTACTATCCATTTAGTGGACTCAAACTAGTCTAGATGAATATTTAAGTTTCCATGAAGTAAAATATAATTTCTTTTTGATTTGGTAAATGGAACCTTGGCCATTTTCTAAAGCTGCAATAGGTTGTCCTCTAGTAATGAGAGCTCTTTATCAAGATTTTCCTCAAACTTAGCCATTGAATTGGCTTCATCACTTGTCTTATGATAGTATGGGATGACCTCTTGGATCAACCTAGTAACTTGTGTCTCCAATGCATCCCTCCAAGTAGTGGTGACACTTACCACATCTCTAATATTGTACTTTTTCCCCTTGTCTAATTCCTTCATGATGAAATGAGTAGGTACATTCGAATCAATATAGAAAAAATGAGTTAAATGATGTATGTAGTGAGCTTCCTAACTTGAGATAGTAAAAAAAATCACTGTACTATTTTTCAAGATTTTGATAGAGGGTTGTTTTGAGGTAAAAGTTTCGAGTTGCATAAACACATCAATTTGTAGACATAAGTGTTGGTTTGAAAAGTCAAATGTGTCAAGATAAAATTAGAAGTGGTGCAAGATGACAATAAAAAGAATCACTTTGACTTAGAGACAAGGCTTTTTCATTTTGATTCTAAATTCATCTAGGGTTTTGAAATTTGTTGATTGTTTGAAGTCTGATTGTTAGTTTGTTTGATCTGGAAAGTGATAAAAACAACAAATAATAGCATAGAGGACCAAGTCCAAGGATTTTTGGATATATTTCACATTTCTTCAACAATATCACTCTAATTGGTGTCACAAGTATTTGAATAATAAAGATGCACCATAGATACACAACCTAGCTAGTAGTATAGATTAGGTGTATTAACTTGAAACAAGATCACCTTCCAAAGAAAGTAACTCCACAATGAATGGGTGACTAGAGTATACAAAGGTCATGCACTACCTTCATACCTCTCACCTTAAAAAGGACAAGGTCCTAATCAAGGAATGTCAGTCACCTCAACAAGGGGAAGTACATGGTGAGTTACTTAACACATAATATTGTATGTTGCATCATTCAAAGCTAACAACTAAAATGTCTTTAAGGCTACTAATAAACAAAGTTTATAGTGGGATATTTGTGAACAATGAGCCCATCTATGGATGCTTGAGTTAAGTGGGTCTCCCCTCTTCTCTTCACCTATAGATGTTAGTGGACTGAGGGTTATGAGGCTTGGCTTGAAGAACATTAGTGACATCTTAGGGTACAAGTTTTGTCCCCCCCCTTTATATACCCCACTCAAAGATGTGGTTGAGGTCTACCTTGAGGTGATGAAATCCCCAAGTAGGCATCCTAATTGAATTAAATGTTAATGGCATTGTTTATGATCCCCAAGATAATTCTTAAGAGTCACGAGGGGAGAGCATATGTAGATAGCCACACCTCAAGTGTACAAACAAATATTGTAAGTTAATGGCTCTTTTGATTTCCAAGATTGTATGAAGCACAAGGAAAGGGAATACACAACCACTAACCTACCAAATATGGCATAGAATTCATTTTAGTGCACCAAATTCAAAATGAGAGTTGTGGGTTAATTTTAAAACACCCAATTCAAATGTGCAAGTTGTTGCTCATTTTAAACCCAAATCAAAATGTGTGAATTGGTTTAATTTTAGATAACCAAAATAAATGTGGAATTTATGGGTTAATTTTGTGAAAACCAATTAAAATATGAAGACTAAATTAATCAAAACCTCACAAGACCAAATGTTAGTAGTTTCTCAACGTACACCACATGCTACACAAATGTTAGCTTAGAAAAAAAGGCACACATTAGGGTTAGAAAATGAAAGATTTAAAAAGATTATGCAAACTCTAGCAAAGCAAAAGTGTCAACTCATACCTGACAAAAATGTTGATTTACTTACAAATGCATCATTGCAAGAAGACAAAAGAGTTGAGCCTACACAAAATCGCTGATATACACTTGTAAAACAAAGAACAAAAAATGTTAGAAAAAAGTGTTGAATAGAACAAAATTGTCACAATATCTTAGGTAGAAGCATCAACTCTGGAAAACACATCAAAAGACAATCAAAAGTGCCATAGAGATAGAGAAAACATTAGTCAAAAGCACCAAATGAAAGCAAAAACATTGTTGTAATTTCTGGTATAAGCATCAAGTTATGCATAAGTGTTGTTGTGGGTCTCAGACATGTCATTTTGTCTTCAAAAGTACCTCTATAACCTATAAGTCATAAAAAAAAACTTTTAAAAAATGTCAAATCCAGAATGTGCATCCCATTAGGCTTGCCAAAATGTTGTAAGGTAAAAATGGGTATTGGTTAGAAAGCATAATTCAAGCCATTAGAATACAAAACACTTAAAACCATTAAGTATTGATCATATTAGCCCATACTTAGTGATATTAAACAATGTTTCAAAGATTCAAATTAAAAGACATGAAATCAATTCAAATGATAATTGAACCAAATAAAGCATGCAAACTTTCAATCACATTGAGGGACTATGCTTCAAATGTATGTGGATTTCTCTATTAAGCATAACGCATGATTGCAAAAGCTTGATTGATGATAGATGGATGATCTTAATTCACAACGATGATGCTCAACTGCTCAAAAGATAAATTGTCATGATAATTGCTTAATGATAAAGCTTGTGAATGAATTTTATGGAGAAATGACTTGTTTTATAGATTTTAGGATGTATGATCAATGGTCAAGATCAAATCTCAAGATCAATGTTTGAGAGGAAACCAAGGAGATCAAGGTGGAGGATGAATGAGAGCCCAAAATATCCCTATTTTCATGGAAAATTGGTTAAAGATATCTTAGAAGGAAGATATCTATCCAAATTCAAATTTGAATTATGGATATTCCTTTTGGAGGGAATATTCCTTGTAGATATTTTGGAGGGAAAATATATTTTGAAAAAGGGAATATTCTCTTTTTGAAAAAGGAATATTCTTTGTGCAAGTTGGAGGAAAATTAAGGAATTAAATAATTAAGAAAATTATTCAATTATGAGGATGAGAGGAAATTAAGATAATAATTCAAAATTATTTAATCAAAGGGGAAAAGAGGAAAATTGAATTTAATAAAATAATTCAAAATTATTTAATTAAGGGGAAATTAGTGAGAAATGATGAAAGATGATGAATTAATCAAATAATGTTTAATTATTCAATTAATAGAGAAAAATGGTGAATTTAATCAAATAATTAGAAATTATTTAATTAAATTAAGGAATTAGGTGATAATGAGGAAAATGATGTTAAAAGGAGATTTCAAAGTGTGTGATGCATCCAGAAAATTTTAGGTGTCTACACGCCCAAATACTAGAAATCCTACAAGATTACCTAGACGGAAAAGGATGTAAATAATGATTTCCAAAAGATTCAACTATTTGAAATAATCTTATAGGAAGAGTACAAGGCTATTATTTTAACTTTAATAAAGGTGACACTAAGACAAACCTAGTATATATTAAGATAAATTTATTGGAAGAATTTAAGGATAAAAAATGTCTCATAAAAACATATTTATTTTAAAGATGTTAAACAACTCTTAGCAAAGATTATGTGTGAGTACAATTATATATTTAAGGAGTTGTGTTATAAAATTTCATATGCAATTGATGATTTCATAAAGAAGGAATAGTTTATTGGAGGATTGATTATATATATTCAAAGATAATTCATGCAACACAAAATTTATACACAAAAGAAGTAATAAATGCTACATAATACTTGGAAATTATTAGTGGACCATCCTATGATTTAAATCCTAAATTAAAAGTGTAAATAGAAGAAATGGTTGTTGGATGGAATAAATAGCTAGCAAAAAAGAATCATAGTAGAGTTTTGGTTCACAAGTTGCACAAGAGAGGGTCATATTTGAACTGATTGTCTAGTGGTGAGAGCTCAAGTAATAGGTATTACTATATTTCTTAAACTTCCACATATTCTTTAATGTGATATATTTCAAAAAAAGCATTCTACACCATCTTGAAACTATTGCAAAAAACACACGGGGTAAATGCTGAATTTTGATGTGAATTTTATTATTGTGCTATGCATGAAACACGATCATGTAGAGTGGTACATTCACTAATGGAGTAGTATGAAAAACTTATGACATCCGCACAACCTATATAATATGAAAGAAAAAATATGTATCACACAATTGAAATCAGGGATATAACCAATGTTATGCTATGCAAAATGAAGGATATCAAAGCCAAGCTATTGGTTAGTATGGATGTGGAACATGATATGGTGATAGTAAAAAAGGTCACAAACCAGCCAAAATCAACCACAAATAACATGTTTTATTTGTAGTGAAGTAGGGCACTTCATGTAAGTGTGGAAATATTCATTTTCTTATATAATATGAAGGTGGACATAAAAAACAAGATTGAACTAATTTAATCACATAATTAGAGACACACAACAAAAAAGTGTAAAATATATTCAAGGTTTGTGTTGATATTCCACTAAAGAAAGATTAATAGGTAGTTACATGAAGCATATTAGGAGCAAAATTTTGGCTCTTTTGTACACATGAAAAGAAAAGGTAACTCAAGATCCTTGAAATTGAAGATGAACACATAATCTGTATGGAGCCACTAAACTATTTTGAGCAACCTAGAATTTTTTTTGCACAAAAAATTCTTGAGCATGATGCCAAGGAGATAAGGTATGCAATTATTTAAATGCTATGAAATGAAATCGTGCCAAAAAATTTAAGTCTTTGCTTAAAAAATGGTTCATCAAGATGTACCATCAACTAATACAAGTAATTAAATTGAAGTATGAAATGTGGTTAGCACCCAAGGTTCTAAGTACATTGTTGAGCTCCTTATAAATATACAAATAAACTCCCTATTATAGGATGTGTTAATTTACATAGGTATAAAGGTTAATGTATTAACTAAAATATCATGGGATGATATGGTTCACCTTGCTTTAATCCCATCACCACCTTTTTTCTATATAAAAAATAATAGAGAGTGAATAATTGGTCTACCAAAAGAGGTCGTTGTGAATATTCAAGGGTTGAAACTTGAGGTTGAATTCAAAATGATTGAGATGGTATATGCTCATATGAATCCAAAACTTCTTAGAAGATCCTTCTATTTTTGCAAACAATGAAGAATGTGTTATTATACCTTTAAATCACTCTACTTAGGCACCTTTTGTCAAAAGTTTGCACATTAAAGAAAATTTTCTAGATCCATACTAAGTTCAATATCATGTAAAGTAGAGAATTAAGCCAATTTCTCAAAGGAGTACACTACAAACTAGCTCAATCACATAGCTTGAAATATGGCTAGTTGGTGACTATGAAATAAAAGGAAAAATTATTGAAAGGTTCAACACTACATATAATCGATATTATTGAGGATAAAATCTATGCCTAGACATTGCTCAAGGATCCCCTACATACATCAAATTCATATTAGATCTATTGTTCTATGCCTAAAATTTACAAAACTCATGTCGTTTATGTGTCCTTCATGCTCTAATAGCCCTAATATATAAACAATCTAAGATATTGTATTAGTATTTCAAATTTGTGGGGCTAGGGTCTTTGATTGTCAAGCAAGTGTTTCAATTGTCATATTTTTCATGCCTCTACTTATATTCTTAGTGTTCTCAATTGTCACCTATTTTAGGCTCCATTGGTGTTTTCATGATGATTTAAAACAACCTTAATGGATCATGTTCTTTATTCATGCCCAAAATCTTTTATTCTTAGTACACAACTTCATATTATTTCACTTTCTCTTTGATTCATTTTTAGGTTGGACTAACTAAACCTACAAGTCCAAACGATATGCCCCACTTACATGATTCACCCAATATTGGTCAACAACCAATTTATCCCCAATGAAGGTTCCTCTTGTCAATTCCATTTTATTTTCCTAAAGGCCTTATTTCTATGTTGAGCTTACTATTTTATTCTTTGACCTTGTTTGTTTATGTACATGTACACCATCCACTACATATGACTTTGATGGGAAATTCTAGCCATTTCAGAAAATTCTCATTTAGTATGAAAATTTGAAAGTCTAAGGTGTAGATTAATCCTCATTAACTTATAGTGCATGTACACAACCTACCTCTTTTTTTTTTTTTGAAAGTATAAACAATCAATAATTTTTTTATTTGAAAAATGTAAAATATAAATGATTTTTGTATTGTATTTTATGTTCATATTAAAATCCAAAATAAAATGCAATAATATAGAAGATTTTTATAAAGTCTAAACAACCGAATTTTAGGACTTCCCACATATATTCTAGGAGATCATAGGGAATTCATAAGCATTATAGCTTATTTTTTGCAATATTCATTCTCATTTTAATCTCAAAATATAAGAAAAATAGGTTTGATCAATCAAACTAGAATAAATAAAATCTTTGTAATACTTCTGTTTATTACTAATTCAATTTTTGTGACAGCATCCTTACAAAATCCATTTTGTGGATATCCTGATATCATCATTCCATGAGATGACATCTCTTTTTAAGGCATTCCATCAAACAGTTAACGTGCTTTGTCTAACCTTTCACATTTTGCATACATGTCTTACCATTGCAACTATAATATCTGATAAAACAACAAATCCAACAATCATTACATTCCATGAGATGACATATTTTCGAGGTATTCTGTCAAACAGTTAACAGAATTATTGGTTGCTTAGACTTTCAAATCCAATTTTTATTTTATGAGTATTAAAATCCGACTCTTCAATCGAACTTTCAAAATCCAACGTGCGCAGTGCAATTGCTAGAGCTATTTCCTGTATTCTCGACAACATATCTGCTACATATATGAAGAGTTGTAACGGGAAAGAACATGTTGTGGCTTGCTTTTCTTGTGCTTTACTTCTCATGGATAGGTGCAAATGCCATGAAAATGGCATTGATGATCAAGGAGGAAATTAGTTAAATTGTTTTTGAAAGAATGGATCATCATTGATGTTACTAAATTTTGCTTGTTTAAATAGCGAAGTGAATTTTGATGCGCTTTCTCACCAATTTCAAGAGATAACAGTTCTCTCATGTCAATTCACATTCTTAGGTTTTTGGAGAGTTGGATTGAAGTCCGTGGTTTACTTGATCTTCTAAAATATGTGGGACATGTTCGGGCTGCAGACTGTCTTACAAGATCAAAATTCCAAGTGATTACCCAAATGCAGTCTATTGCAATGGTTTTTGTCACAAGAATTTTACTTTACATCTGACTAGAAACACTTTCTTTGAAGGACATTACCTTTTTTTGGGGAAAGCTTCTTAAGATAGAGGTTCTAACCAATTTCATACATGTAAACGATTTGATATAATGTTTTGAAAGTCGAATATCTTTGTTGTTGTTGTTGGAGGATTTTATATCAAATTCACATAATCATTTAGCTACTTGATATGGGAGCAAAAGCTTTAGTTTGGAACCTCTTCATTCATGAGCCGAGGATCGAGGGGTATCCATTCTACCAAAGTCGTTTGGGGCACAATCCCAACCTCCTACCTTATGGTGTTAAGGTCTACATTCAACAATACTTGGTCCTTGATGAGCTTCTTTAGAACCATTCAACTTCATCAGCAAATCAAGGACCCATTGATGTGTACCTTTTTATGAATAAAGTGTCTAGAATAAATTATGTTTCTAATTTTTGGAATTAAACACAATCTAATCTCGAAAATTTATTCAAATCAACATGTATTGTGGAAATATAATGTCTTTAAGTCATATACCTATCAAATTTTAGCAAGCGATTTCAATATTATATAAATTCCTAAAAGAAAGAGTTATAAAATGGTTATGAATTAGTTATGAAATGGAGATCTATTCTATACAAGTAGATTTTGATTGTAAATGGGTCCTTCCTTCTTTTCGAGGGTTTATGATTTTTTTTTCCTTAACTTTTTAGCTATACATGGAATTTGAGAGACTTTGTGCTCTAGAAATGCAAAGAGATCAAGTGATTTACTGAACTTTGAGAGACTTTGTGCTGTAGAAATACAAAGAGATCAAGTGATTTACTGAACTTGTTGTCAATATAATTCTCTAGGTGTAAATTTTTCATGTGTGATTTGTAATCTTTCTTTAATATTCATCCTTGCACATTTTAGGTGTGTATTGTAATATCTCATATTTAATTCCAAAAAATATTTGACAAGATTATATCTATTCATATGTTAGATGTGTTCCTACTATAAGATTATTTATTTCAAGTTTCATTATGTAATTGTTTGATAATAATTTTTCCTAAATGATTTTCCACTACCTTTAAGAATTTTGAAATCAAGTCTTGTAAAAGCATGCCTAGGGTTTCTCTCTATCTTTTACTTTTTCCCATTCTTGTTTTCCTTTTGTAATTTGTAGTTAAAATAATACAAAACCTAAAATATGCAATCAAACAAGGTATTTTCCCCTCTCAAGCATAGAGGAAAATCAACAATATAATGGAGATTGATCTAATTATTTTGAATGCTCTCCATTGTCCATTGGAAAATTCAAGCTAAATTTTAAAAATATCATAGTGACAAATCTTTTTGCAAATACATTTTTCATGATTCTACTAGGGAGTAAAGTGGGTGCATTTTGTTTCTCAAACACCATAAGGTACTACCCCAAGAATTGGGGTTGGTGTATATATAAATATTAAACATGGAACAAAGGGCTAATATCAAGGATTACAAAGAAAAATTTAAGGTACCATAAATTAGAGGTTGAAATAATAACAATTAATAGGAAAAAGTACTCATCCTTTGAACCTGTTCTTGAAGAAGATTAGGTTCTTGATGACCCAAAGAAAATGTATTTCCACATACAATTCCTACCAAAGGAAATAAATCTTGCTTTGCTTCAAATTTTATAAAATAATAAGAAAACTCAAGAGGATTGAAGGAAAAAACTTCTACTTTCCTATTGTGATGATGACTATCCTTGTATTAAAGAAGGTATATTTACATGCAAGAACAAAAAAATACTTAAAAGTGAAGATTTTGTTAAATAAATGGAGATAGATGAGAAAGAGAATGATGAAATGTACCATTTACATGCTAAAAATAATGATGAAGAATAACAATAAATCTAATTGATCAAGATAATAATATAATTTATCTATCAAGAAAATGTTGATCAACATCACATTTAATTAGAAAATACACCATATTTTATTTCTAAAATTATATATTATGGATAATTTTTGATAATATAACTCATGATCTAATACAAAAGAATATCAAGATGGATCAAAGGGAATTATTATCCCATGCAATAGAGGTATGAGGTATTCATCAATGACAAATACAAGATTTGGCAACTTGTCAAGATCTTATTAATGAATCAACTCTTGAAAATTCTTTTCATGAAATTTTTATCATGTTTCCATAATAATATTATAATTCTCTTGGTGTTGATTCATTTAATGAAACTTACATTAAAGAAAGAGAAATTTTTATGTATATTCTTGATGATACCTATAAATCTCCAATTAAGAGTGAAACTAAAACAATCCAAATTTTGATTTTTAAACAAGAAGTGGATAATGATATTAAAATAAACTACATACATAATGGTGACACAATTAATGAGGATATATATATATATATTAGATATATCATGGGTAAATGAGAAACAAAAAAAACTTATTCTTTTTCTGCAATGATTGAAGAATTTTCAACATTGGAAGGTGAAGTAACATTTGCTCGACATTTAAAATATAGTAAAATTATAGCTCTATATTTTAATCTTTCTAAGTTAGTAAATTAATCAAAAGAGAGTATATTTTAAGAGTTAAAATATTAACAAATCAAAGGTGATCATTCAAGTAAAATTTAAGAAAATTAATATTCACATAAATGAAAAAATTATTTACAAAGAAACTATCCATCATTTTCCTTCAATAATCATATAAGAGGATATTAATATTGATAAAATTAAAGGTACCATATTTACCACCTTTTCCTATTTCACCATCATTAGATAGATTCACAAAACTAGATTGAAGTTGTCCAAAAACTAGATTCACAACTTGTACTAGTAGGAGTCTACTTGCCTCATGGTTTCTATAATGTATATCTAGTTTATGGCTTATTTTTCTCATGTTCAAATCATTAGATATGTATCTAGGTGTGAGACATTCACATATTTTATATAATACAAAGGTATATGATTGATGTTGTATAGAGAAATGTTGAAGCGATTCAAGAGGTTTCAAAGATCTATAATAAACATTTGGTTATTTAGCTATAATGTGTTATTTATAAATTTTTTACATTTCATAAATTTAAAACTACTCATCACAAATACATGGAAACTATATTCACAAGTTCTCCATGGATGCTAATTATTTCAAATAGGTTCTTATTTATTAAATCCAGTTAATGGGTTCACATGATTATATGAATTGGTCGAGGTATGTTGTGCACTACCATATACATGGGTTACTTAGGAAATTTTGTCATATATTTTTGAATCTTTGTGTTTTTATTTATTTATTTATTGGTTTGTGTGAAACTCTCCTTGTATTTATTATTGAACCATGTTATTTTTTATTCTATATCCCAAATGGATAATTGATGCAGGAGCATCCTCGGGTCAAAAAGCAATCTTGCATCAACTAAACAGTTTGAGTTATTTTAGTCCAAATAAGGCTAGTTTGGTCATGTATTCACAACCTGTATCAGGTTTGAACTTCATACGGTGCACTATGGTCCTTTGGACAAAGTCAAAAATATAGGCACCTTTCAAAATTACTTTCTCATATGTCTCTTAGACATTTCTGATATCGGCAAGACTAGGTGGTGTCACTATGAATTCAGGTGATGTCTCTTAGACATTCCAACAGGGTACAATGGAGCTGTGTCGATGAGAGATGAGCTCGTTGGCAAGAAATTTAGGAATGTCTCTTAGACATTCTGATGGGTGTGGAGTAAGCTAACCATTACATCGGGGTAACCTCAGGGTTTCGACAAGAGAATCTTCTAAGTTTCTTCGACAAGGTGGATCTGGGCAACGAAGTGGAGATAGTGATGTCGATGTGACATACGGGTTTCAGTGTGACATCTTTGAATGTCTCTTCGATGATTTGAGTAGCGATGCTAGAATGACATGGTAGCTTCGATGAGAGATCTTTCAATGTCTCTCTAACACTCCATTTATGTTCCGATTGAGCCGTCGCTGTGACATGGGGGCATCAGAGAAAGATCTACAAAAGTCTTGGCGATGGTGTGATGAGGTTCAATGCAGGGATGGAAAGTTAGATCACAACACGTGGTAGAGCGATATTTGGAATTTCACATGTTGTGAAATACAACCTCATTGGCCAGCTCGTGAAGACTGTTGATTACGATGTAACAATTGGATACTTCAATTGCTGATTGGACAATAATGGAAACTACGACATGAGGAGTATGGCCAACCAGGAGAGTTTGATAAAGACATAAACAAGAATGGAATTCCTGTGTAAGAAAGATGGATTGGAGCATTAGAAGAACACACAACAAAGAACAATGAGGGAATTCAAATCTTCTAATCGGTAGATGCATGCAATAAGTAGCTTGTAAGATGGCACATTCTCTGTAATGATCAATAATAAAGATCATTTTTGTTGTGCAAACCTGGTTGTGCATTGTTTTTCTAGCTTGTAAGGGGAGTGCCCTTCATCAAGTTGTATTAGAGCAAGAGTTCCTGAGTCTATAACAGAGCGCCAAATGTGAGGTAGTTGCAATAGGACCTATGAGTGTGGGATAAGAATAGAATACCTCCAAGAGTTTCCAACCATGGTAGAGGTAGAGGTAGATGTGTTGGAGGAGGAGATCCTCTTAGAGATGAAATGAAAGCCTTCAAAAGGAAGATGCGAGCCTTGCAAGAAGAAGTCCAAAGAGGAAGAGGAGCACATCAAGAAAGAGATGACAATGAAGATGAGACTAAAGAGAAGATATCAGAGGAAGAACAGGATCAAATAGATCCTGGAGAGCTAAGATTGCTAAGAGCAATATCTATTCTGGGAAAGAAACTGAAAATGGAAGTATCAACTTTTAGTGGGGGTCTGAACCTAGAAAATAGATCAATTGGATTAATGATATGGAAGAATTTTTAGAATTTAAGGAGATTGAAGATCCCCACAGAGTGAATTTTTCAAAGACTAAACTAAAAGGTCATACAAGTATATGGTGGAAAGAGGCCCAACTTGAAAGAGGGAGATAAGGAAAAGATAAAATCTCTAGATGGCACAAAATGGTGGCAAAATTGAAGAAACAGTCCATTCCCATTGACTACAAATTGGAGCTGCTAAAGAAAATGTAGAGTCTAAGATAGGGAACAAGGATGATGAAATAATGCACAAAGGAATTTCAAAAAGTTCTAATTCAAATTGGACACTCTGAGGTGAACAAACAGAAGGTTGCTCGGTATATCAACAGGCTGAAGCCTAGTATATAGGAAGAATTGGCACTAGTAAGAATGACTACCATTGAGGATGCTTATCAGTTCTCTCTAAAGGTTAAAGTGCGACTTAACAAGAGGTTTGAAAGAAAGCAAAGAGGAGGAGGTCAAGGTGGTGATTATAAGAAGGGTGAAGGATCTAGTACTAGTCAAGATCAGCAAAGAGATGACTCATATCAGCCTCGTGATCAGAATAGTGGAGATCAGAGAGGCAGAGGAAGGTCTGGGCACGAACTAGGAAGAGGAGGTTTCAGAGGAACATGTTTCCAATGTGGTGAAGAGGTACATAGGGTATATGAGTGACCACAACACTAAGAGAGGACAAACAAGAGGCTAAAGGCAAGGCCCGAGTAGCTCATATAGATGAAGATACTTGGTCCTCATAGTATGAAGATGTAGAGAGGGGTGAGTCCCTTATTGTTAGAAGGGCCTTGGTGAATGAAGAGAAGGAGCTTGACCAATGAAAGAATTTTTTTTGCACTTGTTGTAAATGTGAAGGCAAGGTCTGTAATGTCATCATTGATGAAGGTAGCACTGGAAATCTAGTTTCAGAAGAAATGGTCATCAAACTGTAGCTAGAGAGGAGAAGGAACCCGAGTTCGTATTGGATTGCATGGTTACAAAAGGATCAAAGGGTCCTGGTCAGTGAACAGTTTCTGATAAAATTCAAAATTGTTAACTACAGGGATGAGGTTTTGTGTGATGTGATACTCATGGATACTTGTCACATGTTGTTGGGTCAAACATGGTAGTTTGATTGACGAGCGAAACACAATGGACATGCGAACACTTATTCATTAATGAAGGATGGAGTTTAACATAAGCTGAAGCCTCTGAAGGAAGTAAATGAAAAGGTATGCAACAATGCACACATTTTTTTGGTTGTAGGAAGAAAATTCTTGGAAGGTATGAGACATGAGCACATGTGTTTTGTGTTAATTCCAAGAATTGAAAGTAAAGTTAGTAGTGAAGTTCCTATAGAAGTGTGTGGTTTGTTGTATGAATTCCAAAGTATTATTTATAATAATGTGCCAAAAGGATTACCACCAGTAAGGAAGATTAGTCATCAGATGGATTTGATAACTAGAACCAGTTTTCTAAATAAGGCAGCTCATCGAATGACTCCTACAAAGAATGAGGAGTTAAATAGACAAGTGCAAGAATTGTTGTGAAAGGGATTGATTAGGGAGATTTTGAGCCCATGTGCAGTACTTGCAGTACCGGAACCCAAGAAGGATGGCGAATGGCGAATGTGTGCTGATTCGAGAGCTATCAGCAAAATCAAAATCAAGTATCAATTTCCTTTGCAAAGGATGGACGATATTATGGACTGTTTGAGTGGAGTTGAGTATTTCAAAAAGATTGATCTAAAGAGTGGATACCACTAGATTCAAATGAGAGAAGGGGATGAATGGAAGAAAAATTTCAAGACCAAAGAAGGCATGTATGAGTGGTTAGTCATGCCTTTTGGGCTGACCAATGCACCCAGCACATTCATGAGACTCATGAATGAGGTATTGAAAGAATTTATGGGTAAGTTTGTCATTATTTATTTGGATGACATTTTGATTTTTAATAAGACATTGGAGGAGCACCTGATGCATATTCAAGAAGTTTCCGAGAAGCTAAGAGAGGAGAAGTTGTTGATCAACTTGAAGAAGTGCAGTTTTGTGAGACGTGAATTGGTGTATCTAAGATTTTTTTATCTTAGCAGAGGGTCTAAAAATGGATCTAGAAAAGGTGAAAGCCATTGTGGAATGGCCAACACTAAGGAGCACTACTAAGGTAAGATCTTTTCATGGTCTGGCAAGTTTTTACCAAAATTTCATAAAAGGATTCAATAGTATTTGTGCACCCCTAACTGAAACAATGAGAGGGGATAGAAAAGAATTCAGATGGAGTACTAGACTAACAAAGAGTTTCAATTTGTTGAAGGTCACAGAGCTACTCAGCCTATTTTGGCACTCCCACATTTCAATAAAGTATTTTAGGTGGACTATGATGCTAGCGGCAACACTATTAGAGCTGTTTTGAGTCAAGGAGGTAAACTTGATGCTTATTTTAGTGAGAATTTGAATGATGCAAAGAAGAAATATTCTATTTATGATTAGGAGTTCTATGCCATAATTCAAACTTTGAAAAAGTGGAGACATTATTTGTTGCCAAAAGAATTTGTTTTGTTTACTGATCATTAGGCTTTACAATATTGGAATAGTCAAGGAAAATTAAATCCAAGGCATCTGAAATGGGTTGAATTTATGCAAAGTTACACCTTTTTTTTGAAGCACAAGAGTGGATAATCGAATAGGGTTGTGGATTCCTTGAGCAAGAGGAAAAATTTGTTGACAAAAATGTAGGTTGAAGTTGTCAGGTTCAAGGAACTCACAAGCTTGTATCTAGCAGATCCTGATTTCATAGAAGCTTGGAAAGCTTGCAAGGAGCCTGTCGTGTTGGATAGGACAAGGTGGTTGGACTATACCATTCAAGATGGTATGTTGTTTAGAAGGAATTAATTGTGCATTCCTAGGAGTTCGATGAGGGAAAACTTGATCAAAGAGAAGCATAATGGTGGATTGGTAGGACACTTTGGTCGAGATAAGACCATTGTCATTGTTGGTGAACATTATTATTGGCTGCAACTATAGCAGGATGTGAAGAAGTTTGTATAGGGTTGCAGGGTGTGTCAAGTGGCAAAGGGAACTAGGCAGAATACTGGACTGTATCAACCATTACCTATACCTGAGAAGCCATGGGAGGATATCATCATGGACTTTGTTCTTGGTTTTCCAAGGAGGAAGCATGGTCATGATTCCATATTTGTGGTGGTGGAAATATTTTTGAAGATTGCACACTTCATTCCATGTCATAAGACCAACGATGTTGTTCATGTTGCAGAATTGTTCTTTAAGGAGGTGGTATGACTACATAGTTTACCAAAGAGCATAGTTTTAGATCGAGATACCAAGTTTGTTGGGTATTTCTAGAGGACATTGTGGAAGAAATTGAAAACTGATTTGAAGTTTAGCTCAACACACCATCCACAGAAAAATGGAGAAATAGAGGTAGTGAATAGGAGTTTGGACAATTTGCTGAGATGCTTGGTAGGTGATAGACCGAAGGTTTGGGATTTTTTTTTTACCACAAGTAGAGTTTTCTTATAACAATTCAGTAAATAGAAGCAAGTTGGTAGATCACCATTCTAGATTGTGAATGGGAGTAGTTCGAGAACTGCTGCTAAATTAAGGAAGATGGATAAGGAAGGAAAAAGTAGTGTTGAAGTTGATGGGTATGTGTAGGATCATCATGGAAAAAATAGGCCCTTAAGTGGCGATGAAAATTCAAAAAAATTAGAGTTAGGCAACTTGACATAAAAATTTGAATAAGTTATCTATATTATTTCAAAAATATGTAAGAATAGAATCTGTAGAAAATTGAATGTAATTTCTAAACTACTAGGTTTATTTTAAAAAAAATCTATTTGGTGAAAATTTGAAATTTCAATGCAGTAGTACATAAATTTAGGGAAAAAGTAAGAAGTAGGTGTCTTTTTGACCACCCTAACCACAATAAAATGATAATATTTTTTTATAAGATTTCAGATATAAGTAGAGGACTCATGTCCCGATGTGATGCATATTTTTTGTAATTTTTTTCCAAGTAAATAATTAATTATGAATTTTTCATTACAACTCCTAAAAAATATAAAAACTCGTATGTCTGACCACCTTATCTTGGTCAAAACTTCATGAAATTCATTTTTTTAATCCTATAGTATGCGAAGCATAGAATGTGACACATGTTTCAGATTCAAAAAATATGTTACCATTTGAAAGCTATAGATGTTTTTCAATCAGCCTATCAATTAGGACTTTAGCCATAATTCAAATAGAAAATGAATAATAATGATTTATTAAATTCAAAGTAAAGCATAATTTATATTGGTGAAAAGATGAGAATCTCCTTTAAAAACTCTTTTCCTTTCATCAATTTTGGGTAAAAAAAGTCGTCAGCTACATACCCATCATATCGCCATTTTTTGTCCCATCATGACCCTACACATACCCTGAGGATTTTGTTGAACATATCAAGAATGTGGATGAAGAAGTTAAGAAGCATATTAACAAGATGAGTACACAGTATAAGGCTAAGGAAGATAAAAAAGAAGGCATAAGGAGTTTGCAGTTGGAGATGAAGTCATGATTCATTTGAGGAAGGAAAGATTTCCAGTTGGTGCATATAATAAGATGAAGATGGAATTTAGATAGTGTAAGATTTTGAAGAAACATGACTTAGGAAATGCATATGAGGTGGAATTTCCAAGTGGGATTCATGTCTCACCTGTATTTAACATTTCAGATCTAACTGAGTATCATGAAGGAGATATGGAGCATGAATTGGCAGAGGCACTGTGGAGTGTTCTAGCACCTACAATAGAAAATGAAGAGATTGAAGAGATCCTGGACAGTCGTGTAGGGAAAAACACTAGGAACAAATCGTATAATGACTACCTGGTGAAGTGGAAAGGAAGACCAACTGAAGATTCAACCTATTTTCTTGAGTCAAAGATTAGCCATCTTGGTTTTCCTCTAACTCCTGAGAAGTGATAGACTCACTTTTCAAAACTACCCTGGTGTCTGATGCAGGAGCATCTTGGGGTCAGAAAGCAATATTGCATCAACAAAATCAATCTAAGTTATTTTAGTTCAAATAAGTGTAGTTTGGTCATGTATTCACAACCTGCATCGGGCTTGAACTTCATATGGTGCACTATGGTCCTTTGGACGGAGTCAACAAGATAGGCACCTTTTAGCAAGACTTTCTCATATGCCTCTTAGACATTTCCAATATCGATAAGACTAGGTGGTGTTTCTGTGAGTTTGGGTGATCTCTCTTACAAATTCCAATGAGGTACAATGGAGTTGTGCCAGTGAGAGATGAGCTTGTTAGCAAGACATTCAAGAATGTCTCTTAGACATTCCAATGGGTGTGGACTAAGCTAACCATTGCATCAAGATGACCTCTGGGTTTTGGCAAGAGACTCTTCTAAGTCTCTTTATCAAGGCACATCTTGAAAATGGAGTGGAGATAGTGATGTTGATGTGACATACGGGTTTCAGTGTAACATCTTCGAATGTCTCTTAGATGATGTGAGTAGCGATGTTAGTGTCACATGGTAGCTTCAATGAGAGATCTTTCAATGTCTCTTCAACACTCCATTTATGTTTTGATTGAGCTATCACTATGACATGGGGGTGTTGGAGAAAGATCTACAAAAGTCTTGGTGATGGTGTGATCAGGTTCAATGCAGGGATGGAAAGTTAGATCATGACACATGGTAGAGTGATATTGGGTATTTCACATGGTTGTTGTGAAATACAACCTCATTGGCTAGCTCGTGGAGATTACTGATTACGATGCAACGATTGGAGACTTCAATTGCTGATTGGACGATAATGGTAACTACAACACAAGGAGTATAGCTGACCTGGAGAGTTCGATAAAGATATAAACAAGGATGGAATGCCTGTGTAAGAAAGACGGGTTGGAGCATTAGAAGAACACAACAAAGGACAATGAGGGAATTTAGATTTTCCAATTGGTAGATGCATGTAATAGGTAGCATGTAAGATGGCATGTTCTTTGTAATGCTCAGTAATAAAGATCATTTTTGTTGTGCAAACCTAGTTGTGCATTGTTTTTTTGGCTTGTAAGGGGAGACCCTTCATCAATAATGCTCTATTTTTTACTGAAATTCTTGGATCCTTCTCTATGGGCATGAGGTCCTTATCTCTAGTCAGAGACAATTATTATCCATATTTTTTACCTTGAATTTTTTTAAACCTTGCATATCCCATACCATCAAATTGGTTTATATAAATTGCATTGTCCTTCAAGTTGTATATCAAGCATTTCTACCACATTAACCTGGTTAAACTTTTTCTTTTTACACACATAGACCCTTAAAATGTATTCTTTAATTTCTATTATTCGCATACTATCTAGATCTATCTCATAGATCCACTTCCAAAATTAATTAAATAAATACTATTAATTAATTACTTAACCATTCTTATAATGCTAACAAAATAAATCTTGATTTTTGATTAACCAATATAACCATTCTTCTAATATGGTTCATCATTGTATTATGCCTAAAATTGTTGTTGCTTTAGACACTTCATGGATTTCATACACCAACTTTATTTTTGGAAAGTGAATTGTTGAGTCAATCAGAGAATTTTAAGTTACAGTATAATTTATCTCCTAAGTATCATTGATTTACTAGCCCTACCTAATCATGACCTATCATGGCCCACTTTTATCATTTTATGTATTTTCTTAGGTTTTATATATCGAATTAATAGAGCTCCCATTTAAATTTCTACTTTTTAAATATTATTTCATTCTATCAATCCAAACATATATATTTGCTCAGTAAATCATTGCTAAGGGGAAGTACCTTGTATTACTTTCCAAAAAAGATTACATAGTTTTCATTGTTTGTTGAGAATCCTCCTTCTGAGACTTTCACCCATACCTCAAACATGCAAGCCACAAAAAAAAAAGGCCTCATAGAACTAGCTTGCACCCAAACCCTATTCTTTTTACAAAATGGCCAGGAAACAAAACGACCAAAACCCAAACTTGAGACTGACTGTTATCCTTAGATTTATATTCATAAAATATTACATATTACTAGAAAATAACACACAAAAATGTTTTATAGAGCCCATCCTCACTCAGTCATCATCATGTCCTTTGTTTCCTCCCTATTCTTATATGCTAGATAGTCTGCTATCACTGGGTAGTCCGCACCACACGCCAAGTGCGCAGGGTTGTTTGCCTTTGTTTCCACATCTCTATTGTCATTTTCCTCCCATTCCTCACCTATGCCAAGCTCCCAGTCTTCATCATTTCCTGCTAGCACCTTTCCATCCAACCCTTCTTCTTCTAGATATTTTGGCACCCATCCTTGGGGTGGGGTTTTCATCATCTTTACCGCCTTGAGCAGAAACAAAATACTTCATTCCTTTTTGTCCCACAAATTTTCCAACACTGACGGGTCGAGAGACCTTACCACTAGGAATTTCTTTACCTCTAATCCATTCCCACATGACATATAATAGTTTTACGACATTGGGATCATCACATTTTTGTCCACATTATCTAGGGATTTGTCAATCTCTCTAAGCATAACATGAATAAAAACCATCTGGCATAATTTCTTGCTCCTTTCCTTGGACATGCCCATGTATAGAAACATCACCAAGAACATGGTTGAAATGTCCGCATTTTCCTTGAATCTTTGATATGCTAGCAAAAATCCCCTCCCCAAAATTTTCTTAATCTCCCATAGGACCATATAATGAGAGGAGACCAAAATTGTTTTCAGCCTTTTGTCCATAATCTCACCGTGGAAGGATTGATACTGCTTTGTCGTGTTAAAAAATAGTGGGGTATCCATTTTTATTCACTCATAGACCACTAACTCAAAGTCGTCTTTGCTTATGTAGCTACCACCTTTAGCTTTTAAAGAGAAATGAGCTTGCCTTGTCATAATGTTGATCTTGTTGGTTGTGACATTTGAATCGTGCCATCAAATCCATAGGCTTTCTGAAGGATACGAATGTGATTGCCATCTTATGATCATGCAATGCTTGTCATTTCCCCTACCTTGGAATTTTTTCTGTGCCCTATGCCTTTCCTGCTATTTATGACTGCTATCTCATCCATCCTTCCCATACCGAATCCCATCATTATTATGGTACATTCCCTTTTTGGTGCCAAATTGTCCAAATCATTAGCTATGTTATTCTTCCTATTTATGTTTAAATGTCTCATCATTTGAGAATATTCTGATCTATCCCTCACTTTGATTACATGGCCCTTCTACCATTGATTTTTCCAACTCATTTGCCTTGTTGTTCCCTTCTTGGTATACGTGGCTTACTTGGAAGGATTTGAATTTTTTTGTCATTTGTTTGATGGGATGAAGATGGTGGTCTAGTTTCCAATTTGCTGCATTGTTCTTGTGAATCACATTGATTGTGATTAGAGAAGCTCCCTCCAGATGGATGTATTTCACACCCAATTCTAGACCCAGTTGTAATCCAATTAATGTTGCTTTGAATTTTGCTTCGTTGTTGGCGCACCTCCCCAGGGAAATGTATTTCTCTACCAAAATCTTGCCCTGCTCATCATGAGCTATACATCCAAGTCCCCCCAGCCCTGGGTTCCCATGGGAAGCTTTGTCAAAATTAATTTTGACCCAACCTTCCTCCGACGCCATCCATCTTACCTCCTCTCTTTTTTATATTTCCAAGTCAGACCCACTACTTCCACTGAGTAATGGAGGTTTCAAGCCACTAAATAGTTTCATCATTTTGTCACCCCAGCAGGTGAAAATTATATACTTGATCATCTTGATGCGAGCATCTTCATTGACTAGTTCTGTGATTACCCCCTCCAACTTAGCACATAGCCTTTTTGCTTCCATTTTTTTTCCCTAGAAGATTCTTTTGTTCCTCTCCTTCTATATCTCCCATATAACTATGGATGGAGTGACCTACCATATACCGAAAAATACAGATTTTCTATGTTGAGATGGCCACATTTTGAACCAGGCATCAATATGATATGTTAGGGGACATTGTAAGTTTAATTTACTCCTAAAAAATTCCAGTAGGAATTCACATATGGGCACAAAATGAGTAAATGGTTCATTGTTTCATTGCTGATTTTACACATCACACATCTTCCTGGGCCTTGAACTCTGAATGTTGCTAGCCTATCCTTTTTGACGATCCATTTTTGAATTGCCATCCATGAGAATACCTCCACTTTGGGGAGGTAGTTTTCTCCCGAGATTAATTTACATGGCCAATCTTTCCTTGCAATGGTGAATTCTTTGATTTTGTACCCAAAATTTAATTTGTAGGTGGTTGTGGTTGATCCACACCACCACACGACACCCCCTTCATTGGAGGGACTGAAGTGTCTATTTTTGAGAATTTATCTCAATATTTTTTTCTGTACCTATGGAGTGTTGATGTCCTGCAAGGAGTTCCACTTCCAAATGGCTACTCCATTCTAATGAATTTCCTTTCCATAATTACATACCTTAGATCCCCAAACTTGAGTTATTTTTTCCTTGATTTCTACCAATCTTGGTATATTGTCTAGGGGTGTCTTGCCACACCATGAGCCACTCCAAAAGGATGCACTTCTCCCATCTCAAATCTCCCAAGTGACATGCTTGGTCACTATGTCCTTGCACTACAAAATGTAGTTCCAAATTGTGAAGCCTTTTCGTGGTGCAATCATTGTTATGATGCGGGTGGGTTCATCCAAGTCCAAGTACTTCCTTCTTAGTATTCTTACCCATTTATTTTCTCCTCTTACATATAGGTTCTAGTCCAGTTTTGCTCCCATTGCTTGGTTCATTATTGTTAGTTTCTTTAGTCCTACTCCACCTGCCTCCTTTAGAGAGCAGATTTTGTCCCAGGCTACCAAAGGGAATTTGTTATGCTCTCCAGTTCCACTCCAAAATAATTTCCTAAAAAATTGGTTAAGGGTCTCCTCTACTACCTTTGGTAACTTCAAACATGACATTGAGTAGATTGGAATAGTAGATAGCATTGATTTTACCATTAGGAGCCTTCCTATTAATGATACCCACTTCCCTTTCCAAGTCCCAATTTTGGTTTTGCTACTATTTATCAAATTTTCCCAGTAGGATTTTTTATTGATCCCTAAAAATATAGGCATGCCCAATAAATGCCCAGGAAGAGTAGCCACCTTCAAATTCAAGATTCTTACCAGGTCTCTTTGTAGGCTCAGTTGGGTGTTGAGGAAGAAAACTTCAAAATTTCCCCAATTTATATTTTTCTCGAATTCCTTACAATAGTCATCTAGGAAGGTCTTGATCACCCTAGCTTCTCTTCCACATGCTGCCCCAAACAAGATTGTGTCATCTGTGAACTGCTGTTGAGTAGTGGGTTCCATACTATTTGCTACATGTACTCTAGCCCAGTTTCCTTTGTTCCTCAATGTTTTGATGCCTCTTCCTAATACTTCTACCATGATTATAAATAGGAAAGGTGAGAGAGGGTCACCTTGCCTTAGACCTCTTGATGATGCAAAGAATCCATGTGCCACTCCATTCATCGAAACTAAGAATTTGGCTGTCGAGATGTAGAGCTCTTTATATAGTTGATCTAGCTTCCATCAAATCCATACATTCCCAATACTTTCAATAGAAATTTCTTGTCCACCATGTCATATGCCTTTTAGGATTGTTGGTTTTTTTTCCAGTATACCCTTAGAATTCTCTAAAGAGTAGCCAACTCTTATAGTCAAGAATCCTTAAGATTAATGGTCAACATAATGATTAAAGGACTTTAAGATCTTTACTCCTTCACTTTAGGCTCTATGGGACCTACGAGGGCGTTCCTTAAGGTGTTTATTGTGATCTGTTTGATGGAGAACACTTCTATACACATAATGGTTCCTATAACTTGTAAATAAACATAGTCCACTAAAGATTTGACAGATGTTTAAGTAAATAATCATTTATTTACCAGGAACATGGAAGTATTTCAAACACATGCCTCATGACTGGAATATTTTAAGTGAATTGTGTTCTTAATTAAAATCCATGGTTGGGTAAATCGTCAACACATTCAATTGTAAATATCTCTAACAAATAGACCAGTGCTTCATCAATTGGGAAATGGAGTTGAACATGCAATAACCAGTAATACATAAATTCTTTAACTTTGATAATGATGGACTACTTTCATAATGCCTTGCAATCTAAAACTCACAATATCTAAAACATAACTTCTTATCAGGTCCTTTGCAAATTCTCACAAATCTGTAACCCTCTTTAAGAATTTAATTAACCTTTGAGTGAAAGAAAAAATAAGGATACACATTCAATTGACATTTGAAGATAAATGATAATACCCTTGATATTTTCATTTATGACTTGTAGAAATTTACAACAGGAGAGTAAATGTTTTAGAGATAAGATTTGTTTCAACATCAGTAATTTGCATAAAACTATTTTAAGACTATAACATATATGACTCAAACCGAGGATGATTCTACTATTCCATTCATTAACATTCTACAATATATTCATTCTATACCTAATTTCTACCTAGGCCATGTACTAGACTCAAAATTTTAGAACTCCCTGTAATGAGCCATGAAATCCCTTTTATAGCACAAGGGAATGGTAAGCATTCGACTCAAATGCACTTACATTTCATAAACATTTCAAATTTAATTTCACCATCATTAGGGTCACCTCTAGGGTTGTTATATTTAATCATTCCTTGCCCGAGAAAATAAAAATACAAATGAATGCCACACGATTGGTCGAAAAGAAGCAAGCCAGCCCTCCAAAAAGTCTCACCATCACAATTAGCACATTCATGCCAAAACTGGGGAAGTCGCCATTAGTACCAACTGCGCAGACCAATGAACTAACCACAAAAGAGTCAAGTCAACACAGGAGTCCATAAAACCAAATGCCACATCATAGGGAAAAGTGGGTGCTACTCAGCCTTATTAGTGGTTGAGTAGACACACCAACCTAGTTTCTTGACCGAAATTGGAGTGGCTACTATCACCTCTTCATCAGAATCACCATAGGGCACTAGGGAAATGGGACAAGGGCCACAATTAGAGCCCATTCCTCCTTCATCACTTGAAGAGCTATCAAAAACTTCTATGGGAACATTATGCTTCCCCAAACAAACCCGAGAAGCACCACTTTCTTTCTCCAATTCCTTCATAGGCTTAACAATCCTTTTTCCTCTATACTTGACTAATTCTTTTGAAATAGTCCTATTTCTCAGACTGTAAGTACTCTAGAAAGTAATTTTCTCAGCCTTCTTTCAAACACTCTTGTTTCCTTTTAGAACAATTGGAATCTCCATTGCACTAGGTTTAGCAATAGGTTCATACACCAGAGGTTCCTGCATACGTAACCTCCTAGACCTTCTAATTGGTGTGACTGGAGTACTTGGCTCATCCATTTTACTAAGAATAAAAAACTGACCAATAACCTATCTTGTAGAAAAACAACAAACCTAACCCTTAGAAGATCTCCACTCACAAAAATGAAAACCCAACTAGTTATAGACAAGATAATTCAATGTACAATTGAGCTATAGCAACAATACTATCCTAGGAAATTAGAATGGATAAATATAATGCATGTGTGGACACTTACAAACCTAGGGATATCATACCACCACCTCTATGATTATTCACTCAATACTCAAATGTCAGTCCTCCAGTACCTGTGGCAATTATTTCAACACCCTAATAATTGTAGATTCAATGGAACAAACTACAGGAAATCCTCATTAAATAGAGGAATTAGAGGTGAGTTAGATTTAATGGTCACCTTGGCTCGCTCGAGTGAGTAGAAAAATTAATCGCTCCATGTTGAATCCTAGATATCGATCATTCAAGATTTAAAACTCGATCAATGAGGCCCATTAAGGATTTCCACTTTCTTTCTTGTTCGTACTTAGAAACAACAATGAGGTGCTTTTAAAATTACCACATAATCATTCACATCTCAGTGCTATCATCCTAAAAATGCTTGTTGTCATAGAAGCTCCTCAACATATCCTTCCATCTTGAGCAACAAACCAAAACCCAAATTAAAAGGGAATATTCTCGAACAAAACTCCATCGTTGGTCACCAAAGATGACTAGACCCTGTTGAGCATTTTGACGATGAAGAAACTCTAGTGATGTCTCTAAACAACCCAGGCCATCGCTCATCACTAAGTAAATTTGAAGTCAGGACCATCTCAGTGATGGTCAATGGAAGAAATGAAATATGAGTCCAACACATGGCCACCATACCATTTAGTCTCTCCACCCATTTCCCATCACTGAAACTAGAAAAGGCTATTTAATAGTCATAATCCAAGTCATGATTTACTCAAATTTTTGCAAGGATTTTTGAAGCTCTATTAGTGGCTCATTCTCGAGGATGCATACCCCTAGAAGGTATGGCATGAATCTAGATCTTAGGTTGAAGAAGACTAGGGAAGAAGCACAAAAATCCTAGGAGCTTGCCTAGACAAGGAAAGTCGACATAACCAAAAGTAAACACACCACACCAAACCTATAGATATAAATCATTTACAAAATTGTACAATGAAATTTATTTTCTTAGAACCCCCTTTCATTTGATTCCCTTCAATCCTCAAATTGGAGGCCCATGGCCCCCAAGAACTTAGTACTAATTATTTACTCTTTCAAAAAAAAAATCCTTTTCTATTTGGAATGGATCAGCATGTGTGTTAAGAATTTTTGAACAACTAGCATCATCATAATTGACACCATCAGCCAGTTCCACTTTGCTATGAAACTACCACACTCATCAACCTATTCCTGCTATAAGGCTCATCCAATTGGGTTGGAAAAGAGTAAAACATTCATTATTCCTTGGTGATGAATTTTAACATCACATTCAATTTGTATAACAGAGTGAAACTCTTCTATAGACACTTTGTTATATGTTGGGCCACTTTTAAAAGTGTAAAGAAAAGTTCATATTCAACAACACCTTCATTGTGCTTGACATGAAATTATTATCCTCTCATTATGTGGAAACAAATCCATGATAAAGGTCCAAAGATGAGAATCTACAAAGATTCAAGTGCACATTCCACATTGATTAACATCATACTTCATGCTATTTGCGCCCCCTAAGCTACTCCTCACATAGATCAGCGAACAATCTTGCCATACCAACAAAATTTGGGAGATTCTTCAAATAGTTTTTCCCTCATTAACATGCAACAATGCTACTTTAGGACCGATGTAACTATCTAGGTGCACAACTTGATCATTCAAGGAATAGGCTCCTCCTTCATCCCATGAATATGTCATCTCTGTAAAGAGTGAGGAGCATATCTTATGAAAACTCCATGCAGTAGTGCCTTCGGTAACTTTCAATTTTCAATTAGGTTGCCTCAAAGACACAAACAACTATGTCCAAATGTAGAACATACACAGTTTATTTCCTACATTGATCCATCTAAGAGAAACACATGTAAATTCAATAGCAATCATTAACAGATTCTACTACCGCGAGACAACATGCATGAAGAGATGGTAAGCTGGAACAAGATTACGTAAGAATCGGCACTGGGATAAAAACCCACACTCAAAGATCGAGCCATTATATTATTGGCCAACAAAATGGTTACAATACAAATTCAAGCTCATAGCCTCTTCAGAGATTCATCTTGTTCATTCTGGATACAACTGGTAACATACTATCCCTAAGAGATCAAACATGGCATTCATGATCAGGAGAGATTCCAGCAGCATAACTCTGCCTTTCTCACTCTCTGCCTTGGCCTCATGGCTTCAGCCTGTCAGCCAGCCACTCGGCCTTTTCTGCGCGTAGATCTCGGCTCTCGACTCTTGACTTCATCAACCTAGGCGTCAATGCATACCCTATATATGCATTCGATTCTCTGGCCAAATCCTATATAGAATCGGTCTTTTCCAACTGTCGGATCAGAACTCACTAGTCATCCAGCCCAACATCCTCTGATGTTTCCACTTCCTCGTGCTTTAGTTTTCCAACTTCCACACAGAAACGGTTCAGCAAACGGTTCACTTCTGCTTTCTCGGATTGGTCCACATCGCACCAACGTTAAAGACTGACCTTCACTTTCAGTCAACATATCCCGGTCAGCTTGTGTGTTGCATGTCGTTGAGACACTAGAAGTGTCTCAGATGCCCTGAATCAGGTGCTTGTCGCCAAAGGTTGTCTCCATGTCCGGCCAGAGGGTTCTACCAATATCCACCAAAGTCATATTGATTTCATCGGTCTCATCCGAGGACAATGGATTTATTGATGAGACATCCGCATCGAGCTCAAGTCCATTCCCATGTCAGCATCGAGCCAAGACATCCCTCATCAGCTAAAGAGTTACAATGAGTATTATTTACATTTCACTTTGTGAGACTTACGGTTCACCAAAGGTCGCTCAGAGACATCTCAATCGGCAAGACATTCATCTTTCGCCAAGACATCATGTCGAGTTCACAAGTCACACCGATGAGGTTTCCATTTGGTGAGACATTCGCTATTCAGAGAGACTCATATCGAAGTCTCCAGTCACAACGATGAGTTATTCCTTTTGGCAAGACATGCCGATCTCACCAAGACTTTCTATCAAAAACCTTATGTTACTCTGAAGCCTTTCACCTATTGGCAAGACCAAAGCTCTTTGCGAAGACATCACCTCGCAGGTTCCAAGTCACCTCGATTCAAACATGTCAGCTAGGCTTACTGCTTTAACCAAGACTTCATACTGAAGCCTTTAAGTCACATCAATGGTTGTCGGCCAAGAGAATCAACCTTTGGCAAGACTTCTTACTGAGGCTTCCATGTTACCCCAAAACATTGTTCACCAAGAGTCACACCGAACTATGACCCCTAACACTGTCAGGTGAGACTTTCCACATTCGCCAAGACTTCATATCGAAGCCTTATGTGTTACCCAAAGTCTCCAAATGTATACCCTTGAGACATATCACTATTGTAAGACTTCTTACCATCACCCAAGGTTTCCCCGAAAGCTCCAACACACGTACGAGACATGTTACTTTCGGTAAGACTTCTCATCCAGCATAGGTTAGTGATGACTTCAATGTGTATCCTTGTGACAAGACCTTCCAGTTGGGACTTCTTCCCAAGTGTAGAAGTCACTCGAAGCCCCCGGTCGCTATGAGTCTCACCGACGCTCGATTGAATGGCCTGTCGGCCAGAGTTCTCCATGCGATGAGAAGTTACAACAATGGCCATAAGTCACAGTGATAGATTCCTTTGGCAAGACAATAGCATTGTCTTGGCGACATGAGCAAAACATAAGGTAAACTACCAGTGGCCACAACAGGAATGTCACAGCGACTATGCTTTCTCAGGGTTTCAGTGAGATTGGGCATATATTCCAACATCTCCATTATCATGTATGGCCAACAATTCAGACACTGTTTCAAGTGCACAACTAGGTACCATGGGAAGATGGGTATGTCCATCTACAACTCCCTCAACACTAGCACTATAGTCAGGATCACCACCATGGGAAATGAAATATTTATCTTCAAATTCTTCACCCTATGAGAAACTATCATGTTTAATTATCAGCAAATTTGAATCACATTCTTGGTCATCATTAGATATAGTTTTCTCATTCACTTGTGGGCAAGAGACTTCACCAATCCTTGTACCACTGTATCCTTCATGTGATTGAGGAGTTGTCGAATCAAGGTTACCATCCTCAAGGACAGAGTCAAAATCCTTAATTTCAGCCTGGTCTTCATTTCTTGTTGTCTCATTTGTACCATTTCCAACATATTCGCAAGTGGTACTTGCCAAGAACTCATCAATATTTTCAACAAAGAGTGGACTATTCCTACACTAGTAAGGATCCTCATTTATCATCTCACATATTGGTGAGGGTTCATCATATAGGAGATTCTTCCACACCTTCATTGTTGCCACATACATCCCTGCCTTCTCAACATGAGGATTCCAATCTCTAGAATCATCAATGGACTCAAAGTCATTGTAATCACTTGAAGAGCAAAGAGAAATATTCTCAACATCATCTTCATCATTTGTATTCAAGACTATTGATCCACATTCTAAAAACTCTTCATATGAAGAAAATTGTTCACTCCCAAGCAAGTACACCCTTTCAAGGCTATCAACATATCCTCTATTTGAAGCAAGAGATTCCATCTCCATTTCATAAGAAGAATTATAATCAATAGAAGACCAGCCAAGTTCAATTTCATCACCTTGGTCACTGATTTGTTCATCATTGTACCTGATCAAATCAGGATGTGGGACTTCCCCCCATACACCTTGTATTAGTTCACAATCTAGGACATCCCAAGGATGAAATTCATGTACCATTTCCTTATACTCATACTATGTATCTTCATCCCCATCATTGCTATATAGATATGTATCTATGTTGCTTGTGAAATGACAATAGTCATTAACCGTTTGTTCACATTTTGATACATCCTCTCGACCTGCTTGCACCGTATTTTGATCCTCCTCATCATGGTAGCCACTGCTGACATTTTGGGGTATCACATGCTGCACATAATCATATTTAATTTCCTCTATCATCCTTATCCAAACAACCATTTGATCAAGATCACGAGGTTTCAAGTCCTCTGGTAGTTTACTCAACCTTGGTTTGTAAACCTCACAAAATAGGTCAATGCATATTGAATCACTCGGTCTGACACTTTTGGGTACCTCTATCAAGACATCCAAAAATCATGAAAATAAGTCATATGGTGATTCTCTTGCATACCTCTTTATTTCATACAACCTCCTAACAAGAAACTTCTAATCAATTTTGCTTGATTTTGTTGATGCGTAGATGGGATTTGACTAAGGTCTACATTTTGTAGTGACAAGGATAATACAATAGCAAAGCCACTCTCATTTTGAAAAATGTTCTTACTACTTGGTATATTTTGTCCATTTGCAAGAAATGTACTTGGTCCATCCACACTAGCAGCTAAATGTCCTTTCATGATTGAGTATTTCAAATTGTTTTCAATATTCATGGAAATTTGATATGCTTGATACAGTGTGGTAGGCTCTTTATCCCTTAACAAGTAACCCATCTTGCTGTCAAATGCACCAAGGTACACGACCAAACATTTATCATCATTTGGTCTCATATTTTCAGGGATATCCCTTATAGATTTTGTGAATCTAAGATTGAAAGCAGGGATCAACTCATCTCCACTTCTATGGATCTACATGAAATGTTTCCTTACTACATTTGGATTTACTATTTCACCAAATTGTTCCATGAACATCATTTTAAATTCAACCTAGGAATGTATAGAAGATGTTGGTAAATAAGAAAACCAGCCTCTCACATCTCCTTTCAATGATTGAACAAACAACTTCATGACTACATACTCGAAATCCAATTCATAATCCCCCATCATATCAACAAACTCTTGTAGATGTTTGCTTGCTGACTCATAATTTTTTCCATTAAACTTTGGTACCTTATCTCTGATCTTAGGTGGTACAACATTTGGATAACCACAAATATTACCAAAATTAATGGCCCTGTGCCTTTCGGTATTGAAATTCCTTTGATGTGACAAGGAGTCTCCATCAGAATGCATAGGTTGATAATGAATTTTTTACTATTTTACAAACCTTGTTAGATCCATTTTATAATTGTAAAGGAAACTCAAGTTCTTTCCATAATTATAACCTTATGCCTTTACAATGAAAATCTCTTCCTCAAGAACTTAAGATATGACATGCTTCTTCATGATAGTACACAAATTCGCAAAAACATCCTAATTACCATTATTATTATTCCCTCATTTAGTGCTACTTCACCTAATAGGGAATCATTTAGATTTTAAGTACAAAATCCTTCTCATAATTTTCTTTTAAACAAAATAATGCTTTCCTTTAAAAGTTATGAGAATACCTAGAAACTTGTAGCAGCTATTTTATTTCCTTTTATTGACCACACATTTTGCTGATCTGGAAATTTTCTTCACATATTTAACAGGTTTCTTAAATAGAGTCGCCACCTCTTTTCACTGAGGAATAAACTTCAAACATTATGAATGCCTCCAAAAGTGAATGTTGTTATGGGGTTTCTTCACCAGCGAAGTCACACTCAAATCCTTTGATCTTTTATACAATAAAACTCTTTCAAGGTCCAAGAACTGCTCAAATATCTGAACAAGATGCTCAGATCCACTAACCCAATGACTCTATGGAAATGGGTATTTCTTTGCTTCTCCCTAGTAGAGTCGCCATTCAGTTGGTTTTTTTTTCCAATACACCCTTAGAATTCTCTAAAGAGTATCCAACTCTTATAGTCAAGAATCCTTAAGATGAATGGCCAACATAATGAGTAAAGGACTTTAAGATCTTTACTCCTTCACTTTAGGCTTCGTGGGACCTACAAGGGTTTTCCTTAAGGTGTTCATTGTGATCTATTTAATGGAGAACACTTCTATACATAGATTGGTTCCTATAACTTGTAAATAAACATACTCCACTACAGATTTGGCAGATCTTTAAGTAAATAATCATTTATTTACTAGGAATAGGGAAGTATTTCAAACACATGCCTCATGACTGAAATATTTTAAGTAAATTGTGTTCTTATTTCAAATCCATGGTTGGGTAAATCATCAACACATTCAATTGTAAATATCTCTAACAAACAGACTAGTGCTTCATCAACTGGGAAATAGAGTCAAATATGTGATAACCAGTAATACACAAATTCTTTAACTCTAATAATGATGGAATTATTTTATAATGCCTTGTAGTCTGAAAACTCACAATATATAAAACTTAACTTATTAGATCCTTTGCAAATTCTCACAAATATATAACCCTCTTCAAGCATTTAATTAACCCTTTGAGTTAAAGCAAAAATAAGGATACAAATTCAATTGAAATTTGAAGATAAATGATAATAACCTTGATATTTTCATTTATGACCTATAGAGATTTACAAATAGGAGATTAAATGTTTTAGAGATAAGATTTGCTTTGATATCAGTAATTTGCATAAAGATTTTCTTTGATATCAATAATTTGCATAAAACTATTTTAAGACTATTACATATAAGACTCAAACCCAAGACGATTCTACTATTCTATTCATTAACATTCTATAATATATTCATTATGTACCTAATTTCTACCTAGGCCGTGTACTAGACTCAAAATTTTAGAACTCCTTGTAATGAGCCATGAAATCCCTTTTATAGCACAAGGGAGCGACAAGCATCTGGTTCAAATGCAATTACATTTTATAAACATGTCAAAGTTAATTTCACCGTCATTAGGGTCACCTCTAGGGCCATTATTTTTAATCATTCCTTTCCCGGGAAAACAAAAATACAAATGGGTGCCACACGATTGGTCAAAAAGAAGCAAGCTAGTCCTCCAAAAAGTGTCACCATCACAATTAGCACGTTCACGCCGAAACTAGGAAAGTCACCATTAGTACCAACTGTGCAGACTAACGAACTAGCCACAAAAGAGTCAAGTTAACAAAGTAGTCCAAAAAACCAAATGCCACATCATAGGGAAAAGTGGGTGCTACCTAGCCTTGTTAGCGGCTGAGTAGACACACTGACCTGGTTTCTTGACCAAAATTGGAGTCGCTACTATCACCTCTTCATCAAAATCACCATGAGGCACCAGGGAAATATGAAAAGGGCCACAATTAGGGCTCGTTCCTCCTTCATCACTTGAAGAACTATCAGAAACTTCTATGGGGACATTATGCTTCTCCAAACAAACACTAGAACCAGTACTTTCTTTCTCCAATTCCTTCACAGGCTTAACAAGCCTTTTTCCTCTAAACTTGACTAATTCTTCTGAAATAGTCCTATTTCTTAGACTATAAGTACTCTAGACAATGATTTTCTTAGCCTTCTTCCGAACACTCCTCTTTCTTTTCAGAACAGTTGGAATCTTCATTGCACTAGGTTTAGGAATGGGTTCATACACCAGAGGTTCCTACATACTTAACCTCCTAGACATTCTAACTAGTGTGACCAGAGTACTTGGCTCATCCATTTTACTAAGAATAAAACATTGACCAACAACCTATCTTGCAGAAAAAACACCAACCAGGTAACCCTTAGAAGATCTCCACTCATAGAAATGAAAACCCAACTAGTTCCACATAAGATAATTCAGAGTACAACTGAGCTACAACAACAATACTATACTAGGAACTTAGAATGGATAACTATAATGCATGCATGCACACTTACAGACCTGGGGATATCATATCACTACCTCTATGATGATTTGTTCAATACTCAAATGTCACTCCTCTAGTACCTGTGGTAATTATTTTAGCACCCTAATAACTGTAGATGATGGAACAAACTATAGGAAATCTTCATTAAATACAGGAATTAGAGGTGATTTTCATTTAATGGCCACCTTAGCTTGCTCGAGCAAGTAGAAAAATTAATTGCGCCATGTTGAATCTTGGTCACCGATCATTTGGGATTTAAAACTTGATCAAAGAGGCCCAATAAGGATCACCACTTTCTTTCCCATCCATACTTGGAAACATCAATGAGGTTCTTTTAAAACTACCACATAATCATTCACATCCCAACGCTATCATCCTCAACATGCCCATTGTCGCAGAAGCTCCTCAACATCTCCTTCCATCTTTAGTGACAAGCCAAAACTCAAATTAAAAGGGACTATTCTTGAAAAAAACTCCATTACTAGTCACCAAAGATGACCTGACCCTCTTGAGCATTTTGACGATGAAGACACTCTAGTGATGTCTCTAAACAACCTGGGCCATCGCTTATTGCTGAAGTAAATTTGAAGTTAGGACTGTCTTCAGCGATGGGCGATGGAAGTAATGAAATATGAGCCCAACACATGGCCACCATACCGTTCAGTCTCTCCACCCATCACCTGTCATTGAAATTGGAAAAGGTAGTAGAAACACTTTGGCAATGGGTGATACAACATACCACCACACCCATCACTCGTCCCTGAAGTTGAACCAATGGTCAGAAGAGCTTTGACGATAAGAAATGCAAAGGGGAAAACCTTGACCATGGCTTGTTGCTAAAGGAAATCGATCAGTTGAAGGAGCTTCAACGATGGACAACTGCCTGACTTAGATACATATCTCCCACGTGCAAAAATATTTTTTAAAAAAAAGGGGTCATGGACTAGGAAAACGACATTAAGGCCCTCACGAAAATGATTTAAACTGAATCCTTTTGGAGGTGAAATATTTTTCCAAACTTTATGGGTATAGTGTGGGGAAATGCGCAGGTGACCATCTTTCCTAGACAAAGAGGTTGGTAGATATACACATTTAAAATGGTCAAGTGACAACTTAAGTGACCGATGACTAGCTGAATAGGTCAATGAAAAATTAAAATTCCAAAGGGTTTTAAGCTAGAACATTTATCAAAGAGGGTTCACAAACCAAAAGCCTATCCCATCCTTGGGATCTAAGTTTGATAGTCATAGTCTAAGTCATGATTTACTCAAATTTTTGCAAGGATTTTGGAAGCTCTATCAAGGATATCTATCTTGAGCACCATACATGCTTCCTTGGTCTTTTGGCTATGTGGATGGTTTCATTGGCTATGTTTATGCCTTCTACTATAGATCTTCCTAGGGAAAATCCACTTTGTTCCTCTGATATGACCTCGCTTAGGACACTCTTGATCCTAGTAGCTATGATCTTGGTGACCACCTTATACATTGTGTTGCATAATGCAATTGGCCTGAATTCACTCATGTTTTGTGAATCTTTCTTCTTGGGAATCAGGGCTAGGAAGGTATGATTTAACAGTCCCAACATTACCATCTTTCTTCTTGACTACTCCACTACCATTTCCAAATCATCCCCTACTACATCCCAATTTTTTTGAAAGTATCCACCCAGGAAACCATCTAGTCTTGGATCTTTTTCTAGATTCAATTGGAAGGTTGCTCCTTTGACTTCTTCCTTACTGATTTTTTGGTACAAACGCCTATTCTTCTCCTCACTTATGATGTTTGGGATTGTACTTAATAGTATTTATCTTATTGCCTTATTTTTAGGCTTTCCCTGTTAAGAATTACCTCAAAGAATATGACAACCTCTATATTTACGTCCATTGTGGATTATGCAATTTCTCCATTCTCTCTCCTGATTTTTGATATTTTATTCTTGGTGAGATTAGAAATTATTGTTCTGTGGAAATAATTTGTGTTCCTTTCCCCTCCTGTAACAAAGTCTCCCTTGATTTTTGGTGCCAATAACATTATTCCCTTTTCAAAATATTTGCTAATTCTTCTTTTAGGAATGAACCGTAGATTTTTGCCACCCTAATCCTTTCTAGCTCTTCTAGGGTTTTTCACCTAAAAGGATAGAGTAGGGCCAAAAATGCTAAGGGGTTCATTCAAAGTATGTTAAATGTATAATGTTTTTTAGGCTAAATGATATGATTTAAATGCCAATAGATGATGAAATTGATTGATTAAATATGCAAAACCTAAGAAATAAGTGATGTTTGAAAAAACATTGTGTAATGCAACAATGAACTAGAAATGAATGCAAAGCTAAACAAAAATGAATGAAACTTGAAGTATGCACCTAAAAGCTTAAAGGAGACTGGAAATTTCTTTTGAAACATTGATGATGCTAATTTTTAAGGCTGGAGGGACTCATTCACAATTTTGGGTGAATTAGTCCCAATTTTGGTAAATTGAGCCGAAACCTATTTCTGTCAAAAGGGTGTCAGAAAATGTAGAAAAAAAAATCCAACCTAGAAATGGGACTCATTCTAAACCCATGGAAAATGATTCCTCTTTTGAATTTCTAAATTTTCAAAAGTGGAATCTGGAGTTTCTGATCTGTGCTTTGACTTCCTATAGGTGTTTGCTTCTGAAACTCTAATTTACGGGTCTGAAAATGAGATTTTGTTGATATTTTGACTTGTTGAATGAGGAGAAGACTTGAAAAAATTTGTAACTTTATCTTCAATTATTTATAAGCTTCCAAGAGTCCTAAATCTACAAACATACAAGACAAGAGAGAGAGATGTTGAATGTTAGGGCATGGGGGTTTTCCTTGGTCAAACCCTGTTTAGGTAATTAAACCAAAATGATGAAAGAATAGAATGAAACATGAAATAATGGAATAGATTACCTTTCCATGATGTTGATATTGGATATTTTTAGCAATGGAGGAAGATTCAACCCTTGAATTTCTTTAAGAGCTTTCTTGATGTCTTTCAATGATAAAACCCTAAGTTGCTTGATTTGAGATAAAAGATTGGTGGATGAATGAATGATAAGAGATAAGAGATGTGAAAATGAGTTAAAATAATTCTATTTTGAGGAAATTTACCCAATTTTCCCATTAATACCTCATCACAGGCCAACATGAAGCAATATTAAACTCAAATTTCACTTTTTTCCCACTTAAAGGTCAAAATTGAGCCAAATGGGACTTGTTCGCCACACATGGTGAATGGGTCCCACCTGGATGGGATTGATTCACCATGCATGGAAAATGGGTCCCATAGGGGCTAATTTGATAGCTCAGATGCCAAGAGATAAGAAATAAGGTCTAAAATGTAACCTTGTTGGGTATTTAAACAATTTAAGCCTCTTGATGCACAATATGGGTTAATATGGGACTATTAGTGAGATGTGAATATCAAATAAGGCTTGGGACACAAAAATCAATGTGAAAGTGTGATTAAATACACTTTACAACACTAAAACGAGGTCCACATAGCCTAGGAAAGCATAAGAATCAATGTGAATGTGTGGGACACATTACAACACTAGTTTATCATTAAGTTTATTTCAAAATCCTTCTAGATTGATAAACAAATTTTATAATGTTGAATTAAGGAGAAATAGGTTCATCAAGTCTAGAAAAGCATGAAAGTATCTTACAACACTTGACAATACCTTTACAAGACATTGTTAAAAGCATGTTATTTAATTTGCAAGCGTCCAAGACCTAGTGTGGATGCACAAAATGTCTCACAACACCTGAATGAAGGCATCATTAAGTCCATTTTATAATGAATTATTCCCATGTCAAGCAAAGGGTCCTTTTTTCTATGGTAGATTTATCCCCCACTTTAGTGAGAGGATGAACTTGCTTCAAACTAACACTAAAGTGGAAATTCAAGAGATATCCACATGTATAGATGTAGATGACAAAGAATTACAAATATCAAGAAGGCAGTCAAGCCCCCAAGATCCAAGATCCTAAGTCAAACCATCAAGATACAAAATCATGCAATGGAAAGATAGAGAAAGATGAAAATTAAAAGGTGGATCAAGCTTGGATCATTTGTCCAACTAGTTGTGGATCAAATCTAGGCTTGCTTGTTTGGAAAGGAAATGTGTACTCACTCTGGGGTGACGAAACTCTTGGCTATCTGTCAAGTGAGAAAACCAAAAAGTATACTCACTTTGGGGCTGTGGAACTTTTGGTTGTCCGTAGGGTGAGAAATCCCAAAAGTATACTCACTTTGGGGCCACAAAACTTCTGGTTGTCCGCGGGGTGAAAAATCCCAAAAGGTGAAATACATACGCTAGTTGGTATGCACTCACAAACAAAAAGGTGGCTATGGGGAAAGTCGTGCAGCTAGATGGGCTTCCCACTCAACCATATCAAATTTATACCTCCTGATAACTTTAATAAGGCACCACAAAGAAGATGATGTTGTTTTGAGCTTATTGAAGTAAGAAAAACTTCGTATGCTTGACACTCATAGACATTGTTAATACAAAATAGTGTAAGGATTGTTCAAAGGGATTTTTCTTTGTTCATGCAAGGTCTCATCTTAGGGAACATCATGCTTAATGTATCCAAGAGAGGATAAGTCAAAAGAGGTATCATGCTTTTGGAGAGAATCGAGCCCAATGACTCCACCAAGAAAAGGGCACATCACAAGAAGAAAGAAATCACACAATGAAATGTGAGTGGTGATGTATGCCCCCACTTTAAAGTAGTTGTGAGCACCCATACTGTGAGTAATTTATTTAAAGTAGAAGAAGAGGACATGAGAGATTACTCAGAAAGCCCTATGCCAAGTCATATGTTTCCAATAAGCTACGTCATGTAAGAGAAAAGTATGTCATATGTGAGCCAACTTAAGGCATGTTGTCCACATCCCAAGCTTGCTCTTATATATTCATGAAAGGTTAACGACTAGCCAAAGGAGGCAAAAAAAAGTGACATACGAGGACAAGGCTATCAAACCCCTTTTCCCCACTTAGTGAAGGACAAAGGTGAGATTAGAATGGATGAAAGGAAGTATCGGGTAGAAGAATGAGGTGCTTCCACACAAGGAAGAGCACCACAATTCTTGAGAGTTTGAATGATATTGTTGTGAAAAGTCTATGATGAAAGTGAAGATAAGTATGATATGTTGGATATGTTTGTGTTTTCATTGCATCCACGTGTAGGAGGAAGGTTGTAACCAATACCAAGTTAGATGGAGGGGGTGTGTGTTTGTGATAAGGATTGGTTGCTTTACAAGAACAAAAATCCTTTTTAATGTTATGTGTTGATGTTTCATGAGGGATGGGAATTATATTTCCCCCATCACCACCATGAGGTGAGTTGGTAGAACTAAGTTGAGTAAATGGAAGACAAGGTTTTTTTGGTTGAGAGTGGGATATTGCACACCTTTCCTTAAAGGGAGGTGTGAAACTACAATCACTACTAGAACTTGTGTCTGAAAATGAATTTTTTGTATATGACTCTTTGGACCATGAGGGTGATATTTTGGAAATACATTATGGAAAGGAGGTGTAGAATCTAACGACTCCAAATTATCACAAAAGAGTTGTGTTATAGGTGAATATTTAGCATCAACTGGTGGAGGTGCAAGTTTTGATCGAGGGATGAAAGGATTAGGGGAGTTGGAAGTGTTGTGATCAATTGACACAGCTTCGCTCATCTGCATCAATCATGTATATCTTGTTATTGTATTCAAACTTCATGACATGGTGAAGGGTAGATGGGAATCCTTTCATAGCATGAATCCATGGTCTCCCTAGGATAATATTGTATGGAAGGGGTTCTTGCATGATATGAATAGAGGTAGGAAACACTACAGGTCCGACCTCAATATAGGTAATGTGATCATCCCAAGTGGTTGCCTATGAACATTGTCAAAGCCATGAATATGAACATCATTAAGTTGAATGATCTTTTTTTCCATGCCAAGTTTGTGTAGGAGGTCCATGCTACAAAAATTAATTTCCAATCCATTCTCAATGAGAGTTTGCCTAACTAGAGTTTCGTTAATGATCAACTTTATCATCAAGGGATCATTTTTGTTTTGAATCTCAAGTGAGGGTAATTCATGTTTAGGGAATGTGATTTTAGACTGGGTGGTTTGCATGGGACGAGAGGAGGATGTTACATGATTTGATTTTATGTAAGATTGGATCTCTTCCTTCTATATTTCCAACATTTCATGGAAGAGAAGCTTGACTATTGGTGAAAGTTGAATGAGCTCCCATGAAGATATATTAGCATGAGTCTTTTTAAGATCTTCAACACTAGGCACTTTTTGAGGAAAAGGTAATGGTGTAGGAGTGTCGTGTGGTCCTCTAGATGTTTGAGTCATTAAGTTACAACTTAGCGCTACAAAACACTATTATGAGTAGATTGCATCATGGATTTCAAGACAACTATGAATTGTTTGTGTTTTTCACTAATGGAAGGTGACTTAGAAATGTCACTAATTAAAGGAGATCCCACTTGTGTCGTCATAACCTCAAAATTTTTGTCTTGATGGGCATGATGTATTGGTGAAGGGGATTCTAATGCCACTTGAGTATCCTTATCTAAGGAAGGTTTATTGGTTGAAGGATATGTGTCAATGTTCATATGTTTGTGTACCATGAGATTTTCCCTAGGAGGAGAGTTTTTAGAACAATAAGCGAAATGTTTGTGACAATCATAGGTGGGTTCTTCTAAAAGGACTTCATCACAAGTAGGGGAATGATCAATGATTGAATATTGTTGCTCAAGAGGGGTTTCCTTAGGTGAAGGCGGAAAACTAAGATATTCATGACCTTCATCAATTGTGTTGTCTCACATCAAAGTATCTACTTCACAACTAGGAGAGATACTAGAGGAAGAAAAAATGTTGTTTGCATGATCATCTAGTGTTGTGTTAGGTTGGTTGTGAATGTGTTGTCCACTAAGAGAGGTAAAAGGAGAGAAACAACTAGGATTCTCAAAACTCTCATTAATTGATTCTTCTACTAAAATATCTTCGTCACCAAGAGGAGAGATATTATGAGAAGAACAAGTATGATCATTAGGAATGCCCAAGGTTGCAGTCTCTTTCACTAAAACACTCTCATAGGGAGGGGATAGGAAATGTTTCTTAACATGTCTAACTATGTAAGGTACTAGCATTGTTTGAATAAGAATGAAAAGCACATGTTACCATTTCATGCAATGTTTCAACAATATGAACAATGCATATGCAAAGGTACAAAACATTCTTATCCAATATATGCAAGATTTGAAGAATGCAAAAAATGTACATGTAAGAATGAAAATAAATTTTATCAAACTAATGCAAAGTTTTAGGAATAGAAACATTGTATATGCAAATGTGAGTTTAGTACTTTTATCAATGTTATGCAAAATTGGAGAAATGGAAGCATTTTTAGATGTAAGGATGTGTGCAATTGAAGTGATTTGAAGAATGAGTGATCTAAAATGATGTTTTTGAGCTAAATATATAAATTAAATGTTCCAGAAACTTTCTAGACTTATACTATATGATACTAGGAGGCTTAGGAAGCACATAAATGAGGTTTTTGATACAAGGACAGACAGTCAAAACTCTAGACAAGGATTGATTCGCCTAGTATGGTGAATGAGTCCCAGTACTGGTGTTTTTGCAAAATGTTCAAAAATTTTGAATGGTTTTTGATGTGTTTGAGGTTGAAATATGCAGAAATAATATGGGGATGTAGAATTTCAAATATTTTTAAGGAAATTGTATGCAAAAATACAATCTAAATGCACTTTTTTCAAATGTACAAATTTGAAACCCTAGATGCAAATTAACCAATGCAACTTTAATGAAAGTTAAATGCAAGATAAGATTAGGATCAAAATGGACTCCAAATCAAAAAATAAGATGTTCAAAAAGAAGGTTCACCAAAATGAACCATATATTTTTGGCACTGTAATCCTTTCTAGCCCTTCTAGGGTTTTTCACCTAAAAGGAGAGAGTAGGGCCAAAAATGCTAAGGGGTTCATTAAAATTATGTTATGCATAATGTTATTTAGGCTAAATGAGATAATTTAAATGCAACTAGATGATGAAATTGATTGATTAAATATGCAAAACCTAAACAATAAGTCATGTTTGAAAACACATTATGTAATGCAACAATGAACTAGAAATGAATGCAAAACTAAACAGAAATGAATGAAACTTGAAGTGTGCACCTAAAAGCTTGAAGGAGACTGAAATTGCTTCTAAAACACTGATGATGCTGATTTTAGGCCTGGAGGGACTCATTCACCATTCTAGGTGAATTAGTCCATGTTCTATTAAACTGAGCTAAAACTTGTTTCTATCAAAAGGGTGTTAGAAAATGCAGAAAACACAAAACTGGCCTAGAAATGGGACTCATTTTCCACCCATGGTGAATGATTCCACTTTTGAATTTATGAATTTTCAAAAGTGGAATTTGAAGTTTCCGATCTGCACTTTGACTTCCTACAGGTGTATGCTTCTAAAACTCTAATTTATGGGTTTGAAAATGAGATTTTGTTGATATTTTGACTTGTTGAATGAGGAGAAGACTTGAATTTTTTTTAACTTGATTTTAAATGATTTCTAATCTTCCAAGAGTCCTAAATCTACAAACATACAAGATAAGAGAGAGAGATGTTGAATGTTAGGGCATGGGGGTTTTCCTTGGTCAAACCCCATATAGGTAATTCAACCAAAATGATGAAAGAATAGAATGAAACATGCAATAATGGAATAGATTACCTTTCCATGATGTTGGTCTTGGATTTTTGTAGCAATGGAAGAAGATTTAACCCTTGAATGTCTTGCAATGATAAAACCCTAAGTTGCTTGACTTGAGATGAAAGATTGGTGAATGAATGAATGATAAGAGATAAGAGATGTGAAAATGAGTTAAAAGACTTGTATTTATAGGAAATTTACCCATTTTACCCATTAATGCCTCATCACAGGCCAACATGAAGCAATATTAAACTCAAATTTCACTTTTTTTCTCGCTCAAAGGTCAAAATTGAGCCAAATGGGACTCATTCGCCACACATGGAGAATGGGTCCCACTTGGATGGGACTAATTCACCATGCATAGAAAATGGGTCCCATAGGGGCCAATTTGACAGCTCAGATGCCAAGTGATAAGGAAATAAGGCCTAAAATGCAACCTTGTTGGGTATTTGATCAATTTAAGCCTCAAGATGCATAATATGGGTTAATATGGGACTATTAGTGATGATGTGAATGTAAAATAAGGCTTGGGACACAAAATTCAATGTGAAATTGTGATTAAATACACTTTACAACACTAAAATGAGGTCCACATAGCCTAGGAAAGCATAAGAATCAATGTGAATGTGTGGGACACATTACAACACTAGTTTATCATTAAGTTTTTTTCAAAATCCTTCTAGATTGATAAACACATTTTATAATGTTTAATTAAGGAGAAATAGGTTCATCAAGTCTAGAAAAGCATGAAAGTATCTTACAACACTTTACAACACCTTTACAAGACACTGTTAAAAGCATGTTATTCAATTTGTAAGGGTCCAAGACCTAGTGTGGATGTACAAAAAGCCTCACAACACCTGAATCAAGGCCTCATTAAGTCCATTTTATAATGAATTATTCCCATGTCAAGAAAAGGGTCCTTTTTTCTATGACATATAGAATTTCTCATTCTCAAAGTCATTTTACTCCATCCCATTATGAATTACACATTCATTTAGTGCCTTTAGTTCTTGCTCCACTCTTTCTTTCTCTTGAAAGATGTTTTTAAAGTGTTCCTTATTCCATTCCTTGAGTTCGATTTTGATGTATCCTAGCTTCTTACTCATACTAAATAGTTTCGAGTGGTCTCCAATCTTTATTTCATTCTACCATCCTGCTACTAGTTCCGGTAGTTGTTCATCCCTTAACCACATGTTCTCAAACTTGAATGGAATTCCTTTTGGAGGGTCGTCCTATTTGAATAGTAGCCACACAAGGAAATGGTTTGAGCTTATGAATGGAAAGATTTGGGCCTAATGAGTTCCCACTAATTCCCCCCAATCTCCCCAAATTAAAATTTTGTCTAGTCTTGCAACAATATTGGTAAAGCCTTTCCTCCTGATTAACTAGGTGAATATTTTATTTTTGGCTTGAAGGTCCCTTAACTGATTGTTGTCTACAAATTCTTGGAAATCACATTGAATGATGGTGATTCTAACCATGCACCCTTATTTTTCTTCATTTTTCAGGATCACATTAAATCTCCTGCTATTATGCCTTTCTCCCTTCTATGTTTATCAAGCTCACTTGATATCCTTTTCCATACTTGTCTTTTTTCAATCATGGAGATTGGTCCATATACATTTATGATGAAGAATTGTTCATTCCTCTTCAGATCCTTGAATCTTATCATTTGGAAATTGCTTTCCTCTTTTACTAGCTTTCATACTATAGATAGTGGGTTCCATAGGATTCCTAATACTCCCGATGCACCCTCTACTTCCTTGAATTGTCCCTTCCATTGTTTCCAATTGATAATCATTCTATCACTTTTTTCTTTACTCCATTTGGTCACATGTATTAGTATAATGTCAACCTTTGATTGGTCAATTTGATGCTTGACCATGCACCATTTGTCAGGGGAATTGATGCCCCTGGTATTCCAATTAATGATCTTCATTGTCATCTAGGAGGGATAGCATCCTTCCCATATCTAAGTTTCCTTTGTCCTACTGCATTAGCTACAATTTCTAACTTGGCCTTGTTTGTTTTTGGCCCCTTTTACCTTTCCTTTTTATGTTCATTTTTTTGATTATGTCTGCTCCAACATCCTTTCCTCAATCAATTCTCCTTCCTCAACCTCCTCCTAATCTTAATCCTCTGACTCTGGTTCTAGGTCACTTCCTTCCTCCTCAATTTGTGAAGCATTTCCTAGTTCTATGTTGTTCCCTTCTTCCTCTTTCTCATCTTCAAAAAATCCTTTTATATCTAGTGCCATCTTCTCTTTTTCTTTCAATTCTCTTCCTTCTCCTCTTGTTCTCCCTCTTTCAAGCTATTTACTTCATTTGATATCTCTTCTATCTATAGGATGATGTCTTTTTGAAGTTCCTTAGCTTCTTCTAGAAGTATATTTAAATCTCTTTCAGCTTTGTTTCCATATTCTTAGTGTATGCTGGTACTGGGCATGATTCCTTTCTTATCCCTAGACAACTCCCATCCAATTTCCTCTTTTTAGATCCTAGATCTCCTTCTTGACCAAGACCTCCATAGCCTTGGGAGGTGACATCTTGAGAGTTCTCATTGTAGTTTTCCTTTCCCCCTATCTCTACATTTTCCATAACATTGTTCTTATCCTCTACCATCTCCCAAGAACAACCTTCCTTTATGGATTTCCTGAAGAGGCATCTCCCAATATGTGATCCTTCACATATTTCCACTTTCTGTTGCCAATTTCCAAACTTTGTCAGGATCTCCATTTTTTTATAAATTCCCACTCCTTCCACAATTTCCACAAGGATGTTAGCCTCTACTTTTTTTACATTTATCAAATATTCATCTACTCCCAAACACACCCCTAAGGCATCCCATATTTTCACCAAAGCTTCCAAATTCCAGTATTCAGATGGAAGGTCTACCAATTTGATCCATGTGGGGGTCTTCTTGATGGCGTAGTTCCATGGATCAAATTTTGGTTCCCAATTTAAACAATGAAAACTATAGCCTTATAAAAATAGGGGATTTCCATACACAATTTCCTATTTCAAATTTATATCTATGCATTCAATGAGAAAAAGGAGTTTGGTAATTGGTGGATGCTTACCTGATTCTTGAAGTTTCCTTGCCACTAGTCCACGATATCATCTTTAGGGCATCCTAGTCTACACCATTTGATAAATAAGGCTCTATCTTTTAATTTGGTGGCCCTTGCTTCTATTGTGTCTGATGGAAGTGCAAACAATTTTCTCCCCCATGACCTTTGATTTGATTTTGTGCCTCTCCCGCTCCTATTTCTTTGATATTTATTCCTTCCAATTCCTCTTCTATTCTGGTTCAAAAATTGTTTGGGATTCTTCCTCCAGCCTATTTGCTTCCTTTCCTTTCCTCGTAGATATTTGTCGCCCTAGGATGTTGGCTTCTCCTTAGTCCCATAATTAAGGTTTCTATTGTCCTTTCCTTTCCAAGGGCTATTGGATCTCATCGAAGTCCCATCCACCTTACTTATCCAGTTCGATGACATCTCCACTCTAGGACTTCTTTTTTCCTAGGACTACCCATGTCTATTGCCTTGAATGCTCTTGCCTTCTTTGCTTCTATGCCATTTGTTTGGATTTGGCCCTAGTTTTGACATCCTACTTCTGTCAGCCCTTTGGTTCCTCCACCTGGCCTAGTTTTGGTTTCTCAGGATGTGAGTCTCCCACTTGCGATAGCTTGGATGGCATCGGTCTACCCATTTTCCATTCGTGAAGACCCATTATGGGATATGGGTGTTTTTTCCTGTTCTACTCTCCCTTGCTCCACCTTCTCCTGATCAGTTGTCTTCTTCGATGTCTCCCCATTGCTTCCCTTCAAGTTTTCTTGCCTTTTTCTCACTCCTCTTTACCACCTTGTGCCATTTTCATGACCCAAAGAAACTCAAATATTCCCAACATATTATTTATTATTTCATATGCCATTTTTTGAATCTATGAGAATGAACTTATTTGACATATGTATGTTGCAAGATTGTGTCTCTTGGTCTTCCTTGTCTAGCACAATGATTGGGTTTGTGACATGGTCTAACTGCCTCTTGTGGATCTTAACTAACACTTGTATTAGGCATTGACAGGTCGATCTTTTGGTGCAACAACAAGGCCAACGATTAGTATCAGAGTTGGTCATAGGTTCAAATCCCTCACTTGTGCTGGGGAAGGGATTGTTGCAAGATGGTGTGTTCCTTGGTCTTCCTTGTCCAACACAATTCTTGGGTTTGTAACATGGTCTAACTGCCTCTTGTGGATCTTAACTAACACTTGTATCAGGCATTGATAGGTCGACCTTTTGGTGCAACGAAAAGGCCAACAATGTAAAGGCTTAATAAGTTGTCTAAATGAACCACTTTAGAGTAATCCATCCACTTGTATCAGGGTAAAAGTACAAAGTTGTGCCACACTTTTAAAGGAAATGACCAACACTAATCTAACTTTTAAACTCGAATCACTTAAAAATGACATATATGTTTTGAATTTTTAAATGATGTAAACTAATAAAATATTGATTTTTTAGTATATTTTATGCTTGTATTTAAAAAAATAAAATAAATTATTTAATATAGTTTTTTTTTTATTAAATTGACACTATAAATTAGTTGCTCAAAAAATGCTAAAACATGAAGCTACATGAGACATCAATCTTTATATAGAAAATTTTATTTATATTCCTTCATTTTTTTGTGTGTATTTATAACTTGAAAATTTAGTGCATGAATATATTTTTTTCCAATTTTGATAAATATATATTTTTTAAATGAATATTAAAATATGCACGTATTAAAACATAGTTGTTTCCACTCAAAGTCAACTTTCATATTATCTATTTATCTAAAATGGAAAAAATATTATACCATCTTGATATAGATTATTTTATCTAGTGCACCATATCTTTTTTAGTAAGTTTTACTATTTTTCCCTAATATGGTAATCAACCTAATATTTTGTGTTGATAACCAAATTTTAGTAAAAATAAAAAGGAAAATATAAATAATAATAAAATTATTAAAATATATATTTTTGTAAAGTACACTTATGGATCTACAAAAGGGCATTTTTATATTTTAAAAAAAGTGTTATCTACATCAATAGAAGTTGTTGAAACATAATTTTTTTTAAATAAACCTTTTTTTTGATAAATTGGCCTCAAAGTGGTGCTATATATGCATTTAGCCAACAAATTTAGTTGGAAAAGTTGTGGTCATATCTAACTTACCTAGAATGAATCTTACAAGATCATATGTTTGACCAAAATTGATTGTTAGTTAGAAATACTTAAATACACTCATGCTGATAAGTTGGTTGAAAGTGTGTCACAACTTTGTACTTTTACACATCAATGAAATCTTATAATTTGATGAAAATGACTCTTTGCATGCATTACAATTTGGGGATAAAATATTTGGTCCTATCTAGCAACTAGAAATTTTTTATTGCATCTAGTATTCTATGCATCATGATTTTAAAGGTGGGCCAATTTTCATACCCACAATAAACTATATTATGTCATAGGACCTTTTTACATGTTGGAGTGTATGTGGTAGACTAAGATTACATCATGTTGGCTAAAATACATTGGAATTTGATGTTCAAGTCTCATTTTGAAGTAGTGAAGTAGTAGAATATTGACATGTGTCACAAATACTACATACTCTTATGCTAAAATATAGACCTTTTATTGGTTTACATATTAATATTTGATGAGTGAATTATTTTTCACTTAAAAATTCAAAAATTGGTGATACCATATTAGATTGACATTTCTCTTCACATTGTAATTTCATCTCTTTAGTATTTTTGTGGTTGTGATGAGTGATGGCATTAAAGATTTAACCTAGGATGGTCATGTGTAATATACATGGCAAAGTTTCATTGCATCACACTAAGCTTAGTGAATTCTAATTTCTATTAATGGATTTTTTCCAATTGCATGATGAGTGATTGGGCCATATTAATAGTGATCGGATACTACTCTTGTCATCCATATATGATATTCTATTAGAGCATGCAAAAAATTTCAAGACAAGTGGAATGCAAAATCATCAAATATTCGTATGTGTCATGGCATGAGCAGCTAAAATTTTATTCTTGTCAAATTTCCTTGTATAAGTTAAAAGTGATGTGTGATATAACCATTTCCTCCAATCATCTCAAAAGTTTAAAGGCTGAGATTTAGAGTTATATTAAAAGAATAAAAATGTGCCACCCCACTCTTCTAAGCTCATACATGCTTTTAATGCAAAGATGACATAATTAATGAACATTTTTAGCCTTAGTTCTTGAATTAATTGAAATTGATTTCTAGCAATGAGTAAGAGACCAAGGGTGCAACTAGAGCCAAGGTTGGTGACACAAATGAAGACTCTACTTCATATGAAATTTTGTATGAATTTAGGGACATTGTAGTGTAGGAAAATGTATCCCTTTTCCACACTTAATTTGGAAATAATTAGTATTAAAATGTACCTAATGTTGCCTTAATTTAGTGTTGTAATATGTTTTTCATATTCACATTAAGTTTAGGGCCCTTTTAATAAATGGACTTAATTGTGCCTTGTTTTTTATGTTGTAAGGTGTACCTTTACACTTTCATACTAATTTAGGGCTTTATTACTTGATTAAGGTTAATTTTCCTTAATTGGCCCCTTTAATTCAAATCCAATCCTAATTAAATGTAAATTCTGAGGGATAAAACCCAACATTCATAAATTCCATTACACAACACTTAACTTTGGAAGATGTGTGTCCTAGGTAAGTGACCTCAGACCCATTTTCCATGGGGCGAATGGGTCCTTAGTTCTAGGACCCTATCTTTTCATAATTGGTGTAGGAGCATGTAGGTGGATAGACAATTGACACCAACCAAAAGCATTGTTTGGTTTTCTTTCAATTTTGGTTTCGTTTGTTTTTGGTTTTTATTGCTTCTAATCAGTGCCTAAACTTCTTGAATTTTTACTCTAACAAAACTTGGAAGAAAATATATTTTATAATTGGCTAGTGTAAAGCTAATCTTCACTATCTTTTTCCAATATATTCAAAGTGTAAATTAGTCGATGTTGTAATTGCAAATGCATTAGTAAACATATATGCAAATGTGGAAGCATAGATTAGTTTTCCATTACAAATTAAATGAAATTTTGTTAGTTGTTGTTATTACATTTACCTTGTTTGGTGTGTATGTAAGTTGACACTATTCCACAAGGGAACGTTGTCTTAAAAGTGACAATGATTACCGAATGGGATCATTGAACAATCAAACTGGCATTAAAAAGGCATCATCATATTAAAATTCAATAAAGAACTAAACATTGAAAGGGATGATTTAATCAACCTTTTCAACTTCAATTCAATTGCATGGGGAAGGATGATAGGATTAAGGAAATTGACCAAAGCAAGATAAAGGTATCAAACAAGAGTCTAGAGAGGGGTCACAGTGAAGTTAAGGAGAAAATAAATACTACAAATAAGATGATGGAGTAGTGGAAATAATCATTGTTGGCAGAAAAATTCAATCTCAAACTACACACCAAGCATGATATAAACAAAAAGTTAAAAATGCATATCTAATATGGGTAGAAGTAACATGAATAGGAAATGACGCGCCAGGAAAGAATAAAAGAGTAAAAGGTGATTAAGGGAAGATAGGTCGATGCCTTAGCAGATAGACTTGGAAGGTTGATAAAAACTTTTGGAAGGCCGAAAGTCTTGTGAGATAGGACTTATGCAATGGCCCATGTGTAATAGAAGGAAATGAAAAGGGGCACACAAAAGTTTAGAAGGAAGCTTTCTAACATTTAAAAATGTGAAAATTTAAACACTTAAAAAAAGGGAGAAAGGAAAGGTGCCACACGGTTGACAGATGAAACAACATCCATTTTAAAATTCTTCATATAAAACTCAATGCAGAAAACAAAAAAGGTGGGTGGGTAGTGAGAGAAGAATACAACTGCATTGGTTGACTAAGCCCATGTAAGGAGAGAAGAGCTTTCTCGCAAGAAAGAGAGAAGAAAGCCCACGTGAGCAAGTGTAAAGAGTAAGGTACATGAGTAGAGTGAGAGGGAGAGGTTGATAGGAGAAGAAAATATTGACCATGTAAAGAATAACATCGATCAAGATAGGGGCGTAAAGAAAAGAGGCTTGGAGCCAAAGTTTAGAAGTGTTGCTAGAGGATTAAATAGTCAACCAAGTAAAAGACAAGACATTGATGAAGGTTATGACTTGTGCAAAAGACTCTGTTGTAAATTGTCCAAGATAGAGTGACTGGTAGAACGAAGAAGTGATTTTTTGCTGATTTAGGGTAGAGGAAGAGGCAGATTGGATTTCTAAGAGGAGTGAGGCCACTAATGGCCAAGGGATTGTAATTTGTAATTAAATCAGTAAAATTGAAGTTTTGTTGTAATTTTTGTTTTTTTGGATAAATTAGATCATTTCTTACAATTCTGTTTAAATCACGAATGATTGTTTGGTAGAGGGGAGTACCCTCTTGCTTCAATAATATTTAACATTGATCGATGTGTGTCCTAGGTAAGTGGCCTAGGACCCATTTTACCTATGGAAAATGGGTCCTCACTTAGACCTAGGACCCCCCTTTGAAATATGTTTTTGGAGGTATTTTAATGATTTCAAATCTATAATTCAATGTTGGCTTGTGATATTTGAATTTCAGGAAGTAATATTAAGATACATATAAATATAAGGTCATTTCACTTAGTTTTATCCTAATATCCTAGCAACTTTATGAGCAAGTCCTAATAGCAAGTTTATGATCAAGAGAGCATTCAAGAGAATTTTTAAAGTATTCAAGGGCATATTTATAGAAGATTATTGTAGAAATCAAGATTCATTCATCATGTCAAATATTTATTGCATCATGCATGTTGTTTAAGCTAATATGGTGATGTAGTGTTCAAGATCAATTCAAGCATATTCAAGGCATTTTTTTGTGAACAACAAGTTTCATGATCAAGATCTACATTCATTGGAGCCTTTTCATGCAAGTTTGTAGATATGTATTCCAAGGTTCAAATAAGGTTTGGTGAGTTGTTACATATTGTTGATCATTCATCATTCCCTCATACTTTTCTATTTCATTTCAAGGTTTAATTACCCTAACAGGGTTTGACCAAGGTAAACCCCCATTCCTTAACAAAAAATATTTTTATCTCTTTGATGTATGATTACAAATTTTATGTTGAAGATTCTTTGAAGAACAAAATTGAAGAAAGTTGCAAAGTTGTCAAAGTTGCAAGAAAAGTTGTCAAATCACAAAAAATCTTCTATAGGATTTGTTTTCAGCTTTCTAATAGTGAACACCTAGAATTTGGGAGTGTAGACCTAATAGAAAAGAACCCATAAAGTATTTTATAGAAACCCTAGCAAGGACCCATTCGCTATAGGGAAAATTAGTCCTTAGTGGGCTTCAAAAGGTGATAATTGGTGAAAGGTACACAACATTTTCCCCTTTCTAGGCTTTCCTTTTGATTATTGTTTCAGTCAGATTTGATTTTTGTTCTTCATTTGCATTTCAAAACACACATTTTGAATGAATTAAGGAAAATAGGTCCTTTGTTAACCATACCAAACTTATTTTTCTTTGTTTCATTTTGGGGAACCTGATTTTGATCATTGCATTTTCTGATTTTAAAGTCCTCTTTCATCCTAGATTTATATCTTGCATTCATTTGCATCTCTTTTCATTGAATTAAGTCTCATTTAGTCTGTCTTGCCTTTGCATTTCATTTAAGGGTTTTAGGATTGCATATTTTGCATTCTCTAAATCATAAAATAACAAAAAAAATCAGTCATATTGCATAGCATTACATCATACTAACTTGCATTTGAAAATTGAAACAAATCTACATATCAAATTAGGTGTTCTAGGTTGTCATTTTGTCACATTTTGCACTCACAATCCACATTGATTCACAAAAAAATTGAAATTGAAACTTGCTATAACAAACCAGAATCTAGAAAATTTGAAAAATCACTCAGAAATCTGTTAAAATTTGTTTGAAAACCCTCACCTAGGATCCATTCGCCCTAGGGAAAATGAGTCCTTGATCAGGGCCACATTCTGATTTTCTAGGCATTAAAACATTCATCTTTGTATTTTTGTTTGTCGTTTTCATATTTTTGTTTCTATTTGCAAATTTTTTTGTTTCATTCATTTGATCATATCTAGCTTAATTTGATAAAATTAGTGCATTGTTTGATTTCAAAATTGCATTTACAAGACTTCATTTTCATATTTTTACGTAGTGTAATAAAAAAATTGCCTTGTTTAGAATATGAAAATTTCATTTACATATTGCATTCTAGCTCATTACATTGCATTTCACTCTCTTTCCATTTTGGGTTGGCATTGAGTTTGTAAAACTTGTATGAGCTTTACAACTTGGTGTCTTATTAGCAATACTATTGTGAAGTGTAGTTTGAAACTCATGTCATCCCATGATACACCATTCACCGTGGATCTTGGGTTTTCTAAATCTCTTTCTAATAGTGTTGATAATCAACCCCATATGGATCATAACATGCATACCTCATTTCCAATGACTTCCAAGTTACCTACAACCAATGCGCATGATGTTGTTAACAATACCATCCCTACCATGATTTGCTTTACTCAAGCTTTGGGGTATACTCAATGCCAAGGGGGAACTTCAATTCCTCCTACAATACCCATCTTTGTTCCTACATACACTAGTAGTCATGTTACCACAACCATTCAACCTACTAGCCATGTCAACAATTCCTTAGGTATTTTCACCAGGAATCCTTCTAGCTTTGTGTATTCAAATTTCATATCTCCTCAATCATCTCCCCTTAAAAACCTTCAATTCACTTTCCCTCTACAAACATACACCACTCCACCTTACTCCCCTCCATCTTACAATACCAACAATTATCCCATCATTAACACACTTTTTCAAAACATGGTATCCCTTCAACAACAAATCACTACCCTAAATCAAAACAATAATGGCCAACCTTCACAATACATCAAACCAATTTGTTATCCATGGAGATATTGAGAACACAAATGCCACATGGTATAGAAGTTCCTAGATTTGAGAAATATGGTGGGAAAGGATATCTTGTTAGCCATGTTTCTCCTTATACAACCCTATGTAGTGACCTTATATTTGAAGATAAGCTCTTGGATAAACTATTCCTTAGATACTTGAAATTTATTGCTTTAGAGTGGTTTTTCTCTTTACCGAACAACTCAATAAACTCATTCAATGAGCTTATTGATGCCTTCTACAACCACTTAAAAATTCATATGGGTCCCAAGATGAATTTAGCTAACCTAATGAAATGTAAACAAAAGGATGATGAGAAATCCACTGATTTCATAGAATGATATAAAATTCTTTATTCACAAGTAAACATTAAGATTCCTGATGCTGACCTTCAAAGAATATTTATTCCAACTTTCAAGAAAAAATACAAAAAAATCTGGAGATGATGAGATTTCCCTTGAAACAATTATGTACAACCCTTCATGATTATTAGAATTTGGTTAGTAATCATGATGTGAAAAATCAACCTAGTGGTCTTGAAAAGTTTGAATCTGCACCTCAAAATAGTTACCAACTGTAATGTCATTAAATTGCACCCCTTGCAATTTCACATACATTCTTGCATCTAATTTAGTGTCTACTCCCTTAGCATATGTGTAGGCTCATTTTAGCCCCTTCATAATCCTTTTTCCCCTCTTAGGATGCTCAACACCCCTTTTCAACATCTACCTTCACGTGCCAGCTTCACGTCAAACTTTGCTCTTTTCCCATTCATGTTGTTTTGTAGTGTGATGTGTAAGGACACTAGCGCGCCACACAGATTTTTGTGTTCGTGCTAGCGTCCTGCAATGTTTCAACATTCAAACAATTGTTTTCATACATGTTTTCCACTTTTCATCTACTTTTGTTGGTGGTAGCAGTTGGGGATGCCTTGTAACCACCCGAGAAGCTTATTTTATCTCTTTAAAATCTATCTTTTCAACTCATTTTTTCCCTCTTATCCTTCTTGGATTCCCTCTCAAACATTCTACCATCTTTCTCTTGCTTGCATAGCTCCCTTATTTGTCATAGAAGCCTCAAGATCTCACAACACCCTTTGTAACTCTCCTGGCTCTTGCACCTCTCTTTGTCTCCCTCTTGGCTTCCTTAAGCCTTGCACCTTCATCTCCCTTATCTCATGCTTGTGAGCATCTCAAGATTTCATATCCCCTACCAATTGCATTCTTACTTTATGATATGGGTTCTCCTCCTCAAGTAGGGATTTATTTTATCACTCATACTTGGCAGTGCGGGTTCTACTCCTAAAGCAGGTTTTTCTTTCACCACACACTTTTTCCATTTTGGTTTATTTCTCTCTATCTATTTGGTTGTCCATGGAGATGGGAACACCAGAATGGGGGTTTAACTGAGGCAAACCCCTATACAACCCCAACATTCTCTCCAAATATTACACATGTAGGTTTTGAAGACATTCATTTTGTTGGAGGCTTCATCACTTGTGTGGTTGTGAGCACTTCCTTTCTTCTCCTTATCTTTATCATTCTTGTTTCACTTTATTTTAGTTTTGATACATTTTTTTTCTTTCTCATATTCTAATATTTCTTAGCAATTAGAGTAGAAGTAGCCACTTTGTCATTTTCTATGATAAACTCACTTTCTGGTTCGCACAAGATGTCAGCACGCCTCTTGGATAGCAGAGTACTGCACTATTGTAATTATCTCACACTAACATCCTTTGGCCAAAATCTTGTTAGTTCGTTTAGATAATCTCTAGGATCTACTCTTTTTGATTCTAGAATTCTCGTTGCTATTTTTTTAAGGTAGTTTAGGGTAGTTCACCGCCTAAGGCTCTTTGAATGAAGAGAACTCATGAGTAGCGAATCCCCCTTCTCTACACCAACCTTACAAGAAAAAAAATAGGGATTTTTTACAACTTAATTACCCTCAACCAAATCAACAAGTTGATAATCGAGTGGCTACTAGAAAGGCACCAAATTCTTTTTCCTTTGGTGATAGGAATAGAAAATTTACCCCTCTACTCGATACCCTTCATAATGTTATGCTAAAACTTGTGGACAATAATATGATTTCCTTACCTCTTGTCAGAGCTTTTGATCCTAATAAACCATTACCCACAAACTATAGATCAAATTCTTATTGCCATTAGCAAGAGAAACCTATTAAAAATCCTCCTACCATTTTCTATAAGAGGTCACAAGACAATCAAAACAATCTCATTGTCCCTCCTAAAGTCAAATGTTTTTATAAAGCTAAAGAGAAAGTGGTTGAACAACCTCCTATGGTTCCTTTCGTTCCTCCCCTAAGGGAAGAAGAAAAAGACATGGTTCACACCCACTCCTACATAATCATAAATTGACAATAGATTGAAATGAAATCAAAATGCTAGAGAGTGTAAGTGTAGACATTGTGCTATCACTTGTATGTTAAAAACTAAAGAAGAAAAGGGAAACATAGAAAATAAAAATTTGAACTTGCCTGAAGCAATGCATGATGACTCTATAACTTCACCACAATTTAAATAAGAACCTTCCAGAGACATTATCATTTGACCTCCTTTTGAGATTAATTTAGATGATGACATTGATATTGCAAAGATTGATGAACAATTGCATAATGAGTTGAATTCATTTTTCTCCTCTTCCATGAACTTAAATGATGATAAGAGTGTGGAACTTGGTGCTTGTCCTAGTTCAACACTTGTTGTTGTCCCTTTGGCTAGTTTCTCTCCTTCTCCATACACTGACCAAGATTGGGATGTAGACAACCTGCTATAGGTTGAATCTCATGTGCCTTACTAGTGTTTTACATTATTTTCATTTTCATGTTTCTTTATGTGATTACATGTTTGTAATGTGATCCCCCCATACTATTTTGTTTGATGTATCTCTCTCTCTCTATTTTTGTATTCCTCTATATGTGCCTACATTCTTCTCTATGTTGTAAGCATTTATTTTTTTGGCTTGTCTTGTGTTTTCCTTTTGGGGATGATGCAAGGCATCAAGACATTTAGGTCTCTTCCATATTGACCCAAAATATTTTTCTTTTCTTTCTCTCTCTTTGTGTCATTCTTGTAGTTCTATGAGTATTTGGGGAATGATGACATTTCCAAGCTCTATAACAACACTATAGCAAAGATATATTAACCTTGAATTCATAGATCCCTTATATATTTTTGGGAGCAACCCCTCCCTCCTTTTTCATGATGTAGCTTTATTTTGAAAACAAATGACTTGGCATAGGGATTTCTAAGGAATCTCTCATGTCTTAGGATTGAACATTGGCTACTTTAAAGAAATTACTTACATCAGTAGTGTTAGCAACTTCTTTAAAGTGGGGGCATGCATTGATAATAGTGTTAGAAACTACTTTAAAGTGGTTTGATTTTCTTTTTTCTTGTGATACATTCTTTTCTTGGTGGTATAATTGGGTTTGATGTCCTCCAAGAGTTCGATATTTCTTAGCATATGACTTTTCTCTTAGTGGTGATGCGACACAATGCATTCCCTAAGTTGTGATTCTTTTACTTATAATTCATCCTCTCTTGGATAAATTAGGCATGATGTTCCCTAAGAATAACTTACACTAACTAATCAAGATCCCTTTGAACACAAAATTATATATAATGCTCATAAGTGTTTGGCATAACACAACTTGTTAGCCTTATGAAGCTCGAAACCCTAAATTCAAGGCCACCTACCATAACACACCTTGCTTTCCTATGGATCCTTTCCTAACATTGTGGTGTTATATTGAAGTTGTTAGGAGGATAGCTTTGATATGGTATGGGAGCCTAATATGATTCTCTCATTTGCCACCCTTTTGGGATACTCACCTAGTGGACAAATTGAGGTTCCACTACCTTGAAGTGAGTGCAACAAAACAAACCCAATTGCTTAAATGTGTTCCATACCAGTCAGACCATCTAGGCTTGATCTTCCTGGTCTTTGATGTTGTATGATTGTGTATCTTTGTCATTGATTCATATATAAGTGTCTTGAATGTCTACTTTAGTGTGAGTTTGACATGGTGTCATACTCTCACTAAAGTGGGGAAAAAATGTAGTGTAGGAAAAAGTATCCCTTTTTCACACTTAATTTGGAAATAATTAGTATTAAAATGGACCTAATGTTGCCTTAATTTAGTTTTGTAATATTTTTTCATATTCACATTAAGTTTAGGGCTCTTTTAAACTAAATGGACTTAATTGTGCCTTGTTTTTTATGTTGTAAGTTGTACCTTTACACTTCCACACTAATCTAGGGCTTTAGTTATTGATTGAGGTTAATTTTCCTTAATTTTCCCTTTTAATTTCAAATCCAAGCCTAATTAAATTCAAATTATAAGGGATAAAACCCAAAATTCATAAATGCCATTACACAACACTTTTAACTTTGGAAGATGTGTGTCCTAGGTAAGTGACCTAAGACCCATTTTTCATAGGGTGAATGGGTCCTCACTTACTTCTAGGAACCTACTTTTAAAAAATGTTTAATATTGACCCATGTGTGTCCTAGGTAAGTGGCCTAGGACCCATTCACCCTATAACGAATGGGTCCTCACTGAGACCTAGGACCCCCCTTTGAAATATGTTTTTGGTGGTATTTTAATGATTTCAAATCTAAAATTCAATGTCGGCTTGTGATATTTGACTTTTTGGAATTAATATTAAGATACATATAAATATAAGGTCATTTCACTTAGTTTCATCCTAAGATCCTAGAAACTTTATGAGTAAGTCCTAATAGCAAGTTTATGATAAAGAGAGCATTCAAGATAATTTTCAAGGAATTCAAGGGAAGATTGATAGAATATTATTGCAACAATTAAGATCCATTCATCATGCTAAATATTTATTGCACCAATGCATGTTGTTTGAGCTAATATGGTGATGTAGTGTTCAAGATCAATTCAATCATATTCAAGGCATTGTTTTACATCAAGTTTCATGATCAAGATCTACATTCATTGAAGCCTCTTCATGCAGGTTTTCAGATTTTTATTCCAAAGTTCAATTAAGGTTTGGTGAGTTGTTACATATTGTTGTTCATTCATCATTCCTTCATGCTTTTCTATTTCATTTCAAGGTTTAATTACCAAAACAGGGTTTAACAAAGGAAAATCCCCATTCCATAACAAAGAACATTTTTCTCTCTTTGATGTGTAATTACAGATTTTAGGTTGAAGATCCTTTGAAGAACAAAATTGAAAAAAGTTGCAAAGTTTTCAAAGTTGTAAGAAAAGTTGTCAAATCATGGTCCAAACTCTTCTATAGGATTTGTTTTGGGATTTTCAACAATGAACACCTTAAATTTGGGAGTGCAGACCTAACAAAAGAGAACCCATAAAGTATTTTTGAGAAACCCTAGCTAGGACCCATACACCATATGGAAAATGAGTCTTGAGTGAGCTTCAAAAGGCGCCTTTTGGTGAAAGGTACACAAAATTTTCCCCTTTCCAAACTTTTCTTTTGATTATTGTTTCAGTTATATTTGATTACTGTTCTTCGTTTGCATTTTATAACATGTATTTTAAATAAAATAAGGAAAATATTTTCTTTGTACACACACAGTAAGCACAACAAAAAACACCCATTTTTTATTTGTTTTAGACATAAAGTAAAGGGTATAGTTTTTGCAAGGCTCTAAATTTCTTACTCTTTAAGAAAGCTAGAGTCTATTTGATTACATTGGTTATAATTTGGTAAAAGTCTTATTATGTTTAATTAGATGTTTATAGTTCTTACTTTCTTAAAATACACTATCCCCATGAAATCCATACAATATCAAAATAATTTGTGTCTAATATCACTTTAGTAAAATTGAGAGAGGTCTAGACCAAGAACTAATTAGCCAATTATTTGGATTTGAAAGAAGAGATAAGAAAACACAGGGCATGGACATATTATTTCTAGACTGCAAGTTAGGGTTGAACTAGTTAGAAATGCTATTTTTAATATAATTGAGTATTTTTTTCTACTACAATCAAGCCAAAACATCTAGAACCTATCTAAAATATATGGTTATTAGACTTGGTGATATTGGAGGTTCCAAATTCATTTTTAGCATCATCTTGATACACATAATTAGCAAACAATATGATTTGAAGTGTAGATAGTACAAGAAAATGTTGGTGATATACTATGCAAATTGAATATATAATTAGTAGAAAGGTTTTCAGCCTAAATCCATAAGAAAACTAAAAAATAAGTTTAATGTATTATGTTGAGAATATGCTAGAGACAAAAGTACCTATAGAGTAAAGTGATTTCCCAATCATAGGCTAAAGGGACCAACTACATTGAAGGAAATTTATTAAGATGAAATTGAGTTTTTTAGGTGTTGATACCTTTAAAGAGCACTTCATGATGACTTACATTACTCTATTTCAAAATTTGAGGGTATATTATAAAGTATAGATGCACATATATATAATGATGATTACTTTAGATATTCAACATTGGTATGTTATGAGGTTATTAGGTTTTCCTTCTTTTTTATCAAAGGGAATTCATTGAGAACTAGCGTCCCTTAAGGTTGATAGTATAATTCCATGTTTTAAATGGTATTATATACTCAACTATATCTTAATTACTAACCTATGATAATTCATATGAGAACCTATGTAAGGGACACATTTCTATAATTATAATCATCATGATTTCGAGGAATGTTGTGTAGAGAATTTTGACTATGTTCAGATATAAAAGAAGTTGATTATCTAATGATTTCATGGAATTCCTTAGGCCAAATTAGCAATTTGATTGAAAGATGGGTTGTGATAAAAATTTGGGAGACTAGTTATTTCATTAATATAGGACAATCATTAGAATTTATAGAAATGAAATAGAACCACATATACTTCCAATTTTAGTACTAGATAGAGTGAATTTCCTTGAAGCAATATGACAACTCAATCAAGCTAATAACATACATAGAGGTATCATATAAAATTGTCATTATTTTCATATAATCTCAAGTTATCTTATTTCACAATCAGTACTAAAATGGGTATTGACCCTCTTGAATCAAAATTGATGGAATATAGAATGGAATTAGAGAATGGTAGGAGGCTTGACCTAGAGAAATTCATTGATTAGACTAGGAAAGAAGTGGGAAAGTGAGGGCATGGACATCAATTTCATGTCATAGAACTTAATTAGAAATTGTATAAACAAGGAAAAATTGTTAAAAGGAAAAATTATTGGGTGCATATACCCATTGGTGAACAGAAGAGGTTAGCCCTTGATGCTAATTATAAAGATGCATTTGAAAACATAAAAATTCCTATCATGGAAATTGGATTAATGATAAAAATGTGGGTATTTTAAAAATTGTACCCTCAACAGTTGTCCTTGAATTGGCTCCTAAAGAGAGTGTCATAGAGATCAATAAAACATATCACTAGCATCTAGAAGTGGGTGCTTCATTGAATAAAGAGGAGAATAAAAATGTAGAATTTATACCTTAGGGGAACCTCCAACCATTATTTAGTTATGATATCATTGAGACTAGTAGAGAAAAAAAGATGAATATTGGGAGATATTGTAAATGGTTACTTTATCTTATAGGCCTATTGTTAGTGACATTCTTTTTGAAAGGACACTATTGAACCTAGAAGGAGAGAGGGCTATCTAAGATGTTGGATCTCTGGCCTATAAAGGATTCATTTAGATGATGAATTTTTCAAGTCTAATGAATTTATTTAAAATTATTTTAAGTAAAGAGAAGAACAATGTAGACACAAAAAGGATGAGACATAAGAAGCAATAAGAAGATGAATATAGTGAGGAAGGTATTTCCTAAAGTATCTAGAAGCATATTGATTTTGTATTTGTCTAAGATGACACCAAGGAAGGGAGGGGATTAGTTAAGAAAAATGGGTTCTTGCTACTACTAGGTTGGGATATAGCTTTTTCTAAAGCCTTATATACCATCAAATGGTAGGATGATAATGACGATGTTCGAAGAAGCACAAAGAGAAAAATAAGGATCTCTAATTTGGATCTAGATAAGTATAAAGTATGAGACACTAGCTATTTGGTTTGTAGATGAAAAATATAAAAAACTCAATGAGATGAATACTTAAATGAGTTAATGGTAAACTTAATCGTAAGAAGGCTAGGAGATACAAATGCACCATAGTCCACTTTTGTAGTAGTGAGTATTGCACTATTCAATGAAGCCACTACTAAAATATTTCAAGAATATTTTGAAAAGTGGTAGGTAGAGCATAACAAGCTATTAAATCAATATAGTAAAATTAAATATATTTTAGAAAATCCTAAGATTATTATGGCTAAATCTTCAAAAAATCTCCTACTTCAAACACTATGTTTGAGTAGGATAAAGAGATTCCCATGCTTCGGGATAAAAGGTTTAAAAGAGGAATTCAAAAAGAACTAATATGAAGAGTAAATTCTTGACCATAATTGGTCATTTGAGGAAGAATTTTACCATTAGGTAAGAAAACTATATTCTTGAAACCTAAATGATGTCAAATTTTGACATCCTCAAGGAAATTTTTTAAATCAAGACTTTCAAAGAATATTACATTTTATCTCCCATGTTTTTGTAGAAGTGATTTGAAAAATGGTGAAGGGGAATAATAAGATTTGATTTTTGAAAAATATAAATTAATTTATGACTAAGGGGATACTCATTAGGATAGTTTGGTTAAAAAAATAAGATAAGCTCAACAATTATGATCTCATCTAGTTACAATTTTATTGTTAATGTATTAAAAGGGTTACTCAAAAGTATTTTCCAGAGTTATTTGAAGTACTTATGATAAGAATTTTCTAGATCATTTTAGTTCTTAGTTATTTGGTCCTTGTAAATTGAAAGGTTGGAATTATTTAAGATTGATATTTATGAGTAGATTGGGTGAGATTAGAATGAAAGTGACTAGCTTCAAGTTGTTTAAGGTTGGTTACTTTCCTCCTTGTGATATTGCTATCAAGATTCAACTGTGTAGTTTTCAAGTCAAACTCATTGACCTATGCTTCATGAGTAGTGGTTCAAAAGAACCCATCTCTAATGATAATGAATGGTCCACTTAGCACTAATTTCATTTATGTGATGCTCACAAAGGTGAAGCACTGGGCCTTCTTGGGAGGTCACCCATCCCAGTACTACTCCAACTCAAGTGCATTTAACCAAGGAGTTTTCCCCAAGGTTAAGCCCACTTAGCTTGCAACCCCATAATTTGTAATACCTTCAACATGCATTGTGTCTTATGAACCATTCATTATAGAGCCCCTTTAACTCAAATTGATAAAATTAGGAGGTATTTTCCACATCGTGTCAAATTATGATATTGCTATTAGGATTCAACTATGTAGTTTTCAATTCAAACTCATTGGCCCATGCTTCATGAGTAGTGGTTCACAAGAACCCATCTCTCATGATAATGAATGGTCCACTTAGCACTCATTGTATCTAGGTGATGCTCATAGAGCTGAAGCATTGGGCCTCCTATCACTCATTTTCTATGAAAGATGAAGAGGTTACTATAAAAGGCGGCTCTTTAGCTCCACACTATCCCTTATAGGTAGTTGATATTACTCAACAATTCTTGCATGAATGGTAGAGTTTTTCTTCTCATATCATGTGTATTTTAGAGTTTTCTTAATGGTCTCAACATGTGTAAAGAGTAGAGTGGCTAGTAGTTAGCCAACTTATCCTAATATTGAAATTTTCCTTGGTTCATTTTTTGATGTTTATTAGAAGATGCTGTTGTCTCAAATCATTCTTCTTCTTTTATATGTGGCTATCTAGCTTGGATTGAGGATGGTGGTCTTACCACAAACAAGATCCATGTTGAATCCTTCAGTTGTCAAGTTATAGGTGGTAGCATCAACCCATCCAATAAAAAACTCCTATAGTTAGAATGTTAGTTGATGTGCATAAAAGTAGATCATTCCTAATTTTTTCACATCACCATGATAGCTTGGGTATATATTACTCATCAATAGAGGTGGTTAGAGTATTGTTATATTTTAAATATATCTTTCAGCAACCTATACTCTAGATTATGAAGTTGTCCCAAGTGATACACATGCCTCCCCATATTTAGTTTGTAAGTTGTTCATCAAGCTAATATAATCTGACAAGATTCACCTATCCATGAGAAATCTCTTTCTAGCTTTTCTATAAAAGGATTAGATCTTTGTAATGTAAAGAGGTTGGAAAAAGTGAGGGCAAACTATGAGTGTAAAGAGCCACTTTTTGGAATAAAAATGAACATATTATCTATGGATTTGTTATGTAATACTTATTCCTTAATGAGTAAAATGAATGAATTCTTATAGTTTATATAATCTCCAATTGTATTCTGATATCTCTTTGAAACAAATAGTTCTAAGGGTTAAAAATTTAAATGCACAATTTTTTTGTGTTAAATTTTTATCTAGTATTAGTTGATATTTAATAAAAACATAAATCTTTCAATGATAATAGAAGGAGATACAAGGATTAAAATGGATCATTAAGTAGGATTTGAATTGATAGAACCATATAAGACTAGTTTTATTATTGTAAGGCAATAATAAGTAACCAAACCATTGTGACTATTTTTTATAATGAGAATAAAAGAAGGAAGTGAACTAGGGACTCTATGACTCCTTGGAAGGAACTGATCTATATTTTGAAGATTCTCTCCTAGCCCAATTAATTTTAACATGATAATATCAATGAGTAATAATTTATTTCTCAAAATTATATTACCTTGTTCGTAGTATAAATTTTAATGATAAAGGGAATGCAATAGTCATGATCTTCTATAATAAATGTCCTTTTCATATCATATGAATATTTACATATACTATACATTCTAACACCTATATATTACATACTTTAACCAATGTATCAAGTAGCATTACCCACCTTGGCTTTGTAGAACCTAAATTATAGGGTGTAATATTTTAATTTATCTCGTTGATTGGCCAACCTTGCAACAATCTTGAGCATATAAACACATAACTTCTTAGAGATTGTTGATAGAAATTTGGATCACCAACATGGATTTTAGGAGGGAATTTATTTAACAATTTTCATATCTATTATTAGTAATATAAAGTTTTCAATAAGAACTTATAGGTCTCTTATTATTTTACTTGTGTATTATTAATTTTAAAAAACTAATGTACAAAGTTCTTAATTTGATATTTCAATATTGTCTCCCATTATTTTTTCTATAGTTGTGTGAGTTGTATATCTTTGGATACACACTTGTATTTTGTATTGATAATAAATTAGTTTGATATTTTTAGGAATGCTATAAAATGCTATGCCAAATATTTTTAATAATACAGTATCTTTTTGAAACATTAAAAAATGGGACCTTAAGTTTAATGTATAAAACCTAGGGTCAGTTAGACCTTTTTCTAAGGTTTCATTAGGATGAAAATCAACAAGGTAATTAGATTGACTTTCAACCACAAAGGTGAGTTGATCATACCTATATCTAATCCTTTTGAGTCTTGGAAATTGATTGGAATTGAATTTCCCCAAATAATCCTATTAAAATTGAAACATAGAAAAATAGGGAACACCCCCAAAATGGTGGTAAAAGGGGATGAATGGACCTATTTCTCTAATTCCATTCAAGAAAATGAGATCCACACCAAGAATTGACTATCAAATCTTAGGTGAGTCAACTCAAGGTATGAATCAACAAATTTCCTATCTATGCAAGGATGAGGGTCTAAGTTAAATAGCACTTTGGGGAGAAAGATTAAGCATAGAAAATAAACTCCAAATTACAAGATATAAAGTGAATTTAGAAGCTTAAACATAATATTTATTGAACCGATAGATTTTAGGGAGAGTGTGGAAGGGATAAATGTTACATACCTCTCACAAAAAGTGTTTTTTCATGGCTCATTGAGGAATAATTCACCCTATGGTGAATGCGTCTTGGCTAGGGCTCTAGAAAATTAGTTTTTTGGGTTTTGTTTTTCTTAGTGTACATTCCCAAATTCTAGTTGGTCAAGCTATCAAAAAGCTAGAAATAAAAATTGTAGCTCAGTTTATGTGATTTGAAAAAATTTCTTGCAACTTTGACAACTTTGCAACTTTCTCCAATTTTTCTCTCCAATTCATCTTTAACCTAAAACTTGCAATCACACATTAACGAGAGAAAAATGTTGATTGATAGGGAATAGGAGTTTGTCTTGGTCAAACCCTGTTTTGGTAATTAAACCTTGAAATGAATGAAAGAATGAACAAATGCAATGCCACAACTCACTAATCATCAATTGAAACCTTGGATAAATCTGTAACCTAGCATGAAGTGGCCTCAATGAATGTAGATCTTGATCATGAAACTTGATGTGATACAATTCCTTTGAATATACTTGATTGATCTTGAACACTAAATCAACACATTAGCTCAAACAACATGCATGATGCACTAAATCTTTGACATCATGAGATGAATCTTGATTGCTACAATATTCTTCTATAAATCTTCCCTTGAATGCCTTAGAAATACTCTTGAATGCTCTATCAATGCTCTTGTGAAATCTTAGGATGCTTGAATCAAAATTGTTGGAATGCTTGAACACTTAAAATTTCTAAGTGAAACTAAGTGAAATAGCCTTGCATTTATACATTATATCTTAAGATTAATTCCTTAAATTCAAATATTACAAGTTAAATTGAATTATAGATTTGAAATTATTAAAATACAACCAAAAAAAAATTGAAAGAGGAGTCCTAGGTCTAAGTGAGGGCCCATTTTCCATGTGGCGAATGGGTCCTAGGCCACTTACCTAGGACACACATTGGGAAATGTGAAAATTTATGTAAAAATAGTCCTAGAACCTAGTGAGGACCCATTCACCATGTGGAAAATGGGTCCTAGGTCACTTACCTAAGACACACATCTTCCAAAGTTGAGTGTTGTGAAATGACATTTATGAATGTCGGGTTTTATCCCTCAGAAATTGCATTTAATTAGGCTTGGATTTGAATTAAAGGGCTGATTAAGGAAAATTAACCTCAATCAATTAATAAATCCCTAGATTAGTCTGAAAGTGTAAAGGTACACTTTATAACACCCTAAATAAAACACAATTAAGTCTATTTTATTTAGAAGTTCCCTAAACTTAATGTGAATGTGTAAAACACATTAGAACACTAAATTATGGCAACATTAGGCTAATTTTAATATTAATTATTCCCAAATTAAGTGTGAAAAAGGGATGACTTTTTTATTACTACAAAACTATGTGGCCTAAACTGAAAATGAAAGATTTTGATAATTGGAAAATTGTTATATAAATTTAGACAACAGATCTAAGAAAGGAAGAATTTTGTACACCTCTCTTATAATTTTGAAGCAGATTTTGGAGGACACAAGCACCCAAGGCATGAGTGTCCTTATAGGTCTTTTATGGATCTATTTTCATAGTTCTCTGATGTCATATCAGAGCCTCCCATTTTTGCTTCTAGATCTATCAGATAACTATTAGATAATTATGTAGGTGAGTTTCTGTGAGTTGACAAGATATAGGGTTTTGATTGAAATAATTAATAAGGGGTATTCAAACTTACTTTAATATCCTTCAACCTAAAACCTTCACATTCAAAGAGAGAGGAAGGGTTGTGATATATATGGGATTTCCTTAGTCAAACCCAATGTTAGTGTTTCCACTTCCACAATGGAAATCCCAATGATAAATGGATAAATGATAGAAAGTAATGATGAATCAACAAATTTCTGCAACTCACCACCCTTCAATGGATTCCTTGAAGGATTGAAGTCATGCACATCACCTCAAGGTCATGGATCTTTCTTTCTTTATTTTCTTGAATGCTTGAATTTCTTGGAGACATACAAAGGTTTAGCCTTCACAAATAATATGACAACATAACATGAAAAAAATTACATAATAAAATTGGGTAAGTGCACCAAGATGGTTCCCAAAAAGGGGACTTAAGTGGCTACTTTTTATCTAAAATCAAGAAATACTAACCTTGGATGTGAAATTGAGGATAGTTACACTCAAAATTTTGAGATGGAACAAAAAGAAGGATCAAAGTGCTCTGAGTCTACTTTCTAAACTACTAATTTATTTTGAAAATGGTTGAGATTAAGGGTTTCAAACAAGGGATGTACATAAATTGGTGTTGTTTTTGTTAGAAAAATATAACATAGCAACTCTTGTACGACCCTAGCATGGTGAACTTTTTTTTAATATTTTTAAACTCACTACGGTCAGAAGTTAGCTAACAATATGTAGTTAATGCACGATTTTTTTGATAATTTTTTCATGAATATTTATGTTTTTACTAATTTTCGAAGTGGACACTTCCTAAAAAATAGAATTTTTGCCGTGCTACCCCTACAAATTTTGGAAACTAATTGAATTTTTCTTTAAAAAAAATAAAATTGTGGAATGAAGTCTAGTTACTAAAAATGTAATTTATTTGAAATTTCGATGAACAATTGATTTATAACGAAAAAAACACCAAACACTGCTTTTTTCCAAAAAAGAGACATACAAACAAAAGAAATTATGGATGAAAGGCTTAACATTGTCAAAAAGTGAAAAATTCTATCGTTGGATAGCTAAGAGAGAACCTAACATTACCCATATGTTCGATTTGTTTGATATTGAACCACGTGCAATCCTGATGGTGAGCACGAACCTGATTATGTGAAATATTGTAGAATTTGCAAAAAAACATCTCTAGTTGTTGAGAATTCCCTCCAAGCCTTTGGGTTGGTATTCCAAGGAAAATACCAATCCCAAGGTTTGGGGATTCCCAAAGCAAGATATAACATGCACGCATTATAACGTGCTTGCATTATATCTCAGTTTTGACATGGATTTTTTCATTTGTGGGGAGCATGTCTAGAAAGACATAATGCGAGCATGGTATAACGCGCTCATGTTATGTCTTGATTTATGTTAAATGCTATTCTATTGAATGTATTTTTATATATTTATATGTTTGTATGTACATGTATGCTTGTATGCCATGTATGTATCTATTCCTATATGTATCAATGCATGTATATTGTATGCATGCATATTTGTATGTAATATTGTATCTATGCATGTACATGTATGCTTGTATGTATGTAGGATTGTATATACATATGTATTAATCTTGTATGTATGTATTTATGTATGTCTTTAGAGGGAGGGAGAATTTTAAGAGACTGAGAGTTTGGAGAGAGGGAGAGGGGGTGGAAGTGAGAGTTTGAGAGAGAGGGAGTGGGAGAGAAGAGGTTGGATTGAGAGGGACTCAACTAGGTAGGGTGGGAGGGATAAAGGGAGGGAGAGAGAGAGAGAGAGAGGAGGGGTGGGAGAGAGAGAATTGAGAGAAAGGGAGAGAGAGCAAGGGAGGAGAGAGAGACAAAGAGAAAGAGAGAGTTATGTAGGTAGGGTACCAAAGGGAGAGACTTGAGAGTGTGAGGAGGGTGAGAGGGAGAAACTTGAGAGATAAGTAGTGAGAGGGATGGAGTGACCTAATAGAGGGAGAGAAAGAGGGGGTGGAGTGAGAGGGTCTTATCTAGGTAGGGTGGGAGGGATAGATAGAGAAAGGGGAGAGAGAGAGAGAGGGAGTTACCTAGGTAGATTGCTAAAGGGAGAGACCTGAGAGAGAAAGAGGGGGGTGGGAGGGAGAGACATGAGAGAGAGGGAGAGAGAGGGAGTGGGAGAGAATTGGAGGGAGATAGAGAGATAGATAAAAGGAGTGAGTGAGGGTGGTAGGGATTGATTGAATGAGAGATACATAGAAAGAGGGAGAGGGTAGATAGAGATAATTAGAGAGGGTAGGAGAGAGGGAGGGAGGGAGAGGTGAGATGTATAGATATGGAGAAAGTGATAGGGGTTGAGGGTATAGGGTTGAGGGATTAGGGTGGAGGACCTATAGGGTTGATGGTTTCTAGGGTACTAGGGTCTAAGGGTTGAGGGTTGAGGGATTAAGGTCAATGGTAGAGAGTATTGGGTTGAGGGTATAGGGTAGAAGGTTTAAGGGTTTAGGGTTAAGGGTTTAAGGCTGAGGGTAGAGGGTTTAGGGTATAGGTTTGAGGGTATATGGTTGAAGGATTAGGTTGAGGGTCCAATGTAAATGGTAGAGGATATAGGGGTTGAGGGATTAAGGGTTGAGGGGTTAGAATTAAGGGTTGAGGGTTGTAGGTTGCGGGTTGAGGGTTGAGGGTAGAGGATTGAGGGTATAGGGTATAGGGTTGATGGATTAGGGTTGAGGGTCCAATGTATAGGGTAGAGGGTATAGGGGTTGAGCGATTAGGGTTTAAGGGTTGAGGGTTGAGGGTTGAGGGTTGAGGGTAGAGGGTTGAGGGTTTAAAGGTTGAGGGATTAATGGTTGAGGGTTTAGGGACTAGGATAGATATTTTTCTTGAATTTAAGGGTGTAATGGTTGAGGGATTATTGTTGAGGGATTAGGGTTTAGGGTAGAGGGTATTGGGTAGAGGGTAGAGGGTAGAGGGTAGAGGGTAGAGGGTTTAAGGGTTTAGGGTTTAAGGGTTGAGGGATGAGGATTTAGGGTTGAGTGTTTAAGGGTTTAGGGTTTAGGGTTGAGGTATTAGGGTAGAGAGGGATGGATGTATGGATAGAGAGAAGGAGAGAAGAGGAGGGAGGGACATAGATATATGAGGGTTGAGGATCTAATGTATAGGGTAGAGGGTTGAGAATAGAGGG
>VDFB02000013.1:88320190-88367737 GCA_007258455.2 Sequoia sempervirens
AGAGAGGGAGAGGGGGTAGGAGGGAGAGACTCGAGAGAGAGATACATAGAGAGGGAGGAAGTGGGATAGAGATAGAGGGTATAAGAGTTAAGGGTAGAGGATAGAGGGGAGAGAGATATAATTAGGGTTTAAGGGTTGAGGGTATAAGGGTTAAGGGTATAGGTTAGAGGGGAGAGAGATATAAGGAGTGAGTGAGGGTATAAGAGTTAAGGGTAGAGGGGAGAGAGATAGAATTAGGGTATATAGGGTATAGACAAAGAGGGAGAAAAAAATCTACTAAAAAACCAACTTTCTCATAACGCAAGCGTGATTTGAAGAAGTAGAGATATGGTTGTTTTTAACAAGAAATAACACGCTCACGTTATAATGTGAGCGCATTTTGTATTACTCTAAAAATGGTAAAAAACTCAATATACCCGTGATCTCAAGGCCCACATTCTACATATTCTCCTAGTTTTGTGTGTGCTCTTACAAAAAGTAGCTTTTTGATGATGTTATGAAATGTGCATGCATGTTTTTCTCATTCCACCACCTTTTACATGATCTTTCCACCACCTTTGCATGAAATAGTAGAGTTTTCACATTGAAAGGCATATAATATCAATTCAAGTTTGAATTCTAGTGAAAACTGATATACAATTGAAGTTTTGAGGGCAACAAGCTTTTGAAAAAGTCAAATTGTTGAGGAGTTTGAAGAGAGCATGTTATAACACAAGCGTGTTTTGTATTACTCTAGAAATGGTAAAAAAATCAATATACTCATGATCTCAAGGCCTACATTTTGCATATTCTCCTAGTTTTGTGTGTGCTCTAACAAAAAGTAGCTTTTTGATGATGTTGTAAAGTGTGCATGCATTTTTTTCACATTCCACCACCTTTTTCATGATCTTTCCACCACCTTTGCATGAAATAGTAGATTTTTCATGTTGAAAGGCATATAATATCAATTCAAGTTTGAATTCTAATGAAAACCGATATACAATTGAAGTTTGGAGGGGAAAAAGCTTTTGAAAAAGTCAAATTGTTGAGTTTGAAGAAAAAAGAAGCTAAGGCTACATAATTGGGTAGAACTCCTCAATTTGAAACTTTGGTTTTTTAGGTATGTGAAGTCTTTACACATTTTCGTTCATTCTATTATGGCTTGCTTTCATTTTTTTTATTTTTCATATTCCATTTTGATCATTTTTTGTTTGTCATTATAACCTTTGGTTGTCAATGCATATTTCAAATTACACAATTCTATACACTTGCCAATTACATTTTTAAACCACATCTCTTTGAGGCATTTTGTTATTTAAAAATTGACTTACCTTGTGTATGCTTCCACATTTTGTATACACATATAAATGACATACGTTTTAAAGAAGTAAAATAAAACATCATTTCTCAATCCTTTATTATGGATGTGCATACCACTCTCTGAAGCTTTCATTGAGGTATTTTTTCAAATAGTTATACCAAGCAGCTGATTGCCTTGTCTATGCTACCAAAATTTCCATACATGTCTATAAAAAATTGGAATATACTCCTCCCACATTGATAGATCTTAAAAACTATTTTGGTTTTCATCTCTATTTCTAAATTTACCTCATCACTAAACCTACCTCATCAATTTTAGTTTTGATATATTTTAAATGTTTCCTTGATTAGTCTACCTACAAGGGATTCTAACCCTTCTCTCCACTATTACAAGACTCTTTATTCAAGGCTAATTTAGCAATATGGGGAAAGGTGCAGCCTATCTTGCAATCGTGGCTCAAAATGGAAGCATGGAAAAAGCATTTGAATTGTTTGACAATAATGTTTTTGTATAAATGTATGCAAAATGTGGTAGCATTAATAAGCTAGTGAGCTTGGCAAGATAGTGACCTCAATCACTAGCTTTCCAATGTAGTAGGGTTGAGAAGGTAGGGGCTGCGTATGCCTCATAGAAATGGGGTCTCACAGTCATGTACATCACTGTGAGACCCCATTTCTATGAGGCATACACTGCCCCTACCTTCTCAACCATATCGCATTGGAAATCTAGTGAGTGAGCTAGCTTTCCAATGCTCCACTATTTTTCCCATGCGGTAGGGGAAGCGTATGCCTCATAGAAATGGAGTCTCACCTATGAGGCATACACTACCCCTACCTTCTCAACCCTACCGCATTGGCAAGCTATTGAGTGAGCTAGCTTGCCAATGCTCCACTAGCCTGCCAATGTAGTAGGGTTGAGAAGGTAGGGGTAGAGTGATAGCAACCTAGGTGGTAAAGACCCCAACCAACTAAAAATGATCAGATTGAAACAAGAAACTAGCCCCTTAAACACTATACACTCAACTTATCCCAAACACACACCTAAAGGCTTGTAGCCCTCCAAAACTACTTTTTCTCAATATCTTTTAGAGAAGGCCATACAGAGACCTAAAAAACATCATCCGAGACACACTTCAACTCCTAACACAACATACTAAAAGGTTTCAAGAGGTTTCTTTGCAACAATATTGAAAACCAATAGGCTGCCCTACCTTTTAGGCCACCAAATAGCCCTCTTTTACAAAGGAGGTACCTCCAAAAAACTTTGTTTTCACCAAATATTAATTGGAAGTCACTAATTGTGTTACAAAATAATAAATTCCACCATTATTTCTCATAGCCTTGACCTCTAAAATGTTGTACCACCAAACCCTCAACTTTCATGCAAATAACCTAGGGTTTATTGAAATTCTTGACAACTAGGCTTACCAGACCTCACCAATTTCAATGAAACTTCAAAATACCTTGAAAAAACTCAAAAAAATATTATATGGAAGGTTCCTTCAACTTTTCATCAATTCCCTTCTTTAACACCCCATTTACACAAGGAAAACAATGTAATTCTGCCCTAGGGCATCACCCAATTTCAAACAACTTACTTCCTCTGCCTTCAGGACCATATGGAAACCTAACCTATCATATTACAAGTCATTCCACTAAGATACAGGTCATAACATTAGTTGGAATGACTAGGACATCATTTAGACTTCCATCAAACCCTTGACTGGCCTTTAATAGGCTATTTTAGAAAAATAAAGAAATATCCCTCAAATCTAAATGTTAGAGTCTCAAAATAGATGCAAATGAGAGTTAAAACATGCTTCTATAGGATAAAATGAATTTAAAAGTAGTTTCAAATAGTGTGGGTTTGTACAATGCTTGAAAAGTTCAAAAATACAGAGAAATAGTAGAAATAATGATGTATTTTGATTGGAAATCTTCCTTACATCATTCAAAAACCCATATTCAAGCCTTTTGGAGGATTTTATATGCATTTTATTCAAATTCCAACCACCCAATGCCTATAACTGAATTTTAAACTTCTATGTCCCTCAAACTTCCTAAAAGTTGCATTTTCTTACAATTTTTGCTTGTGACAACATTTACATTTTTTGCAACTTTTTACCTTTTAACTCAAATGACTCAAAAAACACCTAATTACATAGAAAATGGTCACGATAGACCTTATTTAATATAGATAGACTCAAATTACTCCAAACTCCCTAGAATTACCTAATGGCCCACCTATCAAACCTTCAAATGATCAAATTTGTAAATAAGGGCTTAGGTGTCCCTGCACCACAGTGTATGCCTCATAGAAATGGCATCTCACAATGATGTACATCACCATGAGAGCCCATTTCTATGAGGCATATGCTTCACCTACCTTCTCAACCCTACCACATTGTAATCATGGCATGCCCCTGCACCACCTTTGTCTATGCTGGAAATACTCTTGTATAGGATGATTGTAAGTATTTTTCATGAAGCTTTGAATGACATATATTTCATTTATTTGAATGGATAATTTTTTTAGGAAGTAATATTTATCTCATTACCATGCTATAGGTAAAATTATTTTCCATGCCAAAGAAACGAAGAAGGAATAAACTAACAGACAAAGAGTATGAAACCTTCAAAGTGAAGGAGAGAGAATGGGTGGTGGCATATCATGAAAAGAAGAAATTTCATACGATTGAAGAAAACAAGCCAATTGAAGAGGAACCTCAACCATCAAAAGGAGAATAGACATTGGTAGCACAAAGGGCACAAATGCGAAAGAGTTGTGGTAGGAAAGATTTAGATACCGTAGTTGGAGACACTCCATCTACCACAAGTGAATACGAAGGGACACCATTAAGCACTAGAAAATATGGAGGGACACCATCTACCGTAAATGAATATGGAGGGACACCATCTAGCAAAAGTGAATATGGTTGGACAACATCCAAGGCATCTCAATTTGAGAGTACATCATCACTCAGATTTGACAAAGAAGGTATGCCATCATCCCCACATGAACCTCAAGGTATGTCTTCTACTCCACCCTCGATCGAAGGTACACAATCTAGCCAACCTCAATCAAATATTGATGAAATTCCTAATGTTGAGATGCATGTACCTAGGAGAACACCACCTAGAATTTTGTGTAGAAAGCCAAAGTATTTGATTAATATTGATGAGGATATTTTGTAGCACATGTAAGGTAAGATTTTAACACACACTTGTAGAAGATATGCTGATAAGATTTGGAAATTCTTCTTTGAAAGGCTAAATGAGACCGCAAGATGTCAACTATTTGTTGAAATGGTGTGGGGTATAAAGTATAGAAACATCATGAAGACTCTTGGGTTGAGAACATTGAATGAATCAAGTGAAAACACTATTTTGAAGAATCTAGTGGATGCTTATGAGAGTGTAGGTAAGACCTCATGCTCAAAGGATAGTAATGTCACTCAACATGTCATTACATTGACTTTGGTAAGAAGTCAAACAAAGAGAACTCATCTCATTAGAAAGGAAAGTGAACAAATGAGAATTAGTAGAATTTTTTTATCAAAATTCATTCAAAGGTGGTAAAGAATTGAGGGCATTGATTCAAATGAATTATGGGAATTCTCGGGGAGATTGCCACAATAAGATAAAAAAAGTTGTTGAAGCATTAAGAAAACTAATTGAAGAGTATTGGAAGAATAACACAAGACCATCTCTAAATCAAAGGGATGTGGTTAGAAGGAGAATCGGTAGTCAGAACCGTGAGCCACGTCCAAAGCATTTTTTGGATATGACTCAAACCCAATTTTTTCATAAATTTCAAAAGGATTATCCTTAAATTAGTATTTGTCAAAGATTTTTTTAAATGCTTATAAATTTTTATGTCAAGATAAATCACACATGCACTACTTGTTGCTATAGAATACATATTGAATTCTCTAACCATTATGATGTTTATCGTTCTATATGTTTAGATTTTTATATTAACGATGTTTTGCAGGATTGTGGCATAGAAGCCCCACCTAAATATTCTAGAGAGTTCTTATCAAAAAATTTATGTGAAATAGAGGATGGCCAAATATTCTATAGGACAACATGCTTGGATGGTTCATGTGAGCATTGTGGTGGCTTGCAGCGTATGCTAGTATGTCAACATATGGAAAGCACAGATGAGGTGGGATAGAAACTAGTAGAGTTTGGTAAGTATAAAATAGTGGCATACGCTACAAAAGATGGGTCTCAAGCAAAAAGGTGTGATTTGGTTATTTGGAAGATTCTAGTGTATCATTTTATGTCCATGTTTCATGATAATATAGTGTATGAGTTTGCAAGGCATACCCATAGAGACCGATGGCTGGACACACAATTCAAGCTACACAAGGACACCTTTCCAATTGGTAGCATAGTATCAGTGGTTGAATTTGTAGAGAACTGCACTCTACAACCACAATGTGAGGTGCAGTCACAATATTACAACTCCACATAGGTTTTGATATTTGTGCACATAGCATTCATTCATGTAGCTAATAGTATAGAGGACCAAAGGAAGGTACTAAGGGGGTATCACTTTTATATTAGTGATGATCACACACATTCTCTAGAGTTTTTGCAAGGTTACTTCTAGATGTTTTATAGTGATTTGGATTAGAAGGGCATAGCATACAATCGACATATAATATAGTCAGATAACTATGCAATGCAGTTCAAGAACTCACGCATGTTCTATTGGTTGAGTAGGATGCATGTCATTATAGGTGTTCAACATATGTAGAACTTTTGTGAGGCCAGGCATGGAAAGGGGGAGCATGATGGTGTAGGAGCATGCATAAAAAGAGCATTAGCACGAGAAGAGTTAAAGTATAAAGACAATGCAAAGTTGATAGATTCAAGATCAATCGTTGAGTGGTGTAATGCTTCGATGTGTCTAGGTTATGAAGGTACATCTTCAGTTCATAGATTTTTTTGGTTTATGGATGATACTAACATTGCACCATATGAGGATTTTTGTACACTAATAGGAATGCGTGAGCTACACTCTTTCCTTAGCTCAAATGCAGGTTCATGGAGTAACGATACATAGAAGATGGCATGCTTTTGTTCTTCATGTACAATGCAAGACTGGAATGATTGTGAGTCAAGGGAGTGGGTTGAAAAATGGTTGACAAGTTATCTTAGCCCACTTCACATGTATCACCCTCCGATGACATTGGAACTAACAAAGATGGAATTATCAGTTGAATTTGACCACGTATTAGATCTAGTTCAACCAGGTAATATATATCTACTTGCTTAGTTTTTGAAATTCCATTTTGATGATCTTACTTTGTAGTGTATTCATAATGTTGACTAATTTCAAGAGATTTGATGCACATATCAATGCATGGCATGCAGTTTATGTAGTTATTGTAGATGAAGACAACAAAGAGGGAACAAACTATTACTTGTGTCATTGTGTTGAGGCCAAAAGGAAATTGGAGGCCCCAGTTATAGATGGAGAAAACATCGAATACCCTATAGGATCAGTTGTTGTTATTGGAATGTGGCTTAGAAGGTACCCACATAAGAGTGTTAAACATTGGCTATTTCAAGACTTTGATACACATTGTAAGATTCTTCATTACTTGAACCTTGTCATGGCATCAAATGTTTGTTTGACCAAATATGGGGGTAGACCTTTGAACAAGAACTCGTGGAAGGTCTGTGAGTCTAACCATGAGGCAATACTTGACACAATAAAGAGTAGAGCATATCCAGATGGTTTGTTGGATTAATTTGTAAGTATGCACATCGGTTCTTATTAATTTATACTTGTATGCACATTAATTTGTTTGATTCCAATGCTATCATCTTTTACTTTTCCTATTTGTAAGTAACCTATGAAAAATTGATTGGAATCCCCTTTCAAAAAATGTAGATTTATGAGCCATCTAAGAGAATCTCAACCAGAAAAGCAATGCAACATCCTTATTTTGATGATCTTGAAAAATCTCATTTATGATTTTAAACCATTGCAAAAGTGCGTGCAAAGCTTGGTGAGGGAATTTCAAGTTATTCATCTGAAGTTAACCTTATCATGAACACCTATGATGTATACATTATAAGAGCATCTCGAATTTCAATTTATTCTATTCATGAGAGGTGTTGTGTGCAATAGGTATCTTGGAACTCCCAATGAAGATGTATGACCAGGAGTGACTAAGTTGAGAGACTGGCATGCCTATCTGTAAGTGCCTTCCATCTATTTTCATTTCATTTCCATTTTGGATGCTCTTTCTTTTTATTTTTTTAATTTGCATATTTGTAAGTAAAATACTAAAAATTGATTGGTCTCTCGTTGCAGAAAATGCTGATTTATGATCCATCAAAGTGAATCTCAACCAAAAAAGCAATGCAACATCCTTATTTTGATGATATTGACAAATCTCAATTCTAATTTGAATCCATTATAAAAGAGCGTGTGAAGCTTAGTGAGGGAATATCAAGCTACTCATTTGAAGTTAACCTCATAATGAGCACATATGATTAGGCATTATAAGAGAATCTCAAATGTATGAGTGACATTGTAAAAGATCTATGAGAACGGAGTACCTAAGGCATTGTAATGAGATTTTCTCAAATATTGAAATTTGGTGCAGGGGCACCAAGGTTATTGAGAAAATTTGGTTCATGGAAGTCTTAAGTTAGTTTTTTGTTTTGAGTTTTATCAATTGAATAAGGTCATATTAGACCAATTTATAATATAATAAGTCATGTTAGTTGGTTTTGGGGTCATTTTTGAGTTCATGTTTGGTGTAGGAGCACCTTGTTCTCTAAATGTTTTTAGTAGGAAAATTTGCAAAAATTGAAATTTCAAATGTAAACAATGCGAAAAGGGTCATGTGAAGGTCATATGTATTCAAAGTCTCAAATAGGTCATTAAGTGGTTAGAGAAGTGATTTGGTGTAAAAATGCAAAACTTGCATTAGTTGCACAATTGCAAAATTATAGAAGATGAAGAGTCCTCTTGTAATAAAGGGTAGTTAGTTGATGGAAGATGTAGGGGAAACATTCATAACTGAATGGAATAGCTATATAAAGCGTTGTAAAGGTGTGGAAAAGAGTAGAACTTGTATTCTTGAAGAAATTAGTAAATAAAGGACCTTGTTTATGTAGTTGCAACACTTTTCCTTTTTTGTTTCTAGATTGTGTGGATTATACAACATTATAGTATGAATGTTGATTATTTTTCTTTAGAGCAAGGAGTTAGGTTACTTTTGAAAATGTTTTGAAGTCTTTTAACTCAAATTTGAGGAAATAAGAACAATTTTATCATAACTGGATTTTAACCCTCAATAAGGGTTTTGAGAGTCTATTAAGTGATAAGATTGCCATTCCATCGATGTAGGGTTAAGTAGGTCAGTGGAATGGATCGAAATTAGGTGTTTTTGAATTTGAATATGTGTGTAGATTTAGGGGAAGACATGAATGTGAATTTTTGTTGCTGCTCTAGATAAATTTCTAAGTTTTCACATAATAAATTGTCCCTACAAACTAGGGTTTGGAGAAATGACAATTGCAAAGGCTTGATGGAAGTTTGATTACTATATGCGAACATATTCCAACATGTCTAAGGCATTTACAAGTTTGTATGAGGTCTGGTAAGTGGGTTTTTAATAAACCTCAATTTTCTTGAGCCTACAAGGGAATTTGATGAGGGTTTTGTTGTTTGATGTTATATTGAAACTGTTAAACTATAAAATTGGAAGATTTGAAGGGTTTGATACTTGATACACTACTTCCTGAGGTTATTTTATGATTTGGAGTTGATTTCTTGATAGTTTCTTCACAAAATTGACCTAATTTGAGGCACTTTCTAGCAGACAGTTTATTGTTCTTAGAAACTTTCCAAAATAACCTCTTCAAAGATTTTGTTATGTATTAGTAGATAAAAATGGGTTTCTAAATATGTATTGGGTCTATGGAAAAAAAAAGAGATTGAAAAAGAATCACCCATTTTAGGGGTTTGGTGACCTACGAGAGATATGGTGGTTTAATTGCTAAAAACAGTGAATCTGATAAAATAGTGAAAAGAATGGTTGTTAATGTTTGGAAGTTGTCTTATTGATGTTGTTATAGATGTATCTATGTTTGGATAAGGTTTAGAAAGAAAACTTGTTGAATTTTTTGATTTGAGCAAGGTTAACTCTATTTGTAAAATGGTGTTTGGTCTGTAAGATTCAAAGGATATGATAAATCAGTGTCATGAAGGTGAGTTACTGATTTGTTTATGAAAAAATGCGATTGTTCAAAGGTGTTACAAGGTTTGGTAACATGTTTGAAGCTAGAATGGATGAGCGGTGGTCTTTTTTTACTTAATGAAACAAGTTGAAACTTGGTGAGTGGTAGATTGTTTGGTTGGTTCAGTGTTTCTGATGGTGATTTTGATCAAACCCTCATAAGACTCTTTTGGGTCAACTTTCACAAAACAAACAAACTACGTTGTCCACAAGGCCAATTAGGCCAAATTAACAAAGAAACCCCCCTTTATTCTTCCTATGACATGTAAACCACCATTGGGCAGCATTAACCAGTTTTCCAAACCACCAACTCCACTTTTAGGGCATGATAATCCCTCTAACATAACAAACCCCAAAACCCTCTTCTTTCACAAGTTAGGAAAGGGTTTATTGGAAACCCATACTGCAAACCTTCCCATAGCTAGCCAAAGCCTGAAACACCTTCAAAAAGATCTGCACAAGCTTAAAAGTTTAAGAGATATTGCTGCCCCAAAATATTTCTTTAAACCCTAGAACTAAACCACCATTTTCCACTAAAAAATGCACCATTTGACATCTATGGCATCACCTAAAAACCATCTATTTGCCTCCATTTCACACAAAACTGTGTACATATGTTTTATAACCCTAACTAATCCTTTCCACCAAGTTACATAAGCATACAGTGGGTGGAAGGCTTAATATGACATTTTAATGCACTCAAAACCCTTAAAACAGGGTATATAGATCAACCCTCAGTAATTGGCTTCTAAAATGCATAAAATCACTTGAAATACAACCAAACCAAAACTAAAATAGTATGTTTCTCACCAAATTCCATCCAAAAGAGAGCACAATCACCCTGTACGAAACCAAACAGTTCAAGGAAACATTAGATTTTTGGTAAAAATATAAAAAATTGTAAGGAAACAATGAATTTTATTGATCTTCTTCAAAGTAAATGGTACATTTATAGTAGGCATGGTACATGGCATGGTCCACTTTCACACCCAAACATGGGGAATCGCTCCGAGCTATGTTCAACCAGATCAATCCCTTAAGAGTCTAAAGTGCAAAATGACTGCAAACTTTAGCATGATGTTACTCAGATACTGTGACGCTTAGAAAATTCTTGTCTAATCCTATGGGATAAAGTTAGGCCCCTCTACAATAACCTCTCTCAGTTTTCACTATTTCAGAGGCATTTTCCTATGGTGATGAATTTTCACTTGGGGAAAAAGTTGTCAAATGCAAGTAGTTGAAAGTTGCAAAGTGTTGCAACTTTCATTTTGCAACTTGCGTGACCATATAGAATATTCCAAAATTTCTAAATAGGTATGTTTACGCTAGACATGGTCATTTTTCATGCCCAAACATGTGGAATTGCTCCGAGCTATGTTCAATTGGATCAATCCCTTAAGAGTCCAAAGTGTAAAATGGCTGCAAGCTTCAACATGTTGTTGCTTAGATATTGTAATGCTTAGAAAATTCTCATATAATCTTATGGGATTTTTTTGGGCTCCTCTACAATAACCTCTCTCAGTTTTTACTATCCCGAAGGAATTTTCCTGTGGTGACGAATTTTCACTTGGGGAAAAAGTTGTCAAATGCAAGTAGTTGAAAGTTGCAAAGTGGTGCAACTTTTGTTCTGCAACTTGTGTGTCCAAATGAATAGTTCCAACGTGTTAAAATAGGTATTTTTATGCTAGGAATGGTCCTCTTTTGCACCCAAACAAGCAGAATCACTTGAAGCTACGTTCAACCGGATCGATCCCTTAAGAATCCAAAGTGCAAAAAGGCTGCAAACTTTAGCACGTTGTTACTTGGATACCATGATGCTTAGAAACTTCTTATCTAGTCGTATGGAATCATGTTGGGCCCCTTTACAATAACCTCTTATTTTTCGTTATCTCAGAGTGGTTTTCTCATGGTGGCGAATTTTCACTTGATGGAAAGTCTCAAATGCAAGCAATGCAAATTTGCAAAGTGGTGCAACTTTTTTTTTGCAACTCGTGTGACTAAACAAACTATTCCAACACGTCTAAATAGGTATGTTTACTCTAGGAATGGTCCTCTTTCACCCAAACACATAGAATCACTCTAACCTACGTTCAACCAGATCGATTCCTTAAGAGTCCAAAGTGCAAAATGATTACAAACTTCAACATGTTGTTACTCGGATACCATGATGCTTAGAAAATTCTCATATGATCCTATAGGATTGCATTGGGCCCCTCTACAATAACCTATCTCTATTTTCACTATCTCGGAGGCATTTTCCCATGGTGGGGAATTTTCACTTGGAAAAAAAGTTGTCAAATGCAAGTAGTTGAAAGTTGCAAAGTCGTGCAACTTTTGTTCTACAACTTGTGTGACCAAACAGATTGTTCCAACACATCCAGATGGGTATGTTTATGCTAGGAATGGTCTTCTTTCACACTCAAACACACACAATCACTCTGAGCTACGTTGAAATGGCTTGATCCCTTAAGGGTCCAAAATGCAAAAGGGAAGCAATCTTTGATGGGCTATTACTCAAAAACTGTGATGCTTATGAACTCTTTGCCTAAGCCTATGGGATCACGTTGAGCCCCTCTACAATAAAATCTCTTAGTTTTTGTTATCTCAAAGTCATTTTCCTGTGGTGTCCAGTTTTCACTTGATGGAAAAAGTCTCAAATGCAAGCAGTGTAAAGTTGCAAAGTGGTGCAACCTTCGTTTTGTAATTCATGTGACCAAAAAAACTACTCTAATGTGTCCTGATAGGTACGTTTATGCTAGCAATGGTCCTCTTTCACACCCAAACACACAGAATTTCTCCAAGCTAATTTCAACCATCTTGATCCCTTATGATGGCATTCAAAACAATCGAAAAGAGAAACATACACATGACGGTTGAGAATTCAAAGTTTTCCACACAAAAAGTGTATGATCATTGGTGTAGAGCACCTTGTTCCTCCATTTGATGAAGTAGGTATAGTTCAATGGTTTTAGTCAAGATAATGTCAAATAAGGCCATGATAGGCCATTTTGTAATGTTGCTTTTAGTTTTGAGTTAGTGTGGGTTCATTTGAGTCAATTATGTAAAAATTGCAAAATTGTCAAAAATGTTGTCAAGCAAAAATGTAAAAATTGCTCTCATGTGGAAGCCCAATAGTCATGGGAATTTGAAAGGTAGTTTTAGCAATTTTAAGGAGTTGTTTGAGGTTTATATATGTTGGAAACTCAAAGTTAGTGATTTTTGAAGAGTTTGAAGGAGAATATCAATCAAATATCTTTGTTTCTTTGTTAATTTTTGTGCATTTTCTTAATTTCCAACCTATGTACGGGTCTGTATAGTAGGAGTTTTCTCTAAGATGATATAAATCTATTGTAGAATTTTTTTAGCTTTGATTTTAATCCATTCTTGTGGAATTCTATTATGTTCTAAGCAACTTAGAAGTATATTCCTGAAACTAGTCTGAACTTGCTCATTTAAGAGTTTGAGTGTAATATGTTGAAATAGGCCATTCCACCTATTATTCAGGCTGTCTCAATGGAATGGGCATGATGTAAGTAGGATAGGGAGTATTAATAAGAAAATAGCATTGGTAAAGGCATTGGGAGAAATTACTAACATTACCCCTATTGAAAATTCAAAATTTAGGCCTTAAAAGCAAGGATAGAAGAGGTGAAAATAAAAAATTGCTTAATAATAAGTTAGAATAGGTTGGAAATAGGGTGAGGTTGTGGAGTTTGATTTGTTAAAAATGTTTGCAAGGATAAGGGAGGTGAAAATTATGTTATGGCATGATGCCCTAGTTGGGAAAAGAGGGGTTTTAAATGAAAGAGAGGTTTGAGGGAGTAAAACTAGGTAAAGTCAGGGGGAAGCATAATTTGGTGGTCAATTAAGTTTGTGCAGAAAAAATGAAGAGTGTTGGAAGAGGTTTTGAGGTTGTATGAGGTTTGGATATGGGGTTTTCAATAAACCATAATGAAATTTGAGAAAAGTGAGGGTTTAGAGGATAGTGGGGTTAAAGGGCTAATCACACCCTAAAAATTGTTGATTTTATGGATTTGTAGACTGGTAAATGATGCCCAATGGTTTTTTGTAATTGGAAGAGTGATTGAGAGGGTGTTGCTTTGTTAAATAGACCTATTTGGGGGTCTAGGACAACATTGAAGCACTAGGTTGAGGGTTTTATTTCAAAAGAGTCTAATGGGATTTTGAGCCATGTGAAAGTATGCGTTAAAGGGTGTCTAAAAAGAATGAGGGTTGGAGAGATTTTTTAAAAAATTTGAAAGTTATGTCAAGAAAGGTAGGTTTGCTAACCTACTAGAGAGACTAGGTGAAAAACTGAAAACAAGCCAAGATAGTGATTTGGGGGAAGAAAAGTGGTTGGAAGTTCTTTGTATGGTGAAAGTGGATTGAAGGACTCCCTATCATTGCATCAATCATCCTCAAGTCTAGCAAGCACAAGATGTTTTTCAATTATCCTCCTTTCCCTTACAACAATATACAACCAATTGTAAATTCGTACAATGGTGGAACTTCGAAACATTTTATTTTTCCTCAATTAAAAATTTTGGTTGTGAATCATTTTTTCATTTTCATTTGAAATGATTTTCCATGCTTAAAAATTGGAGTCTAAGAGAAACAAGTGATTCTCTCAAGTACATTTTTTATTTCGTGTGATAAATAAAGTTTCCACCATTGAGTTCATTTCTTATTTGTATTATAAATTATAACTTGCTTTCTCCTGATTCCATTTCCTATACAAGAAATAATATTGCAAAAAGTTGACATATAAATCTTTTGACATGTTTATATGGTAATGGATCAAGAACATAACAATTCATTTTGCACTATGAGGACTATGCTGTGAAATTTTTTAAAGACTATTCAACATAAATGTTTGTATGATAATGTTTTGATAAGTTAACTACTTCATCTACTATGAATATTATATTTTGCAAGTGTTGTGAAGATTACGTATCCTTTGCTTAATTGAGTTGTTCCAATCAAAGGATTAAATATATTGGAATCTTTTTATGAATCATTTCATGGAATACCAATTGAAAACATGTTTTTTTCTTTTAGATAAAGTTGTTTAGCATCAATCAATTAATATTCAAGACAAACCATGAAGAAAAACAATGATCAATGCTAGGGCTAACCAATTAATAAGTATACACATGAATAAGTCAAGCATGTACATGTGAATAAGGGAAGCACAAGTACTCAAAAACACGTAAGCCTTGAAGTATACACACAAATACATAGTATACACAAATTAATACAAAGTATATGCATGAATACAAGGTATACTCATGAAAACATGTAAGTCGCAAAGTATACATTGGAATACACGTAAGTCACAAAGTATACATGTAAGTTGTAAAGCATACACTTGAATACACATAACTCATATCTATTGAACCATAAATTTATAATGCAAATATGGACACCATCAATAATATAGATTTGTATTAACCAAATATCCATGAAGGCATACATCAACATATGTCGATATAAGTATAAAATATAGGTACAAAATAGCCATATAGGATTATGAGAATTCCATATAGGCATACAATGTCAAATATATCCAATACAAAATATGTACAAAAATTCCATATAGGCATACAACAAAGGGCTCTAGAATCAAAAGTCATTGCTCTCTAGGCTCTCAAAATAAACTCTTTCCCTTTGCTTGTCGATCAGATGGTGATATGTTTGTCACTCGTTTATGTTGTGCTCAAGGAGTGCTCCTGCTACTCCTCCTAGTGTTTAGTTCTTGGTGAAGTCTTATCTATTACAATAAGAAGTAAAGACATTAATATATAGAAATTACATTAAAAAAATGATATATTTAACAAAATAATCACTTACCACCATCTAATGATCACTCTCCATGAGGGAAATATTTGAATTCCCATGATGAGGCATGTTGAAGCCCTGTATAAACCATTCAAATAGAAATTAAACTATGAATCAATAATGGTTTGATTTTTCACTAACTAACATCTATAATAACGAATGTAAATTGAAATATAGTGATTTTCCTCATACCTCCCCTGTCAGAGCCATTGAGGATTCTATAGTAGATGAAACACTGATGTCCATTTCCATCTGAACATTTGGAGGTGTCTTCAATTGCAACATCTAAAAATAAAACAACAAATTATTCAATCACAAAAACTACAATAGCGATCCACGCCATGACTTATAATGTATGAGATAATGAACAAAATTTTGAGTACCTATTAAACTATATATTTTGGCTATCATGTTTACTATTTTCCCTATCTATATCTTCTTTGAAAGCACATGTTTCTAGGCTCTTACCCAAAGCAACAAGTTGGTGAACCGTTTGATAAAATGCTTTCACAGATATGTATGATAACTATGGTGGCATAGAGAAGGCAGTGAATTGTTTGAAAAAATGCCTCAAAGAAATGGGGTCTCATGGTGATGGAATTCCATTACAAACAAATGCACGTCATGGAGTTCCATCACCATAAGACTGAAATTCTTTCAGGCATTTTTCAAACAGTTCATTTCCTTCTCTATGGTATTATTGCTTAATATTATACTTTGATAGAAATTTTTCCAAGCCCATAGTTTGTTGGAAAACACCTATTTTAGGCTTTTAGCCATAGCAGCAAGGAAATGAGCAATTTGATAAAATGCTTTGGTACACATGTATGGAAAATGTGGTATCATAGAAAAGGTGGTGAGCTGTTTGAAGAAATTCCTGGAAGAAATGTGGTCTCATGGTGATGGAATGGCATTCCATCACCATGAGACCACATTTCTTTGAGGCATTTTTTCAAACTACTAATTGGATTGTCTATGCTATTGCTTACTATTATGCTTTGATAGGTTTTTTCCAAGCATCCATAGTTTGTTGGAAAACACCTTTTTTAAGCTATTATCCATAGTAGTGAGGAAATGGATTGTTTGATAAAATGATTTGGTAGACATGTATGGAAAATGTGGTAGCATAGAAAAGGAGGTGAGCTGTTTGAAAAAGTGCCTCAAAGAAATTGGGTTTCATGGTGATGGACATCACCATGAGATTGCATTTCTTTGAGGCATTTTTTCAAACAACTCATTGCCTTATCTATGCTATTGCTTACTATTATTCTTTCATATATTCCTTCCAAGCATCCATAACATACACAAGGCAGTGAACTATTTGAAAAGATGCCTCAGTAAAAAGTGGTCTCATGAAATGCCATGACAAGCAAATGCAATTGGAAGCTGCTCCTACTTATATTACTTATTCTATGTGAATTAATTGCATCACTACTTATGTTGACTTTCTAAACAACTATATTGTAGTTGAAATTTTGTCATCTATCAACATCAAGTTTTTTTTTTTTTTTAGCAAAAGGCTATTGCCTATAAATGTATATTGATATAATAGAAAATTTACATTATAGAGAGATTTTTCAACTTGTATCCAGTTCTACTTTTTTATCATAGCTACTATAGAGCCCTATCATGATACTGATCAAATTTATGCTTGATTTTGTTTTTTTCTTGATCTTACAAATACTGGAAACTATTTTGAGTCCACAACATATTTGGCTCATGACCAAAAAACAAAATGACAAAACATTTGTCATACTCCTGTCTTTGAGCAGATTAATCCATCAATTTTCTTTGACCTTCAATCAAAAACCATTATCACCCTCCATTCTTCAAGTCACAGATTTCACCTTTGATTTTCATTGACCAATATTCACTATGCTTTACATACAAAAATTGTCTCCTTCGAACAAGCTATTCCTCCATCATTTCTAGATTATCATTTTATCCCTGCTCTTCAGCCATATTGTTATCTTCATCCATATTACCTTATGTGGGATGATATTCTGGTCTAATATTAAGATTAATCCCTCTTTCACCAAGCATATTCATAGGTTGGATTGCTTCATCAACATCCAATTGAACAATGTGCATGCCCAACAAGAGATGAGTACTAGCCTCATCTTCTAGCATAAGCATTTGAGGCAGCAGAGGTGGATCATGTACATGAACAAGGAGTGCCATTATAGCCTAGAAAATAACTTTTACTTTCTCTGTTAAATCCTCATCAAACTTGGCTACATACCTTCTTAGTGCATTCAACATCAGAGTAGAGCTTCACCGAGAAAGAAATTTTTTTATTGCTACAAACAATTTTGGAAATGTTGTGCAATGTAGCAAAAAGTGCCTTGGAAACAAATCACCAATGTAACCCTCTCCCTTCCACAAATCATACCTCTAACAATCCTTAGTGAGGACTCCATTTGGTAGAAACTCTTCATTCATAACCTTAGCAGCGACCAATTCCACCATTCTAACATCTTGAAGCAAATCCAATAAATTAGATATGAACACAGAAAGGAATTGAGATGGATAAATTACCCTCTTCACCTCAGATTCCAAAATTTCTTTCCCAATAATCTTCTTAATATTCTTGATGAAGGTTGAGCAATGTCCTTTGAAGACCAGTAGAAGTTCATCATCACCTATTTCTTTTGAAATTGGCAGCTCCCAATCGTTGACTAGAATGAAGACTCTGTAATTTCTCGGGTAGAACTCCATCTGCCTCCTACTACAATTTGCACAGAATACCTTTGGCACCCTAAGCTCACCACTATTGGAAATTTCTTGTGAAAACATAACCTCTCTTCACCCAACTCTTCGCACATGAAACAAACTTATTTGTGCAAATTTAAGCAGCCTATCCTCAAATTTATTTCCCATCTTTAAGTCAGCAATAGCTTTTAGGAAATATCTAATCAAATCATGTACTACTTGTACTCTCATTCCATATATATTATTACATGGCAAGTTTAGAAGAGGTGCAAACTGAATTATGATAAAAAATAAACTAGAGACCACACTTAGCAATGTATATCAACTGATTAAACATATGATAAAATTAGACATGCCTCCATTATCTTTGCTAAATCCTCTTATCAGATAGTACCAAATGTGATTTAATCCCATTCCTTGTTCGCACATTTTGATCCAACTTGCTTTGACACTTGTAACCTGCATAGGACACACACTGTTAATTCAAACAATGGCGATGCTTTCATCCTGAAAGTGGTACATAGATTTTGAGTGTCATTAGGGCTACTTGAAAAGCATATTTTGTACACCTCCCAAAAAGACACATTTTGGATCAAACTGCATGTGTGCCAATTGATACCCAACTATATGCTAGAGAATTCACACGATCTTGCATTACTTGCAATAGTACCATATATTAGATACAAACTCCCACATAATAGCAAGAAATCATGCGGGATGATACCCATCGTACTAAAGAAATATGAAGATTACTATCCCTATCTTCTGCACATGTGATATTGGATTTAACCACAACCTTGAAATATGTTAAATTATACGTCCTGCTATCCTCATAGTCATGACAACTGTACATAAACTTTTTACACCTGTCGTTTGCTTCACAAGACAGCTATAACATTTTAAAAAGTGTATAAGAGAAATCCCTAGATATATTACCTTACACATCAGGCTTGGGAAAATACACATGTCAAACACTTTGCTTAAATTACTACACCTGTCAAACAAGAGCTTTGTACACATGAAAAAAGAGGTTTCCATGTGAATGCATTCCCATTCAACTCTGTACCTTGTACAAACAGAAAATAACAATATTTTCCCACTTAGTGTAACCACAAAATCCAGTGTGTTGTTGCGATTTTGTATTAACCCTTTAAACTTTATCAATAAACTCTGCAATATCTCTTGATAGAACTTCAAAAAATTTAGAACCAAGTGACTCTTCATCATGACAAACTTCCTCACTTAGTTGATCACATCCATAGTTGGCCAAATAATTTGCAACACTATTACCCTCTCTGTATACGTGATTTATTTGATATGATACAAATTTTTCTAACAGTGCCCATATCTACTTCATGATATAGACCAATTTCCAATTCACTAAATGTTTCTATTTACATGCATTTATGATTACCAAAGAATCCCCTTCAACTTGAATCTTTGTAAGCTTACATCAAAGAGCTAATTTTAGACCATAAATCAATGCTTGAGACTCGGCTTCATTATTAGTTCCTTTTTTCAATTTATATGATCTAGCACAAATCACTAAACCCTTATAATCTCTAATGATTACACCTGCTCCTGACAACCCTAGATTCCCTCTAGATGCTCCATCACAATTCAATTTAAACAAGCCCTTTGATGGAGGTGTCCATTTGATTTATTTTCTATTAAATTTTTGAGCTATTTGAAACAAAATTCCTTTAAATGGTAACATAAGGAGTGGCCTACTCCCCATTACTTTAGAATCCCAGTCTATAAATGTTGACCCACAATGCTTGACTTTACTGACATAACCATTTACAACTTCTGAGATTGATTGCTCCAATGTAATCAACAAAAGCTGAAGGTTAAATTTTTCTTTTCGAAAGATAACCCTATTTATTTTCCACCATAAATCCAAAATTATTGATGCTCGAATTATTGACCAGATGCTAGAAAAAAAGGATTTGGTATAAAGAACTAGCCATCTTGAAAACAATTTCTAGAGAGTATCAGGTAATGGTGAATAAAATTTCATTTTGTCAAACACAAAAATCCAACACTTTTGTGCTACCACACATTGTAAGAAAAGATGAGTGACATCTTCAAATTTCTCATTACAAAGTACACATTTAAAAGGATCTATAATCCCTAGCTTAACCACAAGAAGTAGCCAACTTTTGGAAAAATCATAGAATTCCAACAAAAATTGTATGCTCTTTGTTTTCCTACTTGTGCCCCTAACTATGAAATTGACTAATAACCATCTTTGACTGTGTATGAACCAAAATCAAAATTTACCCAGATTAATTTTTCAACTTTAGCTTTAAAATAGACAATCCTTTTTTGTAAAATAGCTTTCAAAAACACCTTGTGCTCATTAGCAATTGCAACCCCAAAAAAATCCTTCCAAGTTACTCTTCCAGATAAAGGATCCACTATATGAATATAATCTCTCACATTAACTCCCAAAATTTTTGATAACAAAACTTTAGTACTATGAAAATCATGTAATTAATTCAAACTTGGAGATCCATTCAACGCATATTTCCAGAAATGTGCCTTTTCCCCATCATTTTCCTCCCAACATAAATAAGGTAGAATTATTTTTCTACAAGAAACTAAGAAATTCCACATCATAGACCCTAAAGGAGGATTTAGAACTGTCAATATTCTTGATGGATTTACATTATCCAAATATTTCAGTTACATTATCTTAAACCATTTCAAGTGAGGCTTAACATACATATGCCAAACCATTTTGCACCTAGTGCCATATTTCTATCCATTATGTTATGCAAACCCGCACCTCCTTTTAGTTTCTCCAGACACATAGTTTCCAATGATATTAAAGGAATTTTATTTTTACTATCCATGTTACCAAACCACAAAAATTGCTTGATAAAAATTTGAATTTGTATTATAATTGATTTGGGTGCTTTTAGAATAGACATAAAATAATTAGGAATTGTAGACAAAACTGTCTTGACCAACAAAATTCTACTAGACAAAGACAACCACTGTCCTTTCCAAGACATGATTCTTATTTTTATGCTATGGATGATTTTGTGCCATTAAGAGATCTTATTCTGCCTAGGAAAAAAGGGTATACCTGTTGGATAAACAAGGACACACAACTGAGAGGGGGGTGAATCTGTTGTAACATAAACTAAAACTCTTCTTATTAATCTTGACTTAATCTCAGATCTGATGAATAAGCAATTAACCATAAACAATCAACACATCAGAGAGAAAAAGAACACAAATATTTTTTTGCATGGAAACCCTGATAGGGAAAAAACCATGATGGATGTTAGTCCACAAGATTATACTCTGCTAGAAGTATAAAATAAATATTAAGGGAAATGCACATGCATTCAGGCACATTTCCTAGAGCTCACTGCTCAATTACAAAAGAGGACTCACTGTCCAACAATAGGATTTGGATTAAAACTATCCAAGATTTGTGAATTGAGAAAATAACTTCTTCATAAGCCTGATTATAGTTCCAATTAAGCTCAACACTTCTTCACACTTCACACATTCTTCTTCACACTCTACTCAACAATCAAATGATATTTGCACATACACACATAGGAGCACACGAATCATCATCTTCAACAATGAACTAATCGCCCTTATATATCTGCTACATTAAATTCCATCAGCACTTCGTCGACCAAAGAAATAAGATATATTTGTATTGTCGGCCCAAATTTACAAATAAAATTTTAATGCGTATCCACCAAGGTCGGCCACAACATAGTGGAGACCCAAATGAATATCTCCAACATAAGAATACTTTAATTAATTACACCTCAAAGATCCACAACACACTACCAACAACATGTCAACCAGGAACAAGAAAAATAGAACATGCACACAAAGATCTTCAACCAAAAACTCTCTAAATAATGTGGACGTACCACAAAGATAGAGGATGATCTAGAGACACCACACAACACCAAGAAACAATAGAGAAGCATCCACAACAATTGAGAAAACAATAATTACACAAAATTCATTCAGGGACACTGACAGAGACGAACAACACATTGTCAGACCACATCATACTCAAAACTTCATGCAGACCTATGAAACTTCCAGTAGATGATCTAGAAACATTCAACATTAGACCCTTAAATGCACATCAGCTAATCTTCAACATACAAAACATGGCACCTTCTTGACCTCCACAATTCCATTGGGAACTAGGAATACTTTCTTTTACAATTTTCTCAATATCCTCAACATATACAGTCTTCAATGCACCAAATGCTAATAGTCTTGACATCAATGAAAACCACATATCAGCAACCATATTCACAACATCCAATAGTCTCGCCCTTTGGAATTGATGGCAACACATGATGTGAAAAATACCATCAACCCAACACACTGACTTCTTTTGCACTTCTCTCATTTGAACTTTTCTCCACAAGAATTTTTCAAGCATAATTTTTCACAATGCTCTTCTACCCCTTTGACATCAATGGAAAAGGTAACCATGAACTTTCAAAAAACACGCTCTGAACCACATATCCGTACATCTGAATACTCCCCCTGAGTAGCAACCATGAAAACATCAATCTAGATCAGAATATAGCAATGAAGCTCTTGGATTGATGCAAATAAATGAATCTTTAGTTCTTATCAGGAGGGGTGATTACCCATAGCATCTCTCTAAGATAATCAAAAGTATCCTTCAGCAATGGCTTAGTAAATATATCTGCAATATGTTCTTTGGTAGGTACATACTCCACTATGACTTCTTTCTCATTCACCTTTTCCCTCAAGAAATGAAACTTAATTGAAATATGTTTAGTCTTAGAGAGTAGTACCATATTCCTTGATATGTTTATTGCACTTGAATTGTCACTGTATATGGAAATAGGCTCTTGATATATCACTCTGATATCTCTCAGCATCTATTTCATCCATATCACTTGAGTATAATTATTTGCAGCAACATTGTATTCTACTTCAATAGTGGATAGAGAAATTGAATTCTACTTTTTGCTCAACCAAGATATTAGCTTCTTCCCTAGGAAGAAAGCACCACCACTAGTACTTTTCTTGTCATCTACATCACCAGCCCAATCCACATCAGTGTATGCACACAAAGTGATATCATCATACTTTGGATACCAAAGTCCAAAGTCAGTTGTTCCTTTAAGATATCTAAAAATTCTTTTGATAGTGCAGTCACATGTGATTCCTTTGGATTAGCTTGAAATCTAGCAACCATACATACAACATTCATAATATTTGGTCTAGTTTGTGTCAAGTAGAGAAATCCACCAATCATTGATCTGTACCAATTTTGATTTTCCTTTGGAGAATCATCATTCTGTGATAGCTTACATCCGGTCACCATGGGAGTACCAACAGGTTTGGAGTCATCCATTCCAAACTTCTTCAGTAGCTCTTTCACATATTTGGACTCAGATACGAAAATACCTTGGTCCAATTGTGTAACTTGTAATCCCATAAAGAACTTCATTTCACCAATCATGATCATCTCAAAGTCACTCTTCATTTCATCAGCAAACTCCGTACATAGATTATCATCTCCTCCAAAAATGATATTGTGTGTGGGAAATGTTAGTATCAAAATGAAACAATAAAAATACACCAATGCAACATTAAACTAAAGAAAGCAAGATAAAATATGAAATCAAAGAGAATTCAAACAAAGCTTCTTCAGAATCGTTCCATTGTCCTCTATCTCCAGGGATTTTCTTGAAGTTGCTGCTCTTAGATTGTGTAAGCAAAGCTTCTCCGAATGGCAACCTGCAGAAGGAGTATGCAAAAGGGAGAGTGCTTCTCTATCCTATATGTTGGTGGAGTGAGATGTTGATGTACGGATATGCACAAAGGTTGTAAATTATGCACAGGGGCTGTGGATTATGGATGCTATTGAAACTAAGCTATGAGGATAATTGGCCATGATATGAGTTGTTAATATGCTAAGCTATGCTATGCTATGATTCTAAAATGCTATGGATGCTAAAAGCCTGTGCTATTTGAAAATTGGCTATAGTTTTCTTGTATGAAAGCTTCCCTCTTTTCAAAGACCCGACAGTCCTTTTTATAGCTTTTTGCAGGCAAGAGCCTGGCTGGCAAAGATCAATGGTTGTGAGATTGTCTAGTAATTTTGAATGGTGAGAGATGGAGAGGTTGAGAGGAAGATGGAAGATGTTGGGAGGTTGGAGAGAAGAATGGAGGTTTGTCTTCAACCCATGGGAACAATTTTGCACAGAAACAGAGAAATTAATTTTTTGTTTTTGAAGTTTGTTTCACGGTTGTTGAAGATAATCCAAATTAAATAAATAGATTTATTTAATTTCATGTGAGTTTGATTTTTGATTTTAGGACTATAGAAAACTTAATTAAATATTTAAAATATTTAATTGTGAATGGACTTTATAAGAATTAATTAAATATTTGGAATATTTAATTGTGAATGGAACTTTAGAGGATTTTTAGAATAGAAGAATATTTAATCTTTATTTAAATAAAATATTCAAGCCAAGATTAAGTGATAATTAATATAAATAAATCGTAATGTTTATTTAATTAATTAAGAAATGGATAAGAAAAGTGATTAAATAAACTTATTTATTTAATCAAAATGAAAGAATGAACAATATAAATAAATTATTTGGATTTATTTATATGTAGATTGAATTAAAGATTTGATTAAATAGTAAAAATATTTAATTGTTTGTTTCACGGTTGTTAATCCAAATTAAATAAATAGATTTATTTAATTTCATGTGAGTTTGATTTTTGATTTTAGGACTATAGATATTTTCTAAATATTTAAAATATTTAATTGAATAGACTTTAGAAGAATTAATTAAATATTTGGAATATTTAATTGTGAATGGAACTTTAGAGGATTTTTAGAATAGAAGAATATTTAATCTTTATTTAAATAAAATATTCAAGCCAAGATTAAGTGATAATTAATATAAATAAATCGTAATGTTTATTTAATTAATTAAGAAATGGATAAGAAAAGTGATTAAATAAACTTATTTATTTAATCGAAATGAAAGAATGAACAATATAAATAAATTACTTGGATTTATTTATACGCAGATTGAATTCAAAGATTTAATTAATTACTAGACTATTGTGATGTGACCATTTTTAGATGTATATAGATATCATCAACAAAAACTTCTATAATCAATTCCTTATCATGATTTAACTTGAAGTATAAGTTGCTATCAGTAGTACCTTTTGTGAATCCAAGCTTTAGTAGATATTTTTCCAATCTAGCGTACCAGGCTCTGGGGGCTTGCTTAAGTCCATACAGAGCTTTCTTCTATCTACAAACCATATTTCCCTTATCTGTTAATTGGAATCCATTTGGATGTTCAATGTACACTTCTTCTAGTTCTCCATTCAAAAATGCATACTTCACATCCATTTGATAGACTTTATAATTTTTGTATGTAGCATAAGTAAGAAATAATCTCACAACTTCAATTCTAGCTATAGGGGAAAAGGTTTCTTCAAAATCAATACCTTCCATTTGAGAATAGCCTTTACATACCAGTCTTGCTTTATTCCGAACCACTTCTCCTTGTTCATTCAACTTGTTTTTGAATACCCATTTGGTACCAATCACATTCTTGTCTATAGGCCTAGGAACCAATAGCCATGTGTCATTATTTTCAATCTATGTCAGCTCTTCCCTTATAGCTTCCAGCCAACATTTATCTTGACAGGCTTCAGTGACACTCTTAGGTTCAATCTTGGATATCAAACAATATTCTTCTGCAATTTTTCTTCTAGTTTGCACTCTTTATTCTTATCTCCTATGATTTTACTTTCAGAATGATTTAGCTTTACGTACCTTGGAGTTTTGGGACTTACTTGGACTTCTAATTCTTCAGATCTTTCTTCTATACTTCCACTTGTCTGTGCCTCTGCACTTGTCTGAGCTTCTTGAATGACTTGATTTACCAGAACAAATTAAGGTTTCTTCACCAGAACATATGGAATAATCTGAAGTAGATTCGGTGTCTGAGTGTTCTTCCCCTAGCTTGTAATGTCTTCGTCTGAATCATAATTGCAATGTCTGGATGATTTGATAGAGTCTTCATCAACTCTGACATTTTCACTTTCAACCATCTTTCTCAGTCTTTTATTATAGCACTGGTATGCCTTGCTCTTAGTAGAGTAACCTAGGAAAATCCCTTCATCACTTCTAGCATCAAATTTTCCTATACCATCATCTCTCTTGATATAACACCTACTTTCAAAGATCTTAAAATACTTGACAGTAGGCTTGTGACCAAACCATAACTCATAAGCGGTCTTACCAGAATTACCATTCACATTTACTCAGTTCAAGGTATACACAATATTACTTACCACTTCACTCTAGTACATCTAAGACACATTTCCTTCCATCATCATGGTTCTGGCAGCATCCAGAATTGTTTTATTCTTTCTTTCTGCAACTCCATTTTGTTGAGTGGTTCAGGGAGCAGATAGTTGTCTTTTAATTCTGTTTTCTTCACAATAAGAGTAGAATTCCTTAGAAATGAACTCACCACCTCTATTAGATCTCAGGCATTTGATTTTCAGACCTTTCTCATTTTCTACCATAGCCTTGAAGCATTTGAATTTCTCTAGAGCTTCACATTTTTCTCTTAAAAAGGAAACCCAAACCATTCTAGAGTAATCATCAATAACCAGCATAAAATACCTTTCTCCATGAATGCTTTTGACTCTTAAAGGACCACAAAGGTCAGTATGCAACAGTTCTAGCAAATTATTTGAATGAAAATGTTTGCTACGGAAGGAGACTAGTTTTTTTACCCATCTAACACTCCTTGCGGATTATATTAGCAGGCTTCACTAATCTAGGCAGATCTCTTACTGCTTGGGCATAACTTATCTTGATAGTGTTGTCAAAATTTACATGACACAATCTCCTATGCCACAACCAAATTTCATCTATCTGAGCAATCAAACAACTTCCACTAGCAGTATTCAAATGAAAAATGTTACCTTGTGTTTTTTTTCCTATTGCAATCAAGTTTCTAGAACTTCCACGTATCTTCCATCTTCTATCTTTGAACTATAGATCATATCCCTTGTGAACCATTTTTCCAACACTCAAAAAATTATTCTTCGGACCTTCAACATAGAGGACATCATCAGTGTTGTCCTTACCACCAAGGCAAATGGATCCTCTACCATGAATCATACTAACATTGTTATCTCCAAATCTTACAACTCCACCATCATACTATTCTAGACTCACAAATTTATTTTTGTCACCAGTCATGTGATGTGAGCATCCACTATCAATGACCCATTCATCTTTTTCTTCAACTTGAGCTGCAAGAGCTTTTTCATCTTTAGTAGATTCAGTAGCCACATGATTATTTTCAATGGTATTAATGAAAGCCCAATCATCTTCTTTTCCATTTAAAATCTGACGAAAATGTCTGATGAAATATGTATAATTTGATGTATCATCAGGTGCTTGTAAAATTTGATGTGTAATTTTCAAATTTTTGAAAGTTTATCCCCGACGTTCATCAAAATTTTGACAAACCTGGGTTTCATCGAAATGTCGACTATCAGTTTCTTCAAAATTTTGACAAAACATGAAAAATAGAAAAAAATCAAATTGTGGCCGACATAAAGAAAAGTGAGTTCATGCATGATTTATTGCGATAGTGTGTTGCTCTACTTGAGACAATTTGTGGAGAACTAAGGACAATTTTCTTGGGAAAAATAAGAAAAAATTCAAAAAGATATCGCTAGGTTGAGGGTAGTCATTGTCTTTTTGCAGAATTTAGTTGTGAAGTCAGATTTGTAGTTCCAGGTTTGAAAATCATATTTTAAAGCAACATCTCATCAAATTTCATTTTTAGACATTTAGGTTTTTGAGAATTTCATGTCTAAATTTTGTTGTGTGGAATCACCATAAGATCACAACCAAGGAACAAATTCTTGTGACTATAATTATTTGATCCATAACTCTATTGGTCATGTGGCACATTTGTGCTATAGCAAATACAAGATGCATTCATGTGTGACCCAAGTTTAATGTGGCTATGTTGTGATAGAAATGGAGGCACTCATATAATGTAGTTAATTTAGGTTGTATAATGTAGGTGTCAATCATCATTGGGTGCATTCAAGTTGTCTCAAGTTTAACAGGTTAAGATGTAATTATAGCATAATTGAAGAGTGATTACCTCTTGCTGCAATAAAGAGCCTATAACTCTGGTTGATATGCAGAGTGGTTGTGTTATATCAATTATGTAGTGCATTCAAGCACAACCCATGTTTAATGGGCTATTCTAGAGAGTGACCAAGATTTTCTAAACCTTATGAATGTTACTTAAAAGTGTATAGCTTAAACTACAAACCAAGTTTGTTACATACTTGAATGCAATCTTGGGTTACTGCAAACTATAATAATGTGATCTACTAATAACCAATATGGAAAGTATTAAAGGAAGATCCGTGATATATATGATACATTTCCTTGATCAGGTTTACATACCTTAATGATCAAACACAAGATTCCCACACACTCTAGGATATAATCCAAGATCATACCACAACTTTGTCAAGACAACTAATTTTCTGACCCAAGATTTAAGGTTGTTTTTTAATACCAATAAATGCATTGGTAAGAGCATGATTAGGGTACAAACCCTAGTCCTCTGTAGAAACATAAACAATAACTATAGAGGATTAGTGAGGTTTCAATACCAGAAAGATTGCAACATTGTAGGTAATAACAAAATCTTGCAATCTAAAGATTGTAGCCAATAATAAGCACACTATGTAGCTTAGTGGCATTTGTAAATGTAATCTACGGTAAGAAGAATGGTAGTCACTTGAGATGTGACAGTCAAAAAGAGGCTGAGCAGTGACAAGATAATAAAGCTCAAACCTTGCATAGTAAAGTGGAGATTTTAACAGTGAGTCTCCTTACCCCCTTGCTGACCTTAAGGGTTTTTCAAATGCTTTTGGTAGTGTTAGACAAGCAAATGCAATCAGGGAATGACTGTCCAAATGAAGTAATAGTGGTAATCATAGGTTCAATGTTTCTTCTTAGCGATTAATGTATAATGGAGGTAGTGGATTGCATGTTTGAGCAGTGTTATGAGACTCATCAAAGATGGGAGAATAGTGAATAATACCTTGTGGACTATGAAGTAGTGTCATTAAGGTTGAAGGATCTTAAGAACTACAATACCATGAAAAAATGAGTCCCCTGTAGTAAGTAGGCAGTCTATAGGGAATAATTTGATTTTATAGAAGGATTCTCATGAAAGAAATCTTCAAGTGATAGTGAGTGAGTTGTTTAAGATTGTAGCTGAGGGTGCAATACCTAGTCTTAAAGGAAGTTAGTAAAGCAGTAAATGTGCAAGAAAATCAAATCATGTACACAACAAACAATTCACAATGTTATCTTGCATAATGCCTTGAGTTTGAAGACAAAAATCTCATTGTATCTTCATGATGAAAGTGGTGACCTTAATGGTCAATCACTGGCAACCATGATTTTAAAACATGCTATTGTGCTTATGGAGGCAACATTTTAAGCAAGACAGTGAGTGGTGGTTTGGAACAATGGAAGGTATGAAGGACTTGCTTTATATGCATACTATGCAGTCTAGCTTAAGACACCGTTCTTAGAAGAGATTGAAGGTGGATTATGGAACTCAAGGGTTACCATGAAAATGATTAAAGCAAAGACTCAGATCTATTTAAAAGCCACGGTCATGAAGATATTAAAGATGCCACATGAAAAACCCTAGTAGCTGGAGTAAAGAATACAGTTCAAAAGAGGATAGTGTGTTGGGGTAGATTTAGGAGATCTCCACATTATCTAATTATAGGAAAATACGTCATTTATTTATTTTTTTAATTAAAATAAATCATTTTATACCCTATATAGGATACATTGATACTTCAAAAGCCTCTAAAGGAATTTGAGATTATGCAAATATATGTCATGTAAATAACTAGATTACAAATAGTGGGGGGAACAATGTAATATTTGTTGAGCAGAGCAGGAATGAGATAAGCATCAATGAATCCTATGGCTCCTTTCACGCACATCTCCTCACCGTTCTTTGTCATTCTTTACGGAAACACTTCTCCATTTTGGCGGTCTATGCTTGAAAATAATGTTTTGACAAAAGTTTTAGAGTATGTTTATTAAAATGAAAACTCCATTCTGGTGGGCTATGCCTGAAAATAAGATTTTGACAAAAATTTTAGGGTATTTTTATTAAATTTTTAGAGTATTTTGGCGGGCTATATTCTTGATTCCTTAAATGATTTATTCAAATGGATTCTGACTAAATAAATGACTAACTATTTAGTCATTTTTATTTGTATGACTAAATAATTTTTAATCAATGGCCAAACTAGTAATTTATTTACTCATTTATAGCTGAGTTGCAAAAAATGAGAAAAATTTAGTCATTTTTAGTTGTGACTAAAAATTTTAGTCACCTAGTCATTTATTTTTCAAATTCTACTAGTGTGTGCTTCCTTATGTGATTAGGGCTCTCTCAATGTTGAGGCCCCTAGGGATAAACTCGTCATAAGAAGTGACACATTGCATCTTTAACTAAAAGGATAAATCCGTATTGACATTAGTAATGATGATTCTGACTTTTGCTCCTTAGGAATGGGTCACTTGCTCTTACTAGCTCGCTACCTCCATCGTTGTAGGAAGTTTGCAATCAAGTTCAATATTCTAATTTTAGGAGTCTTAACGGTTGGAAATCATAGTAAAATCAAAATTTAATAAGTTTTGGAATTAGCATTTTAAAGTGTTTTTTGGGGTCATTAACTTTAGACTATCTTCTCTTTTGCAGGGGTGGTTGCATGCCAAATTTTTTTGATGTAAAATATCAGAATTATTAGATTTTGTTACCTGTCTATGAATAAAAATTATTGGAGTGTGAGTTTGATATTTTTTGAAGATCTAAATAGTCAAGCTTGGTAAAGAAAAATCATGCCAAATAATATTAGTCTAGAGCAAAATGAAGAGACACTTAATAGATTGTGGCCTAGATTGAAAAGAAAGGGTGATGGGGAATGTTATTTTCCTTGCAATAATTGCAAGGGCTTAAAGATGAGACAACTTTTAATCACAACAGCTAAGAAACATTGTAGGCAGCATGGTCATGTTGAAGGGGGGCATGATTATCATCCATTGGTAAGTTGTTCATTATATGTGTTTATTGATTGAATTTGTAAATGTTTATATTGTTTTAACATTTTATATATATATAATCACTTGATCATGATCATGGTTTATTTGTGTCTATCATTATTATAAAGGTGGGGTGCCCTAGGAAGATGGATTATCACGGCCCGAGAATGTGGTTTTCGCCGATCTAACATGGAGCCGCGGAATATCTAAGATGAAGCACGATCCTATGACTGGCGCACCGTGAAAAACAAAAGACGATAATGGCACGAATACATTGATCCATAAATACATTTAGTGGCAAGATTTGACTGCTAATTAATCGTGATGACTTTGATGATGTTCATACTTTACTCCGTGACTTGAGAAGGCATACAAACCCTTTATGAAGGCTCCCAAACAACTCTTTCTCTCGCTACATTGTTGTTGTTGAACTTGAAGGTTATGAATGGTTTATCAAACATAACAATCTCACGATGTTAAGGTATGTCATATATGTCATCTTTTTTCATCTATTTTAATTGTTGTTAGTTCATCACTTGTAAATAAAGGATGAAATATGTACCATTAATAATATTTATATTAAATTTTTTTTTTTGTTGTAGATTGATTGGTAAATTTTTGTTACCACCATCAAATATTTTAATTACCATACTTAGATGACATCCGCCATTATGAAAGATATCATAATGGAGTATCAAGCACAGATGCATGTCCCAATGATCATAAATACTGTATAAACAACAAGAATCGCAACAGAATTCCCAAAGTGTCATATCATGTGAGAACAAATAGATCAACTAACAAAAAGGTGCCTTGCAAGGTTCTTTGTTATCTTCCCATTATTCCACATGATGCAATGATTATTTAGGTGTGAAAGTTTAGTGCAATTTATGGATTACCATGCACAAAAATAGAAGTGAGATGGAATTCTTCTAATGCTTGCGATGGTTCTACATTTAGGACATGGAAGAAAAATTGGGCCACACTTTTGCAAAGAATAACTCACCCAGCTACTGAGAGCAGATAGTGTCAATCCATTTGGAGAGCTGAGATCTATTTACTCAGTGTGGCCTATTTTTGTTATCAACAATAACATTCCTCCATGGATGTCAATAAAGAGGGAGCACATAATGTTGTCAATGATTGTTACAAGCATTTGTTTACATCATTTTTCTTTAATGTAGTAGCATCTCATTTGTCTTATTTGTTGCATAATGACTTATATTTTTTTTCATTCAATAGTCATGTACATTAATTTACATATATTGCAATAAAATGGTTATAATAATTATGTTATGTTTATGTTCATTCAACTAGATAAGTACCAAGTTAAATATATGAATGTATATATCGAGCCTCTTATCGACGAGTTACTAAAGTTATGGAATGGCGTCACTATGTATGACGTCTCTAGACTAATAGGACAAAGACAATTTCAATTCCATGTAATGCTTGTATGGAAAATTCATGATGACCCAGGGCTAACACATTTTTGTGGCATGTTATAACGTTCGACTGCACTTTAACAATATTTAATTTGATGAAGTAGATATCATGCATTTTTTTAAAATAATCTATTCATTATATATAATTATAAAAATTGACATATTTAGTCCAATTATATATGATCTTGCAAGTCTTCAAATAAAGGGAAAATTTTCATGTCCAATTTGTGGTCCAAAGATGAAATCTCGTCGTTCAACAAGTTTAGGAAAGGTGTGTTTGATGAGTATAGGAACTTCCCTCCATAGAAATCATAAGTATTGAACTATTGAAAACATATTTTACAATGGGAGAGGAGACTACATCAAAACCATGAAAAATGTTACCTCACCCATGGAAGTTGGAATATAATAGAATCAATCGTAAAGGTTATACATCGAATCAAATTGTTTATCTATCATATATGATATGTTTTGAATTTATATTTTTATATTGTGTTGTGTTTACTCATGTTGTAATTGACAATGATTGTCGTTGTTAATTTGTTTAACTTATATGCTTCATGAAGGTCATCAAGGCATTAATAGCTGGCTTCCACAGGGACTAAAAGTTATCCCGGACAATTTAGTAGGTTGCCCTATTATGAGTAGCTACAAATTGTGCATTTGTTTGATACAATGCATATCAGAAAGAATATAATAGAAACGTTATGGAAAATATTGGATGGAAGGCATGACAAAGAAAAAATTGTCAAAATTTGTAGTGACATTCAGGAAGCCAATACAATGAAAAATGTCATTCAATTAAATAGCGATGGAAAACAAATTAATATAAGTGACCTTCCTTGGTTATTAACAAAGCAGCAAAGCAATGCTATAAAAGAAGTCATACAAAAAATTCGATTTCCCACAGGATTTGCTGCGAACATAAACAATATAATAACAAAGAAAGGTGAATTTGGGTCAAGGATGAAAACACATGATTGGCATACCTTCATTAAGGTAATTATTCTAGTATATTATATACACTTTTATAATGCATGTAATTTTCAGTGTATTGTGTTTATTACTTTTGGAAAAAATAATGAAAAGATCATTTTATAATTGTTACAATACATTCTACCTCTATCTCTCCCAGACAATTTTGACAACAATGTCAAGCAAGTTATATATGATCTTGGAAAATACATGAGTAGCGACATTTGTTCAATTCATTGTATACATCTTATAATTTCCATTTGTTTTACTTGTTATGTAATATAATGTATATTTTTGTTAAATATCATTAATATATTTGTGCCTTGAATCACTTGTAGATGGTTGTCATCTAAAGAAATCCATAAAGAAGATATAAATTATTGGAAGATAAAAATTCTTTGTCTAATGTGTGAAATGAAAAAGTGTCTACCTTCGACATTTTTCAATGCATAAGAACACTACCTCATACAGTAGGTTGAGGAGATTGAATTGTGTGGACTTGTACACACAAGGTCAATGTGGATGGTTGAGAGGCACTTGAAATTTTTGAAGGCTTTGGTTAGAAAAAGAGCACATCCTAAGGGTTCTATGATGGAGGGATATACGGTATACCAGACCATGGTGTACATTAGTGAATATCTTCCTAAGTTTCTAGCAAAGATTCATGTAGATCGCATTTGGGATCCCCACTCCATTAACAAATTCGAAGGGGAGTAACTAATGGAGAGAGGTAGATTGAGGAAAGTGAGAGGTAATTATAAGATGGTCATAGAGATTAAATGGAATATATTTTACATATGGTTTTTATGTATATTGTATTTATTTAATTTTTAATCTTTAATATACATCAATTATAAATTAAGGTCGTATACTGTGGTATTTAACTAATTATACGTCATTTGTGAATTTCAATTTTTTTTGATACAGTTGGTCGAGAGTGGGATGCACTACATTTGTACATCACCAACAATCTTGATTGGATGACGATATGGATTGAATGATGTCAACAATCTGGTCACACATTAACATGGGAAGGTGTGGTTTCATTGGTTAAAGAAGCTCATCGTAATGGAGATTCCAATGTTAAATAAAGGGAAATTGATTTAGCATATGGTTTAAGAGATAAATAGGTACATATAAATATATTAATCACCCATATTATTTAATTATTTTCAATTATATTGATTTATATATATGTTGAGATTGTTTTCTTTGCATACATTCAGCCAAGAATAAATATGTTTATCAACTAAGAATATTGCAATAATTTTTGCATGTTTGACATATTGCAGGTGAAACACCACAAGGTTATGTGGTGCAATGGTCATAAATTTTGAATCAAAATGTTGGATGACATGAAGAAAACTTGTGATTCTAGTATAACTGCAATATTTTAGGTGACTAATGTTTCATCTAGAAGCGACATACATCCAAAAGTCTCAGAAAATCGATACTATGGGATTTTGGATGATATACTTGAGTGTGACTTTAAGTCCTTCAGATTAATTATGTTCGTCGTCCTATGGTACATGCTATGATTGAATGAAAATAATCCTAAGAGAATTTTTATTGAACATGATAATGGATTTACCATGGTTAATACAAGGTTGATCGAGCGAGCTGGAAATGAGCCCTATGTTCTTCCAAGCCAATGTGAGCAGGTATTTTACTCAGAGGTTCCAGGTAAACCAGGTTGGTCATTTGTTGTTAGACATGATTCAAGAGGAAGGCCAGTAAAGTATAATGTGGTGGAAAAAGAAGATACCAAAGAACTAGAAGATGATGTAGATAATGATCAGGACCAACAGTTAGTTGATGATGTCCCTGACGAAGATGTCAAAGAGGAAATAGATCATGATGATGTAGGAGTTAATGTTCATGAAGATGATATCCATGTGGATGATGACATTATCAAAACTAATATTGATGATGATGATGATATGATATGATCAATCCTTACAATGTCAAATTTGGATTGGATGATATAGACAAAGAGTTGGATGAAGAAGAAGATCAATGGCATTGAAATGTATAAGTTATGCGATTATATTATCTATTTGATATTAATTTCTTGATAGAATTATATTTGAATTATGTGGTTACATAATTAATTCATGATGTTTTTAATTTTTATGCCATTACATAATTAATTTAATGATGTACTTTTTAATGTTTGAAAGGTCAAAAAATTAAAACATTTCAATAGTGATGTTAGCAACCTTGAAATTAGTGTGTTTTATGTTTCATGTGATCATAAAAGATTAAAAAGTCAGTTGTAGAGGTGGTTGTTCAGTGGTTGACATGTAAAGGCCTTTAAAAGGCATAAAGTGATCATTGTAATGGTTGTTGATAGTTGAGGATTTAAAATACAAGCTCTTGACATTCAAAAATCTATGTTTTTCTTCAATTTTTTTGTATTTTTCTTGTTATGCAGCACTGTACAGTCACATGGAGCCATATTTTGATGTGAAATCAATTCTAGGTCATGAAGATATGTGTTAGCTTTGATTTGAATATGATTGAGGGCTTAAGGCATTGATTTGAGTTAGAAAGTTTCATTTCTTTGCATAAAGCCCAGTTACCCTGTTTTTGAGGGTTTTGTAGTCCAAACATGATATAAAGGGGGTCTTACACTTTTTGTGATTATTTTATCTTGTGTAAGAGGCTCCATGGATACTATTGTAATTGTAGGATGCATGAATAGGGTGTAGGATGAGAAATAAAGAAGGTATAGTGACTGTCCTCAAGAGTTTTGTGAAGAAAAGCATGTGAAATGAGAAGTTCTAGCCTAGGTTTCAACAAAACATGTATGAGAGATCTGATTTTATGAATTTTTATCCATGTGCAGACCTAATGGGTTGTTTCTGAACACTGAATACAAATTATACACACACACACATATATGTATGTATGTATATATGTATATGTGTTTTTAAATGTAAATGTAAATGCAATTAAGGGATGCTCTCCTAGAACAATAAATGCAACATATCATTAAAGAAATCTATATCTATGTATATAAATGTGTATTTCTAAATGCAAGTGTAAATGCAAAGAGCATATGGTTTTGTAGTGTTATAGATACAACATATCCATAAATTAATGTAAGTGAAATTCTAAAGTCTTCAACACATATAATATGAAATCGATCAAACTATTAAACTACATGAGAAATAAATGAAAACAGTAAATGCATATGTATGTGTATTTGTAAATGTAAGTGTAAAATAAATAAGAATAATGAAAATTATAAAAGAATACAAGGAAAGGTTTAGAGTTTAGAGTGGGAGAGAGATAGAGGGTAGAGGGTTTAATGGTTAAGAGTTTAAGGGTTAATGGTTTAGGGTTTAGCGTTAAAGGTAGAGGGTGTTGGTTTGTTTTTTACACTGTAACTAGGTTGGTCTTCTAATCTACCTATGGGATTGCCAATTCCAATCAAGGGCAGCTCAAAGGACCTAGACCAAATGAGGAGGACTTTTAAAATCCTCCTACACTTTGGGCTCTGCAAGACCTAGGAGGGTGATCCCTTAATGTGTTTACAACCTCTGCACCAATATCATAAACAACATTAACACATAACAAATAATCCCATTGAATAGCTCAACACAATAGAATAATATTGAATAAAATTGGTTGTTCACCTATAATATCAACTATGTGGAGCATGAGATAACTACAACACAATCCATAGTAAAATATAGTCATTAATTTTCAATTTTTAGCAAGCTCTAGGCAAAGAAAAACAATTATTGAACAACACAAATAAGTACAACTTAGATCAATGCCATATATCCATTACAGGAGTCAAATTCATAAGCATCTAAACATTTATGACAGATTTAATACATAACATATAACTTATAAGATCACTGACAATATTGCATTACAATTTCATCAATGTGCATTCTCACCCAATACTACTTATCAAATCCTTATAGAAAACATATCCACCTATAATCCCATTCAAGCATTTTAATTAATTCTTTGAATTAAAGCTAAAATAAGGATTATACACACCACAATAGTGAGATGAATCCCTCTCTCTCTCACTCTAATCCCTCTATCTCTCTCCCTCTACCCATAACTCCTAAACTCCTAAACTCCTTAACCCTAAACCCTAAACCCCCTTAATCGTGAACCTTAAACCCTTAACCCTTAAACTCTAAAACCCTTAAACCCTCTACCCTCTACATTTAACCCTCTACCCCATATCTCTCTCCCACTTCTCCTCTTTCCCTATCTCTCTCAAGTCTCACCCTCCTACCCCTTCTTCCTCTCTCTCTCACTCACTCTTATCTCCTCCTCTACCCTTAACCCTTAACCCTCTACCCTCTACCCTTAACTCTCTACTCTCTATCTCTCTCCCACTTCTCCTCCCTCTCTCTCATGAATCCTCTTATCTCTCCCCTCTACCCATAACCCATAACCCTAAACCCTTAAACCCCAAACCCTTAAAACCTCTACCCTCTAATCTCTCACTCTCAACTCACTCTCTCTATCTCCTCCCTCTACCCTTAACCCTAAACCTTAAACCCTTAACCCTAAACTCTAAACCCTTAATATTAGGTGTGCATTAAAACATTATAAAAGTATAATTTTTGGAGTTCTATTAGGAATTGAATGATAAAATGACGATGAATGGGAAAATTTGAGGCACTTAATATTTTCAACTATAAAGTTAGAGTTCAATTAGGATTAGTGTTCACTTAGGGTTAGGTTTAGGGTTCAATTAATGTTCAATTTGGGTTAGGATTGAGGATGAGGTTGGGGTTTAATTAAGGTTATGAATTCAATAAGAGTTCAAATAGGGTCAAGGTTAAGGTTAGGGTTGGGGTTAAGGTTCAATTAGGATAAGAATTAGTGTTAGGGTTAGGATTAGAGTTCAACCTAGTTCAAAGTTAGGGTTATGGTACAATTAGGACTAGTGTTCAATAAATGTTCAATTAGGGTTAATACTTAATTAAGGTTAGTTTTAAAGTTCAATTAGGGTTTGGGTTAGGGTTGGGATTATGAATCAAGTAGGTTTGGGTCAAGTTTTGATTAGAGTGAGGCTTAGGGTTTAGTTAGAGTTAGGGTTAGGGTTAGGGGTAGAATTCAATTATGCTTAGTGGTCAATTACAATTAGATTTATTGTTCAATTAGGGTAAGGGTTAGAGTCCAAATAAGGTTAGGGTTTAACTAGGGTTAGTATTAGAATAGAATAAATTTTTGTGTTTAATTATGATATCTAGAATTTGGTATAATTTTAGAAAATGAAATGATTTGGACACAAAAAAAAATAGAAAAGTTGATTTTATATAGATCATATTTCTTAATTTATTCTAAAATTTTAATTAATAATTGTTTAATTAATATAAAATGAATATTTAATTTATTTAATTTAATTTAATTGTATTAGATACTTAGTGAAACTAAATAGATAATAAATATTTTATGGATTTTAAAAATTAGAATTTAGTTTAATTTTATTTGTAATGTCAAATATTAAAATTTTAGATTGAAATACTTAATTTATTTTAAAATATTTATAATTAATGTTCAATTTATAAACTAATATTAAGAAATTAATAAATATAACCCGTGGCATAATGTATTAAAGACACATCAAAGTATTTATCATTCCTTCGGCTTCACCAGATGAGACACGTGGCACTCACTCATGATATCGCGATTTTGCAATTTTTGATTGCAGGACGGTGGGGAACGACTGAGATGTGGCCGGAATCAACTTCTAATCTCCTATCATAGATCTTCTTTGACTTGACTAGTTTCCCTAATTTCGCTGCTTTTTCTCATTTTTAATGAATTTCCCCCGGCCTTGTCAAATATTTCATTTTAAATGTTTTGCTTTGGAAGCAATGAAACATTTAAAATATATTGCACAAAAATTTCCTCGAGCCCTACTTTGTATAGTCCACATGGCACTCACCCATGATTTTTAAATCAACCAAAGCACCATCACAGGATGGTGGGGAACGACTTAGATCAAAGGACAGTTGATGAACAGTTGCACAAATTTGATCCCCCAGATGGGACACGTGTCGCTCGCCCATGATATTGCCATCCTACAATTCCCAATCACGGGATGGCAGAAAACCATTGATCTTGAAGGAATTTTGATCGACGGTAGAACAAATTTCATCCTTCTGAAAATAAGACATTCATTAAAGGGAAAGGGGACATTACTAGGCGGATGGAAAACAATGACATAAGTTTTTTTAAAACCGTTCAGCACAGGGCCAACAAAGACTTAGGAAAATAAAAACCGCGTAGGAAATAAAATATTAAGAACAAAGGGACCAGGCCTAAATAGAATGATGGGGCATAAGATGTTTTTAAAACCCTTCAAAAAAGGTAACAGTGAAATAGATCCTGACCAAGGCATTAGGTAAACACAATGGTTTAAGATGAAGACAAAGCTAAAACCCTAGCCCTAAGAAAATTTCCAATACCATGAAAGACCAGTGACATAAGGTAGGGTATGAGTGAAACATTAGGAACAAAATTTGAAGTTCCATCAGTACATGAGAACCTCTAAATGTTATATGAAAAAAACATAAATACATTCATGAAGAAGTGAAATAAGTAGTATTTTTTTGTTTCAAATAAAATATCACAACTCTCCACTATAAGTATATCATTTAAAACTAAAATTATCATTTAATAAAATAAGACACTCATTTAAACAAGTATTGTTATCATAGTGAAAAAATATTGTTCTTATGTGTACAAAAATTGGGGTAGAAATGTACATGTTGGTATCTTTTTTTACTACTCAAAAATGCAACTAGGTTTGTCTTCTAATCTACCTATGGAATTGCCAATTCTAATTAAGGGAAGCTCAAAGGACCTGGACCAAATGATGCGGACTTGAGCAAAGCCTCCTACACTTCGGGCTCTGCAAGACCCAAGAGGGGGATCCCTTAATGTGTTTACAACCTCTGCACCATTATCATAAACAACATTAACACTAACAGATGATCTCACTTAATAGCTCAACATGATAGGATAATACTGAATTAAATTGGTTGTTCATCAGTAATATCAACTATCTGGAGCATGAGATAATTACAACACAATCCATAATATAAGATATTCATTGATTTGAAATTTGTAGCAAGCTCTAGGAAAAGACAAACAAATACTTAATCATACGGGTAATTACAACTTAGATCAGTGCCATAGATCCATTACAGGAGTCAAATTCATAAGTATCTAAAGATATATGACAGATTTAGCGCATAACATATGAAATCCTCAACAAGATTGCATTACAATCTCATCAATATGTATTTTAACTCAATGCTACTTATCAAATCCTTTTACAAAACATATCCGCCTATAATCCCATTCACGCATTTTAATTAATTCCTTGAATTAAAGCTAAAATAGAATCATACACATCACAATAGTGAGATGAATGAAACAACCCTTAGTTATTTATTCAAAGTTCAGATATGCATGTATAGTGGAGAGACATGAGTTTGAATTTATCATTGCAATTCAAATGCTAGTACTGTTATATAACATTAAATCCCCATGAACTCAAAACCTAAATTGCACTTTTCTCTAAAACCATCAATCTTTACAATTCACTCTGCAACTTCACTTAGACTCGACCAAAATTATCTAACTTGCTAACCCATACTTATGACCTTGAAATCCTTATAGAAAATGAAGGAGAAAACAAGCATCGAGCCAAAAATTACACATGTCACTAGCCAATTGGAGCACCTGGTGATATTCCAAAAATCATTACAACAACAATCACCCTAGAGATTATTCTTGTTCATCATGTCAGCTGAGAAAAGTTGATGCAATAACAAAAAACTACAAGAAACCCATGCCGAGAATGTCATCAATGCAAAACTAGAACCGTTGTAACCGCAACATCTAATTTACCACCTGTTAGCAACTCATTCCTTTAACTCTTCCTCAATCAAATACTTAGCTACCCATTTCTGGTATTCTTCATTAGTTGACCAATCAAAATTAATCTCCTCATTTACCTTTGTACTATAAGCCATGTATTTTACCGCTACCTAATTTGCATCTCTTTCAAAAGATTCTAAAAATGAGCTGGTACTAATAATCTTATCCATACAACTCACCAACGAATCATCATAATCTGAGTCATCACAAATTAATTTAATTTGATCATTGATGACCTTTCTTGATCCTACCATTGTTGGAATGTTCTGACTTTCCCCTACCCATCAATTATATCAGGTAACAATGTGTTACCCCAATCATTGAAATTCTTCACCAACTCCCTAATGTTCCTACTCAAGTCATATGGTAAGGTCTGAAAACATTGCAATGATTTTACTAACACATGAGTAGGCTTTAACAATTGGGGCCTATTATTTATCTCAAACCTCGAGGCTTTATACATGATATCCAAATCATTGGCCCTAGGGATCCAATTTTTAATTATTGGTATCACTACCTCCTAATCCTTATCAATATTCTTTATTGCTTCCAACAACAAAGAATATAAAGAATGTATAGATAGCAATTTACTATCTACCTTTTCATTTAAATGCCTCAAGACAGTAGTAACAATATCCTTTTCCTTTGAAAGAAATCCCTCCTCTCTTACCTTTACTAATGTCTGTAATTCATCAACTTTTTGCATGAGCTGCTTCTTCATAGGAGGGGTGAGGGCAGGATTCTGACTGGGAGACCCTGGTGTGGAAACAATTGGAGAAGTAGGAGGCACTGACCATGTTGTGGAAGGTAATATACTGGTCCCTGGAGCACTTGATGTCTCCCTAATCTGTCTATACCTAAACCTTTCCACCTTAGTTTGCAACTCAACATTCCTCTGTTGCATCTTGTTGTATTCTTCAATCAAAATGTTATACTTCTCCATTAGGCTTTTCTTTTGAACCTCCTCCCTTTTAGCAATCTTTTGGCCAATTTGGCCACATTCACAGTCAAATTAGTGGCCTCGGTGGTTGAAGTCTTTGAAGCTCTCTTTATTATTAATCATCCTTTGAAATTTGGATTAATATCATAAACATTTGGTTTTCTCCCTTGTGGGGCCAATGCCCAAATTTCCAAAGTTTCATATTCCTCACTAAAGGCAAATTTTTGCAATGCTACCTTGACTTCTTCTTCAGAGTCTTGAAAGGGATTCTTGGACTTCATAATAGTATTAAAGGCTACTGCATCTACAAGATTGCCCCAGGCACTTTGAATTTTGGACCTGGTTGTGGAGGCACCTTCATTATTTTCTTTCCTTTTATGTCCACTTCTTCTTCATCACTACTACTATCATTTTTCCTCTTGTAAATGGACCACCTTTCTGTACGCTGGTATACTGGACTTGTTTCAATTGGCCTAACACCTTGTTCTTGTACACCTAGACTCAATTCTAAGTTTATCTTCTTGGTTCTTAAGGTTCCCATAATCTCTTTGAAGTTCTCCGTCAGAAAATCAATTTTCTTATGGTGGGGACTGAACTCCAATAGTGGATCATACTTGGGATCCATTTTATGCACAACATCTAGTAGCTAACTATAAGCTATCCATTTCTTCTTGTTCAACTCCTGTCTATTTAGGTTGAACTCATTTCTAATTAGGTCCTTAGGGAAGTTGAACTCATGCACAAATTTTCTAGCTTTTATTCTTTTTCTGTAAAGAGCAAAGAAACCCTCAGGATCATGTTGCCACTTTGGACTACATCTCAAATGGTAATCAACAAAGAATTTATCAAAATGCGTCCAACCTCCCTTTGAAAATGCAAAATCAGACACCACTACATAATCTGGGAAAAATGTTCCTTTACCCCTTCCAATGAGGTTGCCCTCATGAATACAACCTATTTGCCACATAACTTCTATAAACCCCACTCTTGGTGGTACATTGTATGGTAGTATATGAGGGGTCCTTGAAAACCATATACTCTCAAAACAGTGTTGATTGGGTATGGGATAATGTCACCCCAGTTATGGAAAACCTTCAATTCTGGCTTCCTCCCCTTTGGCCTAAGGAAATCATGTAATTCCTTAGGGATCATAGGTACATTCACCATCAATCTAGCCCTTAATCTAGAAGCAAAACAATTATCAAATTGCACATAACTAGTGCTTTCCTTATTACAAGATAAATCTGCAGCCCATATCTATACTGGCAATCTTTCTCCATCAACTGATTGCCTTAATTTCATCTTCTTAGAGAAGAAGTCAGCATTCTTAAACAAAAACATATGCATCAGTATAGAATACCAAAAGAATTGAGTGTCAGTATCATTTTTCTGTAGCTTAGATAGCCCCTCATGCATCCTCTCAGCCAAGAAAGAAGCAAAGTCATAGGTCACAGAGAAGTTAGGGTGTTGTATTTGCACCCCTATGAACATGTATGCAATGGGAATTACCGCACCGGGACTGAAACCCAAAATCTGACACAATGAATAGAAAGTGGCCAGGAAATGGTTTGCAAAACAATTCAATCTGAAAGGTTCCTGGTCACTAGGGCTAATATGAAATCTAGAACCTCCTGCCCTAGCCAGATGAGGTGGAAGCAACTTATCTATAAAAAGAGACTTCATCTGTGCATATTCTTGCTTCATTTCCTCAATATTGATAGGAACCAAGTCTTCACTCGGTTCACTCAAGTCAAAAATCTTTTGGATATCATCTCTGTTAATGTTTAATAGAACCCTTCCATCATTATCCCTAATTACCCGTGTGACTAGGTCATACCTTGTGGCCACTGCCCTAAGTAGGTCTACATCAGGGAACAAATTTGGTACCACTAGCTTCTCCATGTCATACATCCATCCATTGGAAAAGGGGTGAGGAAAATTCCTTTGTCCATACCATAATTTGAACATTTCCCAGCTGGTGAGGGGAACCCTAGCATCAACAATGTTGGAGCAATTATACACTAACCCTTCCCCCAGGATTTTCCCTCGCAATCAGAACCAATCCTTTCTTTCTATCATTCATTGACAAGAGAAATTGATCCAGGAAATCATTGTATAGGTTTCTTTTTAAATATTCAACTTGGCCAGAATGCTACTTGGGTGGTGCCATCTCGAAAAAACTAGGGCTTCATTACAATGTTACACTTCAAGTTGCTAGGACTAACTAGAGATAGGAAATTACAGAAAAAATTACTATAATTTCTCACAGTCTATAATTAAACTATATCCCTAACACGTTTATCAACAAACTCACTGACAAACACAGCCAATCCTTTCCCAAATTCAAGTGCAGAATGACTGGGAAGCACAAAAAATAAAGTCACAACTTTGTTCACATAAACCCCAAATTTTGGTTGCAGAAACTCGCAATTCCACCTTCGGCTCTGAAACTGCTCCACAAAATAGTTAAATGCTTTGTGATACAAACAAAATAAGAAAATTGATTTTATTTCGATCAAATCACGCCAGCAAATGTCTCATCCACCATTAAAGCTCAATTGCATGTTGCACGAACGACTCCAACCATATTTGATGCAGATTTAAATTTGAGCCATCAATCCTTTAGTTTGATCAAATCATCGACGGCGACCTTCAAAATAGGTTGACATAATTGCCAACATGGTAATAAGGGGCCCACCATGTCATACGCCATGAAGGAAATCCATGTGGTAATTTCCTGTGATATCACAATCCTGCAAAGCACCATCACGGGATGGTGGGCAACCATTGATCTTTATTATCGGTGATCTTGCTCCTTCAAAATGGTCACCATCCTTTTTATTAACTATCAGCAGCTTTTCCCTCAAGATTATAACATCTGCATTGATTTAAAGCATGTGCATCTCACAAGCACTTTTGTAACCTGCCTTTTAATATATTTAAGGTTGGCTAATGTATTTCATTGTTCCTTTGGCTTCATCTGATGAGACACATGGCGCCCGCCTGTGATATCGCGATCTTGCAATTTCCAATTGTAGGATGGTGGGGAACGACTGAGATGCTGCCAAACTCAGCTTCTAATCTCCTATCATAGATCTTCTTTGACTTGACTAGTTGCCCTAATTTCTCCGTTTTTGCTCATTTTTAATAAATTTCCCTCATCCTTGTCAAATATTTCATTTTAAATGTTTTTCTTTGGAAGCAATGAAACATTTAAAATATATCGCACAAAAATTTCCTCTAGCCCCACCTTGTAGAGTCCACGTGGCACCCGCTCGTGATTTCACAATCAACCAAAGTACCATCGCGGGATGGCGGGGAATGACTCAGATCAAAGGATAGTTGATGAAAGGTCATGAAAATTTGATCCCCCAGATGGGACACGTGTTGCCTTCCCACGATATTGCCATCCTACAATTCCCGATCACAGGATGGCGGGCAACCGTTGATCTTGAAGGCATTTTGATCAACGATAGTGCAAATTTCATCCTTCTAAAAAATAAAACATTCATTAAAGGGAAAGGGGACATTACTAGGTGGATGGAAAACAACGACATAAGTTTTTTTAAAATCATTCAGCATAGGGCCAACCAAGACTTAGGAAAATAAAACCCACGAAGGAAATAAAATATTAATACCAAAGGGACCAGGCCTAGATGAAACGATGGGGCATAAGATGTTTTTAAAACCTTTCAAAAAAGGTAATAGGGAAATAGATCCTGACCAAGGCATTAGGTAAACACAAGGGTTTAAGATGAAGACAAAGCTAAAACCCTAACCCTAAGAAATTTTCCAACACCATGAAAGACCAGTGAGATAAGGAAGGGCATGAGTGAAACATTAGGAACAAAATTTGAAGTTCCATCAGTACAAGCATTGGATAATTTTATATTAATAGTTTTTCCTATCACAAATATAAAAGGTGAGCACAATAAATAACATGTATTTTCCCATTAAATGTGAAGGACTTTCAAAAAGTTTTAGTGTTCAACTATTGGTCCATTTTTGTTCAATATAAGTTGTATTTTAAATCATTATGTGTTGTTTTATAACAACAAATATATTTTTTGTGTTCAACTATTAGTCCATATGTGTTGAATATAAAAGGTAGAGATATCAAAGATTTATGGTTATCAATAAGTATTTGGTCCACTTAGGTTGTATATTAATTTTAATTTAAATAAAAATATCATATTCTACAAGCAACAAATGATATTTTTTTTGTTCAACTATTGGCGGTTCCATGATTAAGCTTTTGTCGAACCTTTAAAAAGTAAAATTTTAGATGCTTCTCAAAAGATCTACCGATGTGGCGAGTTGCATGATGAGTCACACGTCCAAAACTTTAGTTATAGATAAATAAGAGACCAGTCTACATTTAAAAAAAATGAAGGTTCTACGATATTCCAGTCAATTGCTACATGCTGAGAAAGTTAGCCTGCACGACTACTAGGCCCTCTCCCCTAAAGGAATAAGGGGACATCACTAGGTTGATGACAAACAATGACATAAGTTGTTTTAACAAGGGAACACAGGACCAACAAAAGACCTAGGAAAAATAAAGTTAGGTGAAGGAAATAAAACAATAAAACAAAAAGGGGCCCAGCCTAGACGTATGAAGTGATGGGGCTTAAGTCATTTTAAAGCCTTCCCAAAAAGTAACAGCCAAATAAATCCCATCCAAGGTGTAAGATGAACACTATGGTTTTACATGAAGACGAAGGTAAAACTCCATCCTTAGGCTTTTCCCAAACACCATAGATGCCCAGAGACATAAGGTAGGATAAAATAGAACATAGAGAACAAAAAATTGAAGTTCCATCACTACCCATAACCCTAAACCCTAAACCATTAATCCTTAACCCTTAAACCCTCTACCCTCTCTCTCTCTCAAGTCTCTCCCTCTTGCCCCCTCTCCTCTCCTCTCTC
>VDFB02000013.1:88368553-88527950 GCA_007258455.2 Sequoia sempervirens
GATATCCAAAAAAAATCAGATATCCGATTTGTAGTACTTTGGCTTGGGCATTGCTATGGAGAAATTTACTAATAGCCAACCTAAAAAAAAAGTTAACTTGGCATTTTCATGTTTTTTGGTGAGTTCAAAATGCTACATTTTTCATGTTGCCACTTTTTGGCCCATCATGATCCTGCACATACCCAGGTCTAAATCAGGTAGTTGTTATTGCTAAGGTGGATCACTCCTTTCTTCGAAGGCCATACACTTATGATTGGGTCAAGTGTTCTTTTCTTTAGAAAATTCCTATTGCCTTTTTGATAGGTTAATTATGATTTGATTAGATGGGTTATGAAGCACTTATTTCAAACAAATATCTTTATGAAAGAAGTATATTGACATGAATTTAAATATGATTTGTATTCCAATGTAAAAACTACAAATAATGGAAACAATTCTTTCAACACATTAACTATTATGTAGTAGTCAATTAAAATGAAAAAGCTTACTCTATATTAGTTAGGATACACAACTAAGAAAATGATCTAAAGTTACTTATTTATCCTAGAGGAACTAAGTATATAGTATACAAAGAAAGCCAACAAACCCACAACTACCCCTATTTTGAAGGAGTTTAGTTTTCTCCCCTTCTTGATCTTGCTAATATTGTCTAATTATTTTAAAGAGATGAAGGGTCATAAAACAACTTTATTCAACCTAGTAAATAGCTTGGTTAATGAAACTTGACAAAAGCAACAAAACAATTGCTACATTTACATTTCATGTTGAATGAAGAGTGGTGACAATAATCTACTTATAGTTTAATAAAACACTATTTTTATAAGAAGGCTTGACATTAGAACACATAAGCAGCCACTTATAGCTCTATCAAAATGACCATTATAGCCTTTTACCAACATATACCATTCCCATGCTCTGCAATTGCCTTAGTTAATATATGGGGAGAAAGAGAGATACATGGAGATATATGGAAGAGAAAGAGAGATGGAGACATGGAAGAAGAAAGGAAGAGAAGTGGAGATAGAGAGTTGATGGATAGGGGGATAGGGAGGGAGAGATGGTGAGAGACAGAGAGGGGGAGATAGAGAGGGGGAGGGAGAGAAAGGGATATAGATAGAAAGAGATAGAGAGAGGAGTGAGGGAGATAAAAAGAGAAATAGAGATAGAGATATAGAGTAGGAGAGATGGAGGGAGAGATGGAGTGAATGATTGAGAAAGGGGGGAGAGGGAGAGATAGCTCAATAGATAGAGGGGGAAGAGGGAGTGACATAGATAGTGGGAGATATAGAGATATAGAGAGCGATAGGGAGATATATATCAATCACCCTCCCTATATCTCTATCTATTCATCCTTATCTCTTTATCTCTCTACCTCTCTCTATCTCTTTGTCTCCCTTTCTATTTGTATGTTTGTCATTATCTCCCTCTCTCTCTATATTTTCTTCCCTATATTTATCTTTGTCTCCTTAAGTGTGCAATGAGCACATTGATGAGGTCTTAAAGGAGAATTATCATATCTTTAATCAAATGGCATGCTACCTTGAGCATAACTCCCCAAGGAAACATGCCATCCTTGGATTGTTAACATGAAAAAACCAATCAAAATTTAGTTTCTCTCTCTCATATTAATATATATTACTATTATATTATATTAATTATATTTTGTATTATATAAAAAATATAATTATTAATTATTAATTATAATAATTTTATACATATTTAATAATTTTGTTAAAGAATATAATATATAATTATAATAAGTTGAATAATATATTATTTATTATGAAAAATATAGCTAATATATCCTAACTATATTGTGGATTATTAAAACCTAGGTAAATGGAGCTAAAATTTTGAACTTAATTAACATACTATAAAACCTAACGAAACCATGTTGTAGCTAGTCAAATTGGAGGAGTGAAAGGTCAATACCAACACTGAGGAAGAGTTTGGAGTAGTGAAAACAAGGTCAATGCCAGTGTCGAGGAAGAGTTTGGAGTAGTGAAAAAAAGGTCAATGCCAGCGTAGAGGAAGAGTTTGGAGTAGTGAAAACAAGGTCAATGCCAGTGCCGAGGAAGAATTTGGAGTTAAAACAAGGTCAATACCAGCACCGATGAAGAGTTTGGAGGAGTGAAAACAAGGTCAATATCAACGCCGAGGAATAGTTTGGAGGAGTGAAAACAAGGTCAATACCAGCACCGAGGAAGAGTTTGGAGTTAAAACAAGGTCAATACCAGTGTCGACGAAGAGTTTGGAGGACTAAAAACAAGGTCAATATTAGTGTCGAGGAAGAGTTTGGAGTGAAAAGGGTCAATACCAGCCAGCCGAGGATGAGGTTGAGGGCACTAAGGAAAATTGATGACCAAGGGGCAATGAGTACCGTAAGTTTGGCACCCCCATTCTCTTTAACCTTCAATTTTCATGCCTAGTTTCCAAAGATCTTCTCGTACATTGGCACCCCCATTCTCGTAAAATGGTATAAGATAAGACAGAAAAAATAAAATAGCTGTCTTTCACATTTTTATCCACCAGCCTCGGGTCTTGGTAAAACTCCCATAATCTACCCACATCTTGGTTGAGGTCTATGATTTCATCACACATAGCCTTCATCGCATGAGTCTGAAGCAATTGTAGACATAGCCCAAGTATATGCTAGGCTAAGGTAGATCTAATGAATGGAAATAGAGGCATACCATTCTTCTTTAATACCTCCACCACAAACATATGCAAGGTGTTGGTTGTTTTTACAGTAAGTAGGTCGATCTTCTAATCTACCTATGGAATTACCAATTCTAGTAAAGGGTAGCTCTTAGGACCTAGACCAACTGATGAAGATTTGAAAGACCTCCTACACTTTGGGCTCTGCAAGACCCGAGAGGGTTATCCCTTAATGTGTTTACAACCTCTGCACCATCATCATAAACAACATTAACAACAACAAATAATCTCATTTAATAGCTCAACATAATAGGATAATTCCAAATAGAATTGGTTGTTTATCAATAATATCAACTATTTGGAGCATGAAATAACTACAACATTTCACAGTATAAGATAGTCATTGATTTGAAATTTGTAGAAAGCTCTAGGTAAAGGAAAACAAATATTGAACCATATGAATAAGTGCAACTTAGATTAGTGCCATATATCCATTGAAGGAGTCAAATTTATAAGCATCTAAGGGTTTATGATAGATTTAACACATAATATATAAGATCCTTGATAACATTGCTTTACAATCCCATCAATAGGTATTCTAACCCAATACTACTTATCAAATCCTTATACATAACATATCCACCTATAATCCCATTCAAACATTTTAATTAATTCCTTGGATTAAACCTAAAACAAGAATCATACACACCACAACAGTGAGATGAACGAAACAACCCTTGATCATTTTATTCAAAATTCAGATATGCTTGTACAATGGAGAGACATGAGTTCAAATTAATCATATCAATTCAAATGTCAATACTGTCATAAAACATCAAATCCCCATGAATTCAAAACCTACTACAGAATGACTCAAAACCTAAATTGCATTTTCCCTAGAACCATCAAACTTTACAATTTTCTCTCCAACTTCATCTAGACTCGAACAAAAATATCTAACTTGCCAACCTGTACTTCTGGCCTTGAAATCCTTCTTATAGAAAAAGGAGGAGCAAACAAGCATCGGGCCAGAAAGCACACGTGTCACCAGCCAATTGGACTGCCTTGTGATATTCCAAAAAATTGTTACAACAACAATCTCCCCAGAGAATCTTCTTGTTCATCGCTCCCGCTGAGAATGGTTGATGCAGCAACAAAAAACTTCAAGAATTCTGTGCCTAGACTATCACCAAAAAAAAAACTGGAATCTATTGTAACTACAATAGCTGATTTTTCAACCATTAGTAGCCTACTCCTTTTCTCTCTTTTTTGGTTAAATATACATTTATCCATTTCTGGTACTCTTCTTCAGTTGGCCAATCAAAATTGATCACCTCATTCACCTTGACACTATAAGGTTTGTACTTAGCTACCACCTGATTCGCTTCTCTTTCAAAAGACTCCAAGAATGAGTTGGTGCTAATGATTTTGTCCATACAGCTCACCAACAAATCATAATCTGAGTTACCCTATTTTTGAGGGTTTTGTAGTCCAAACATGATATAAAGGGGTTCTTACACTTTTTGTGATTACTGTAGCTTGTGTAAGAGGCCCCATGGATACTGTTGTAATTGTAGGATGCATGAATAGGGCATAGGATGAGAAATAAAGAAGGTATATCTATTGTCCTCAATAGTTTTGTGAAGAAAAGCATGTGAAATGAGAGGTTCAAGCCTAGGTTTCAACAAAACATGTATGGGAGATCTGATTTTATGAATTTTTATCATGTACGCACCTAATGGTTGTTTTTTGAACATTGAATATAATGATATACATACATTATCAACACAATATATATATATATATATATATGTATGTATGTATGTATGTATGTATGTATATTATTTTTAAATGTAAATGTAAATGCAATTACTAGATGCTCTCCTAGAACAATAAATGCAACATATCATTAAAGAAATCTATATCTATGTATATAAATGTGTATTTCTAAATGCAAGTGTAAATGCAAAGAGCATATGGTTTTGTAGTGTTATAGATACAACATATCCATAAATTAATGTAATTGAAATTCTAAAGTCTTCAACACATATAATATGAAATCGATCAAACTATTAAACTACATGAGAAATAAATGAAAACAGTAAATGCATATGTATGTGTATTTGTAAATGTAAGTGTAAAATAAATAAGAATAATGAAAATTATAAAAGAATACAAGGAAAGGTCTCCTCCCTTCTTGGTAGTGATAACTTCCTCCACAAACAACCCTTAAAAATTATGAATAGAGGAATATAATATTTGAAGAACTCAAAGTTGATTCTCTCCTACCTGATACAATTAGTCATTTTATCCTTACAAAAATTTATAGTGATTACTAGAGGCACATAGACCAATTCTTCATAATAGAAGAATTTGATCATACTTTTCCAATGATGGCATTATGAGAAAACCTTAGATTAAATGAATAATTCCTAGCTAAGTTTTTTAAATCATGTCCAACCGTATAAGAGAAGACTGCTGCTATGTGTACCTGGATACCATGGAGAAAGGCTAGTGTTTGGGCTCTTTCATCAATCATCCTCCCTTAAAACATACCAAAAGTATCCTAGCAATTAGACATAGGAATATTTAATATGACTTAAAAAAAATTTATTGCTAAAACGTAAACTTATGATGACTTAACCAGGCCTAGTACACACTCCCTCCTTGTTAACCACTTAGACATATGGACATTAAATGTAAATTTTCTACTATTTTTAGTCATGTAGGTGTCCAATAAACCACTTGGTGGTGTTTCCCTTCAATTTTATTTACTTGAATGAGGAGAAAAATTCCTTTGATTACAATTAGAGAATACATTTGAGGACTTGGTTGTGTAACTAGTGGACCATGATCACATTGAACACTTGTTACAAAGTTTGGGAGTGAAAACGTTAAGTAGATTTGATTTGTGATGGACACATTTGGACAGTAGTAACAATAGCTTGCAATCTATCAAGACTTGATTACCTTATAACCTGTGAAATTCTAGTGATGAAATGATAGCTTAATCATAATGTCACCTTGGGACCGCATCACCATGAAAGAACTTCATCCAACATCTTTATGAGTGTAGGTACCACCAAATAGGTATTTGTCAGATATGTCTTCCTCGAGCGAGGGAAAATTAGGAAGAGAAGAGGAAAGCGAAACATGTATTATGTCTAAAAGAGGGAGATCAACTAGAGGTCAAAAGATTAGAAGAAAATTCTGTAAACGTATGGAATTATTTTTGTTGAAGGGGGGTCATGTTCTTATGATGATGAGAGCATAGGCGATGTTGAGGTGCCCTTGAGGTACAAACATCTATGGAAACAATGGGTACCCAAGGAACTTTCTCCAATAAACATTGATTTTTGTGTGAACGAGAGGATATATCACATAGCACCATCCTCATTACATGGTTTGGGCTTATTTTGCATGGATGGCATAAAGGTTTGTTAAGAAAAAGTTACTTAATTGATGGAGTATGTCAGAACCTGTTATAGTTACAAATATTGGATGCAACTGGTTCGATATACACAAAGTATGCATAGGTATGCACTGTCAACAAATTATATACAACTAAAAGATAAGGATCAAAATAAAGGAGTGGCTATGTATATTGACAAAAGACCAAAAGCATCAAGGAATATGGCAGGGTTTATAAACAGTACATGACCTGGGTCAACAAATAAGCAACCCAATTACATATTCTAGGTGCGCAAGGGAAACCGTGTATTCGTATGTGCAATAAAATCAATAACTACAGGGGAAGAGTTGCTAATCGATTACAATTTGAATCACTTAGTTACAAACACAGTTACTATGGGGGTGGTATGTACTTTGTACCAATTTACCCAACCTCCAATTAATGACTCCAATATACTTTGTACCATTTTACCCAACCTCCAATTAATGACTCCAATATACCATTTTATTCTTATGTTTTTTTCATAAGTCTATTGGTTTCATTTCAGTAGTGTTTTTTTTAATTTAATTTTTGTCATAGGGGGACATTGATCATATGGAGAAGGCTCTAGCCCAGAGCACAGATCGCGATATATCTTCAGGCGCTTCTACCCCATAGTTTTACCTCATTGTAATTGTACAAATTAGATACGATAATTTTTTTTTATTATTATGTTTTATTATTATGTTCATAGTGCCTCAAACAGATGAGATAAGAGAGGGTTAAAATATTGACTAAGAGATTACAAAACTTGCAAGTAAGTTGTCATGAGATCTTTAATTATAACATAAGTTCATTCATGGTTATATATTTTGTACTCTTTTATGTCATGAACTAAAATATATGTTGTTTTTACAGGGTTATTTGCCTCCTCATAATGCTCTTGGACATGATCAGGGTATTGCAAGTGCAGCCAGAGGAGTAAGGGTTGGTACAAATGTCCAACCTAATCTTCCTACGCATACATCACATCATCTAACCCCATCATCCGTGCCTATATTGTCATCTGAAATGTTAGAAACACATACCATGCAGGCATCCGTTAATGCACCCTCTGGCAGCGAACACATACCAGAACATGTATCAAGACATGTACCTGAGGATGCAGAGGCCACTAGTATTGGTGATTTTTTAGCAACATTTCCTGGATCTTCCCGTATTACTAGTATGGGAACATTTCTAGTCACACTTGTGGTAACCAAGGATTTCATTCCCATAAAGATAGAGAAGGTCCTGGGTACTTTATAATGTTTTAATTATTATTATATATAATCCAATTGAAATTTACTTATTGATCATTCTTTTTAGACTATTGATCCCATGATCATTTTTTAGAAAATATTTTTTTTTATAAACATCTAAGTGATATTACATTGGATCTCTTCGGGCCCACCATACGTACACAGTGGAATGCCCAAAATCAAGATTTAAAAGATGAGCTCATTAACTGTTTAGTTGTGTTGTTTGGTGATAAAACATTCAACCAACCCAAGGTCCTTAAGAAAGTTGGTACCTATCTAAAGTATGTGAGGGACCAATATAGGTCACATTTAGAGAAGAACAAAAAGTACAAGCGTTCCTCCATGATTTTGAAGAGGGAGTGGAAGGACCTAATGTTGGATGGAAAGGAGAAGGCTGAAAAGAAAAAGAGGAACTTAGACACCATCGGGCCAAGGAAGGTATGTGATACTATCAACAATGTAATTATATACTGATTACTCTTTCTTTTTACATAATCTAACATATTTCAAACTTTTCATAGGCTGCCCGACACATCGAAGGTAACAAAGGAAAGACTAGAAAATCACAGGTAGCACAAACTTGGCTCTGGTGGCTATATGAAATTAGCCGCACGAATTGTATGTATCAATAAATGAAATATTGCATCCAAATTATAATAAATTAAATTTGTTTTTGGTTTTATCACACCATAGAAGAAAAATTCATGATCTTATGCAAAAATATAGGGCTCTAAATTCAACAAAGTTCCCATAGAAGAGGACCTAAAGATTGCCTTCCAGCAAGGCTATGGAGCCGTGGCTCAACGCCTAAGAGTCTTGACTGGGCAAACACAATCTTCCATTGCATCCAACACGCAGGTAAATAAAATCAATAAAGTTTATTTAAAATTGAATACTTGTGCAATCTATTCAATATTAATTTCCACCATAAAGTAATTACATTCCTATTTGTTTTAAACATTCAAGCAATGATAATACTGCACATGACATTGGAATGCAACCTGGTGAGGGTGGAGCACAATGTGCAGATGAAGGTCATGGTGTGCATCCCAGTACTTTAGAGCATGTAGAGTGTGATCAACATGTTAAGCATGATTAGGCTAGAGAAGATCAGGAATATGATGTGGCCCCATCAGGTAAAGAGGACCACTCTAATTTTTTTTTAAACATATTTAATTGCAAGTGGTGTATTAATTAATGTAACCTTTCTTGTTTCAACTTTAGAGCATGTAGAGCGTGATCAACATGTTGAGCATGTTCAGGCTAGAGAAGATCAGGAACATGATGTGGCCTCATTAGGTAAAGATGACCACCCTCATGTTCTCTTAAACATATTTGATTTCAATTGGTGTATTAATTAATGTAACCTTTCATGTTTCAACTGCAGATCAAGATTTAGATGGTGTTCAACATGTTGAGCATGAGTCTATAAAAAAACTTTAGGAACATGATGTGGACCCATTAGGTAAAGAGAACCACTCTAATATTCTTTTAATTAATGAAATACTTGTAACAATAATAATAAAACATATCAATTTAACATTTCTTTCTTATTGTAGCAAACCCCCTTGCAACGGCGTCCACGTCATGATCAGATGACTAGGCGTACATTAAGATCATGAGCAGAGGGAAGAACAACTAAAGGGGGGACATATATTGATTTAGAAAATGATACTCCACTTTAGCTTTATGAAGCTTTAAAAAAGAAACAAAAAAAAATGATTGTAATCATATGAAGACAACTATATTTTTGATAATATGTAAAAACTGAAAGAATGAATATTATATGTTAATGAATGAATGTGAATATGTTAATTAATGAATGTTATATCTTAATGAATGAATATTATATGTTATTAATGGATGAATGAATGATTAATGTTATATGATTGGGTATGAGGAATTGAGAGTGATGTGAGGGGGGGAGGGGCCAAATGAGCTTCCACCGTCACGTGGTTGGCCCTGTTAAGTAGAGAATATTAAACCATTCTTGAAACAAAGAGAAGATCAATAAGGTAATGCACTTTTCAATATAAGAAATGCATCGTTTGAAGCATCAAACCAATATGCAAAGATGAAAGAAAGTGCTAACTTTTCACTATGGTGGCAGAAAAATGATTCTTTATACCCCGAATCCATGCTCTGATCATAATTTGAAGTTGTTTCCATTCCAATGTTCTGAGTTTAGTTTGTTTGTATGGCTTTGTATGAATACCACATTGTGTTGTGTGTGGATTTGGTTTCAAAGCTCTATTTCTTCTATTTTTAGTGGTGACATAACTCTAAAATTTGACTTTTGTGCATAACAGGTTAGTGGAAAAATTGACAGCTCTGAAGGGTTTAGAGGCTCGATTGAGATAGATACATAGATATTTGGATCTTGTTGTTGATGGGAGGCTTCAACTTAACCATGAAATTTTGTACCATCTGCAGGTATGCAAAAGTTTCTCTACTTACATTCATTCTTGATCATAAATGTTGTAAATGATATTAATGCTTCAAACTTAAGATTCGTTTCATTGTTATAATGATCAAAATGTTATACTTTGCTATACATTCAGCATTCTCTTACCCCCTACCCTTTCTCTCTCCCTCCTTTTGAATTTTCTTTGTCATAAAAAGATTCACATTTCTGTCTCATTTACACAAATTTATCTGAAGCACTAGGAGTGAATAAATATATGTAAAAGATGATGGATTATGTCTAAACAATAACTTTCCATCTTATAGCTAATTAAATCCTTAATATTTGAATAGTTTAGAGCTCGAATAATGCTTGTATATGCATGTGTAGCAATAAGGGAGCCTATGTGAAGATTGAAATTTAAAACATCACTTTGGTATTTTTCCTTAGGCACTGAAATGATATTTTGAGTAATACAAACCTACACACATATTGATATTTTACGGCATTGCATTGAAGAATTTTTTTTCTCTTATACCTACCCTCGGCTAGACATGGAGGTATATAATATTGGTTTCTAGGTTTATTCTATAAGTAGTTAATTTCACAAAGGAAGACTATAATATTCTTAATGTCCTGTGTCAGGTGTGAAAGCATATGAATCACTTGCTAAAGGTACCATTTTATATTCATCCAAAAACTGGTTTGTTCTTCTTCTTTTTTATGTTTCTTGCATGTGTTTTTTCTAGGCTCTAGAGATGTAGCTCAACTCTTTCCTTTGCACTTTTCATCTATTTTGATGATTACAGTAGATTGTCCTCATAATTTTTCATGTAGATATGTTTGTAACCTTATTTTCTACCAATAAATTTGCAAACCACTCACATATTAAGGACCATTTCACTAACTTGTAGTCATCCATTACTTCATATGTTGCAGGTTGTGTCTATGTGCCAATAAATCCTGATGATTGCGAGAACTTTAATCCTACAAGCACTGCCCAATTTTTCTCAAGTAAAAGTCTTACCTTATTTTATAGTACTTTAAATGGTTAATTGAAGGTGCTTATTTAGATTTGAGATAGTTGAACCCTGGATTAAAATATGGTATTAGATGGGCAATATAATGATAAAACTGAGGTCCATTGAACACAAATTATGAACATAATTTACTGGACTATAAATAGTGTTACAATTATAATTATTTCTCCTTTACCTACCTCTACATTAATGAAAAAGATAGATCCCTATAAATCTAACCATGAAAGTGTTGAAATTTGCAGTATCTGTAGGACTCAGGAAACTATCAAACATATTCTTTTTTAATGTTTTTATGCTCAGGAAATTTGGTACTTATTCTGCCATAAGCTAAAGGTCTGGAATAACAATGGTAAAATTAATGGGCATGATATTTTGTTTTGTAATTTCAAGCTCAATTTTGATTTCAAGCTCAAGTTTTATTGTAAGCTATTAAGTAGTTGAAGGAAAGTCCCGGTGACCCCCAAAGTCACAGCGATAAGTTATCATTGGTGAGAATCGTAGCGATACACTTAAGACTGAAGGAATAATTCTCGAGGTGACTCAGAATGTCGATATGACTGCATGACACCATAGAAATATATGATCTATTGGCTATCGGTGAGACTTAGAACATTATGAGACTGTGTGATACCAAAGAAGACTATCAAAGAGACTCAAGGCGTCGAAAAAACTACATGACATCTCAACAGGTGTCTAATAAACATGGAAAATGACCGAATAAAATAATTGCCTGAGATTTGAATATGAAGGGACGTGACTTGATTGATCTCTCACCGATGGTACATTTCAACGAATATTTTTTTAAAAAAAATTGCATTGTTTCATCAAAATTTTAATAAACACAACCGACGAATCACCAAAAAGCTCTGAAGAAGTTGCTATAGCTGCGATGAAGGCTTCGTCATAACTCCTTGTCCATTTTATCGCAATTTCTATGAATTCCACCAATGAATCACAAAAAAGGTCCAACGAAGTTGCTTGGCTGCGATGAAGGCTTCGTCATAACTCCTTGCCCATTTCGTTGTAATTTCAATGAACATCACCTGTGAATCACATAAAAGGTCCGATGAAGTTGCTTAGCTGCGATGAAGGCTTCATAATAAATACTTTCCCATTTCATCAAAATGACGACAAACTTATGGTGTTCTTTTGATGCCCATTTCGTCGATATTTTGACAAACATTTGAGTCATTTTATGATGTAGAGGATTGACAAATCTGCGCCGTTATTTTGATGTTTAATTCATCGTCAAACTTGCAACAAAAAAATAGTGATAAATTTTTTTTCGTCATTTCATCACTTTTCTGACAAAGATTTGTCGAACCACCGACGAACGTCCATCGAAAAATGGTGTCAAATTCAGTAGTGTCATCAATCACTACTTCTTCATCAAAGTAGCATCTCTTTAGGAATCAAGACTTCTTAGGTTTAGATCTAGGAACTCTTTCAGGACATCTTGATGCAAAATGACCTATTTTACTGCATGAAAAAAATGTAATAGGTAATACATCTTCATACTTACCTTTTCCTCTCCCATCTTGCTTTGCAATCAACACTTCCAGTTCTTCTACTTCTCTTTCTTTATCTTTGAGTTGTTTCAGTTCTTCATCATACTTGGATACCTTCCTAGAACTCTCTCTCAAACTATATCTTAGTTTGTTGCTTCTAGACACAATAGCCTTAAATGCATATTTAGTCTTCGGTGTGGATTCACCAAACTCACTTATCTCAAAAGTAGCAAGTTTCCCAATTAGCGTATCTCTAGTCAACTTGTTTACTGATCTAAACTCTTCAATAGCATGAACCTTAATTTTTTAGAAGGGAGGCAAGGATCTAAGTACTTTAGCCACAATTTCATCCTCATCCATAGAACCACCGACACATGTAATACACATCACTATCTCATTTATTCTCTACATAAAAGAGGTAATATTTTCATCTTCACCCATCTTGAAATTCTCAAACTTACTTTTCAAGCTTTGTAGCTTAGCCATCTTCACCTATGCATCTACTTCATACAAAGTTTCCAGTTTCTTCCACATTTCATGAGTTGTATTCAAACCTACCACATTAGCCATCTCTGAATCTGTCAAGGCACTCACCAAAGCTTCAATAGCCCTGATATTGCTTTCAACATCTTTGATCTCATCAACAGTAGAGGAACCATTATGAGGAATGACATATTGATGTTTAGTAATCTTCCAGATAGCATCACCAATACACATTAAGTGACATTGCATCCTAACTTTCCACAGTGAATAGTTAGAGCCATCAAATCTAGGACTGTCCTTCTTGAATGTTGTTGCCATCTTGGATCACCTCAAGCTATTAGACTTTCTTCAAAGGAACCTGCTCTGATAACAATTGTTGGAAAAAAAAAGGAGACACAACTGAGAGGGGGGTGAATTAGTTGTAATAGAAACTAAAAATATTCTTATTAATCTTAACTTAATCTTAGATCTGATGAATAAGAAATTAACCATAAACAATCAACACATCAGAGAGATGAAGAACACAAATATTTTTTTTGCGTGGAAACCATGTTAGGGAAAAAACACGGTGGATGTTAGCCCACAAGATTATACTCTGCTAGAAGTATAAAAGAAATAATAAGGGAAATGCACATGCATTCAAGCACACTGCCTAGATCTCACTGCTCAATTACAAAAGAGGACTCACTGTCCAACAATAGGGTTTGGATTAAAACCATCCAAGATTTGTGAACTAAGAAAATAGCTTCTTCACAAGCTTGATTATAGTTCCAATTAAGCTCAACACTTCTTCACACTTCACACTCTACTCAAAAATCAAATGATATTTGCGCATACACACATAGGAGCACACAAAGCATCATCTTCAACAATGCACTAATTTCCCATATATATCTACTACATGAAATTCCATCACCACTTCATCGGCCAAAGAAATAAGATATATTTGTAATGTTGACCCAAATTTACAAATAAAATTTTAATGTGTATCCACCAAGGTTGGCCACAACATAGTGGAGACCCAAATTAATATCTCCAACATAGGAATACTTTAATTAATTACACCTTGAAGATCCACAACACACTACCAACAACATGTTGGCTAGGAACAAGAAAAACCAAACATGCGCACAAAGATCTTCAACCATGAACTCTCTAAATAATGTGGATGTACCACAAAGATAGAGAATTATCTAGAGACACCACATAACACCAAGAAACAACAGAGAAGCATCCACAATAACTGAGAAAACAAAAATTACACAAACTTCATTTAGGGACACTAACAGAGACTAGCAACACTGTCATACCACATCATACTCAAAACTTCATGCAAACCTCTGAAACTTTCGGTAGATGATCTAGAAACATTCAAAATTAGACCCTTAAATCCACATTAGCTAATCTTCAATGTACAAAATACAATACCTTCTTGACTTGCACAGTTCCACTGGGAACCAAGATTACTTTCTTTTATAATTTTCTCAATATCCTCGAAATATACAGTCTTCAATGCACCAAATGCTAATAGTTTTGACATCAATGACAACCACATATCAGCAACCATATCCACAACATCCAAAAATACTAGATACTTGCATGGGAGTTGAGCTTTTTGAAAGCCTAGAATCTTTACTATCCATTTTTCAACAACATTTTTAGTGTTAAGGATATACACTTTTGATTTGGCCTCATTAATTTTTTGACTAGAAATAGAAAAATATCTATCAAGGACTGATTTAAAATGTTGTGCTTCAGTTATAGCTACCTTACAAAAGAGTAGAGTATCATCAACAAACAAAGAATGAGTAACTATAACATTTGTATCTGGAATTGAGATTCCCTAAATATAAACCTAACTATAAGGTTTGTGAATTGACCTACTCAAAGCCTCTACTAAAGTAATTATGAAAAGAGAGGGTGAAAGGGGATCCCCTTGACGAACACCTTGAGTAGATCCAAAAAAAAAAACTGGAGAACCATTTAACAAAACTAAAAATTTCATAGTAGACAAGCAACTCATGATCCACTTGCACCACTTAGCTAAAAAACCAAATCTGAGTAACACTTGATTCAAGAAAGCCCAATCAACCTTGTCATATGCCTTTTGCATATCCAATTTAATAATCATTGCAGAGATTTTTGTCATGGCCACCGAATGAAGAACTTCATGTGCCACTATTGATCCCTCAGTCATTTCCCTACCTGGTACAAAACCCCCTTGCTCTTCTGAAACAATTTTGGATACAAGTGGGTGTAAATGAAGATATATGGCTTTGGTAAAAATTTTATAAATAGTGTTGCACAAAGAAATAGACCTGAAATTAGAAAATGAATGTCGTTGATTCACCTTTGGAATAATAGCTATATGTGTCACGTTAAATTTTCTTAACTCCTCCATTTCATTTAAGATATATATACAAAATCCTAGCATTTTTGAAAAAATATGGCCGTGAAACCATCAGGGCCTGGAGCCTTATTAGGTGGCATAGAAAAAACATCTTTAATTTCCTTTAATGAGAAAGGAGCCAAGAACATCTCATTATCTTCTGGAAGGATTAATTGTGGGATAACTTGAAGAAGATCCTCCCTTTCTCTTACTAATTGAACATTATCAGACTTATTAGTAGATAACAAAGAAGTAAATGATTTTATACCTTCATTTTGAATATCCTCTTCTTTTGTTAAACAAACACCTATGATACTATCATGTATTGAAAAAAAAGAATTTTTAGACTTCTTGATTTGTGCCTGGAGATATGAAAAAAATTGGTATTTATATCCCCATCCTTCAGCCACAACTCTCTTGAATTTTTCCTCTAATACACTTCCTCCCTTGCAAGAAATTCTTTCCATTCCAATTGCAGTGATTGTTGTTCTTGAAATAACACATTATTTAAGCCATTCACAATAATTGCTTCATTTACCTTAGATTTTTTTTATTAACCAGCTCCTTTTGCACAAAAACATTTTTAAATACTTGCAAATTCCACACTTTTAATTTCTTTTTCATGTGGTCTAATTTCATACTTAGCTAAAACATCCTAGAACCCTTGCAAAAAGGTGTACTTAACCACCATTGCCTTAATAAACTTAAAAATTGTGGATGGCGGAACCACATTGCCTCAAATTTAAATGAAGATTTCCATTTTGGCTTAACACTCCTTAAACACAAGTCCAGAGAAATTGAAAAATGATCAGAAGCAATGAAAGACAAGATTTGCGATACTTAAACATAATCAGTTGCACCCCAAGTTGGTGAAGTAAGAAATCTATCCAATCTTTCCACTATCTGCAGAAATTTTTGCCTCCTATTAGTCCAAGTAGATCTTCCATTCCCTAGAATTATATCCACCAAAGCACTACCTTGGATGAAGGAATGAAATTTTCCCATATCCTTTTTAGATGGAAAAATACCTCCTATTTTCTCAGCAAATGATGTGATAACATTAAAATCACTTGTTAAAATGACCTTATCTTGACCCAAGTGATCCAACAATTGATTCAACTCACACCAAAGACTCTTTTTCCCCACTGAACTAATCGGACCATAAAAATTGATTAGCCAAAATGTTAAATCAAAATGAGTATCTGCATTAACTACCAATTACTCTTACAAGTAATTTGTGAAATACTTACTATTTTTTCAGTCCATAGAGTGATAAAACCCCCTGATGCTCCTTGTGAGGGTGATTGGAAAGATCTCCACTTAGACCATTCTTTACCAAACTTTTCAAATGATTCACTTGATATTTTTGTTTCTTGTAAAACCACTACATCTGCCCCACAAGTATCTAAATGTTGCTTAATTTGGGTCCTTTTGTCAGAGGCATTTATGCCTCTGACATTCCAAGATATTATTTTCATAATGCCCTATGAGAGAAGCAAGATCTCATTGGCCTTTTTTTCTTTTCACTCTCACCTAGCTTATGACCATCTAAAGTGGATTGAATACCTGCATCTATTTCATCTTGAAGTTTGACAACAAATGACTTCCTACCTCTTTTAGCAGGAGACTTTTTACTACTAAGAGGAACCAGTGGAGTTTGAGATATAGAAGATGTATGAAGATGATCAAAATCTCATTCTTCACCTAACACCTCTGTTGCAATCTCTTCAATAAGTACTTCCTGTACCGAAGAAAGTGCTTCATCTACAAATGTCTCCAATTTTTTATTAGTAGAAAAAGAGGAAGGAAAAAGAGAAGTAGACTCCCTTGTAGATTGCTCAGGAAAAATGATATTACATTGGGTATGTGCAGGATCATGATTGGCCAAAAAGTGGCGATATGATGGGTTTTTGTAGGGTATGTGGCTAACGACATTTTTTTAACCCAAAATTGATGAAACAAAAAGGGTTTTTAAAGGAGATTCTCATATTTCCACCAATATAAATTATGCTTTTCTTTGAATTTAATAAATAATAATTATTTATTTTCTATTTGAATTACAACTAAAGTCCTAATTGATAGGTTGATTGAAAAAAATCTATAGCTTTCAAATGGTATCACATTTTTGAATCCAAAACATGCATCACATTCTATACTTCATATATTATAGAATTTAAAAAAATCAATTTCATGAAGTTTTGACCAAGTTAAGTTAGTTAGACATACAATTTTTTATTTTTTTAAAAATTTGTAATAAAAAATTCATAATTAATTATTTACTTGGAAAAAAATTACAAAAAATATGCATCACATTGGGACATGAGTCCTCTACTTATATCTAAAATATTATAAAAAAATATTATCATTTTATTCTTGTTAGGGTGGTCAAACAAACACCTACTTATTTTTTCCCTGAAATTTAAGTACTACTGCATTGAAATTTCAAATTTTCACCAAATAGATTTTTTTTTAAATAAACCTAGTAATTTAGAAACTACAATCAATTTTCTACAAATTATATTCTTACATATTTTTGAAATAATATAGATAACTTATTCAAATTTTTACATCAAGTTGCCTAACTCTGATTTTTCTGAATTTTTTTCCACTTACGGGTCTATTTTTTCCATGATGATCCTGCACATAACCCATTCCTTTTCAGAGTGATATTCTACCTCTTCCATATGATCAAATAGAAGCAAAGTGCAATCCCTTTCACTAAAAATATCCAAAAATTGTGCTAATACAAAATGATTATCTAGACCAACAGTTAACATAGTAGCACAATCATTGATTTGTTGAATACTAACACACTTGATCAATGGAGCAAGAAGGCGTAGACAATTAAAAAATACATTTATGGACAATAAGCTTTCCCATCCAACAAGCAAGGTAATAATGAGACTAGTATGCATAAGGGGAAACTCCTTTGAAGATGATACGCAGATTATACTATCTAAAGAGGCATACTCCAAGTTAACAACACAACCACCCTTGATACTATCTTTTGATAAGTGTTGATTCATAACAGGAACAATTTTCCCACTAGAAGACCCCCGATAAAAAAATGGAGGACAATATGTTTTATCCTGCATATCCACCCATGAATCACATTTGATTCAGAAAATTGAGCAACAAACTCTACACATGAAGAAGGCATAGACGCCTTTTGAGAAGAAGGATTGAACTCTTCCTTTTGAGGATAAGGTTTTTCCTCTATTTCCTCAACTACTTGACACTCTTTTCCCAAGTGGAGAGGAGAATGACAAGATGAAAAAAACAACTTGGGATCTTCAACTACAATTTCTTGCTCCCACACCCCATAAGGAGATATGATGTTGACAACAAAAGGAAAACACTTAGTTACATAAAAAAACACAAAACCTCACACACAAGGAGGGATTCTTAAAAAAATACAGGTCATGTCGAATAAATATACCAATTTGATTCCCTAGAATTGCAACAAGATTAATCTCTCTATATTCAAGTGGTAGGCCCTGCAATTGAATCCAAAAAGGCATGAACCTTACCCTAGCTTGGGCATGAGAGAAATTAGGGATCCAAGGAGTAGTATATATAAACATGAACCTTCACAAAACCATGCCTTAACCTTATGAACTGCATTTCTAAGCTCCATATTGTCAAAAATAACAACAAAGAAACCCTCTCCCTTATTAAGATAAAACACCTAAGAAGAACCTTCCCATTCTTGAAAAACCCAAGATTTCAAAAATTTCAACGGAGGAGAAAATTTCCAAAACTTACAAATAACTACTATCCCCTGAAGATCACACACTTGAGGCTGAAGCATTTCCTTAGAGAATGTAACTGGAACAGATCCTTGAGAAGGAAAAAACCCTTTATGTATCAGATGCCAACTTTTCTTTTGAGAATTGATTTTGGAAACTTTTCCAACCACCTTCTGTTTGTGGAACAAAAAGTCCTTTGAATTTTTACGCTTTCGATCCATGAAAGAACTAGAAATTGGAATGGAATTAGGAAATGTGGTAGGTGGCCTAGAATGATGCCTCAAAGTAGGAATGGGCCTATCATTTGAATTGAATGAAGCTCCACCATTAATCAAAATATTATTAGGAAACATAGTAGCGTGCGAAGGATTTCTATCGATTAGTGGAATGAGAGGAATATTATGAGGGAATGTGCATGGAGAATGGCTATAAACCACCTCAACCCAAGAATGTTGAGATGAGTTTGGAGAAACAACCTGAAGAACTGAATTTGAACCACAAATATCAAAAACAAGTTGCTTACCATGCCTATGATCGAGGGTTCCTCCAAGAGGTTTGTCCTGGTGACCTCTATGAGAAGTTGGGCCCATGAAAGAGCCCCTGTAAGGTCTCGAGCCCTTAAAAGAACCATGAAAAACCCTGAGGATCCTTTGTAAACACATTTCTAGCATCACAGCATCCAAAAATATGAGATGATGTTGCTAAAGCTTGCAAAAACGGATAACTCCCTTCCCAAACACTGCCATGGAAGCCCAAATATTTCACAAAATGACTCCATTTAAAAAAAAAAAACTATTGGAATAGAGAGGTGCGTTACAAGAAGTAAAGTGCTCCATTTCCACTCAACTTCTCATCAAGTTATTAGTTATTAGTTATTAGTTATGGAATGTGAAGTAATGCTTTGAGTTTGAAAGATGTGCAATGCAACGTAATCAACAATATGAATATAAACTACACAAATCTATTAAGTACAATTCATTAGTTAAACTCTTTATTCTATTACCTGCATGTAGGTTTGACTAAATCCACTAGCACTGGGAGGTGTTCCCATGAAACCTCCAATATTAGCCTATTCAACATCAAAAATCACATATTAAAATACCATTCATCAAACAATGCTATTAACATGTAATAAATTTATAATTGTTTACTAGTTACATACCTCAACGGTAGGTGCAGTGGAGAAATAATTAGGTGTGGGGCCAGTGTATCCAATATCAACACTGTCACCTTACAATTTTATTAAAATCATAAAACTAAATTAGTTAATCTTGCATTTCAAAATAAAAATTTAATAAATTAAATTCAATCAACATGCTAACTTTTACCTGAGTATCAATGCCATAGGCCACATGCAAAATGTTAACTACCTTGTTCATCTCCATAGCTATAGATAGATCCTACGTAGCAGCCTCCTGAGTGTCAGTGTGGTCATATGAACAAGTCACCCCGCAAGATTGACACAAATGGGATTGAAGCCCACCACTCGAAGACTCCATTGGATGATGTTGTAGAATAGGGTTGGCATGTTGGATGACACTCTGGGTCAAAGAGCTAATGGCCTTCAAATTCTCTATGTTGACACTCTCCTTTGCAATAGAAGAGATGATGATGTGCTCATGAGGCAGCCTAGCAAGAGGTCATCTCCCTTGCCGCATAGGATCCTGTTGTGCACTGGGTCTATCTTGAGCCAACCCCCCACCTCTCCCCTGGAAGTCCTTCATATCAAAATAATTTGGGATTTTGTTCAGGATGAAATAATAGTATAGTTTCCTAAGGAAATATTGCGGGACTTCACAATTTTTGCACTGTGGGTAATCAAAAACTATGTACCACCTATCAAAAAAAACGTTCCTAATATGTTGGTGGTGGCACCAATGAATAGGAAACCTCTTCGCATTGAGGGTAATATTTTCATTTGTGTGTGGGTTAGTGAATAATGAGCATAAATCACCTTTTTTAATGTTTAAATCTTTTACATCTTTATATGATAATTTATCTGTGTAATAAGCCCTAGCCACCTGCCTCCTATCTTGCCATCCAGTTAATTGTTTTCTAACTTAATCTATATTTTTTAACATTTCTTTCAATGAAGTTTCCAGGGTTATTATTTTCATAGTTGAACCATTTGGATCGTTCAACCTCCTAATTAAATCCTCAATTTTCTTTTTATTATTCTCAATTTCACTCATTAAATTTTGTTAAGTGCTAGGAGGGTGTTGAGGGATTGGTGGAGGAGGTTGTTGTTGTGGTTGATTAACTTGAGGATTTTGTTGTTGAGGACTTTTTTGTTGAGGATTTTGTTCCTCTTGTTGTTGTTGTGCTTGTTGAGGATTTTGAGGAGGGTTTTCAGGTTGATTAGCATCTCCTACAAATTCAAAAAATAAATATCAAATACAATCTAAAACTAACAAATTCAAAAAAAAAAATCCTTACCTCTCAGACCTCCTCATCGACATGGTGGCATCCTGGCAATGAAATAAAAACTGTTGATGAAGAATTTCACAAAATAGCTCCTCCTAGAACACAAGCATGAAATATTTGGGTTTTGACCACGAGCAACAAAAAACACACAATGAGAAGTGAAAATGAATTTGTTTTCTTTTCTTTTTTGATTTTTATAGGTCATAACGTGAGCACATTATAACACACTCCCATTATAATGCACTCGTGTTATGGGCTCGTTGTGGCCAAGCCTCAGGCTCAACAAACCAAGCCATAATGCGAGTGTGTTATAATGCACTTGCATTATGATTTTTCAATTATTTTTTCAAAAAGTGGCCACAAATTGGCTACCCATCTTCATGCGCCCATGCTTGGATCTTGAATTGCTACAATGAATCACTGAAATGCTACTCTTGGCTGCTCTTGATAATGATGTAATAACTAGGTATTTATATGCAATTAAATTCAATTATATGAAAATTAAATCTTGATAGCCAAATTTAGACAATTGAATTGCAAATAATAAATTATTGACACTGACATATTTGAATTTGGAGGGAAAATAGGACACTCATTCCTAGAGCATGAGTGTCCTAGTCCTATGTTCTAGGAATTTAAGTGTTAAGGGAAAGTTATTAGATAAATGCCTTTGTTTCCCACTTGTAATTCATTAGTAATTGTTAAAAATGGGTGATACAATGCATACTCTAGGAAATTAAGTACTCAGTTAGGTCCAATAATTAAATGGGTACAAAAATGTAAAGTGAAATTGTCAAGGGTGACAATTTAAAATGATACATTTAGCCCCCACTTTAGTGAGAGCATGAACTTATGGTTAGACTCACAAAAAAGTAGATAATCTATGTTAAGAGGTTTTTTATTGTCCAAATGTGGAAGAGATAGGATGACTAAGGATACAAGGGGAGTGTACAACCCCTCAAGATCTAAGATCCCATGGTAAACCAACATGAGCATAAAGGAACACACATATATATGATATACAACAAGACAACATACACAAGCATACATATCAAAAACATGAAGCATACATGATGAAAACATGACATAACATAACATATAAATGAAAGAAAAAAAAAACAAACACAATACAAACATAATACAAACATGAAGAACACACACACAAGAAAAAAACACAAGGTTATTACTAAAGGGATTCATGTCGGTAAGGAAAAGAGACCTTAGTCTTAAATTGTATCAAATACCAAATTTCATCCATTGAATAAAGAAATGATCCCATGAGGATTAGCAAGTTTTGTTATGCCACATCACTGATGAGCAACATGGATCTACTACCTAGCAAACTATGTTATGCTAGGTGTCCATGCAATATGATGGGTTTCACACTTGAATAGCAAGGTGGTTATGCTAAACACTCAAGAAATATATGACTCCACTGAAAAAGAAAGATGTGTAATGCTAGGTGGCCATGTTAAAAAGGGGTGCTCAAGTTCATGACCCAAAAAGCTCCTTTATGCTGAATCCATGAACTATCATGCAAAATATTGCTTTAGGAGCACATAAAACTCATCTTAGGGGGTGCACAAAGTTTAATATCATGAGGGATGAACACAAATCACTTCAAGGGGTGCATAAAGTTTAAATTCATGGGGGACAAAAAAAACCACCTTAGGGAGTGCATAAACTCACCTAAGAAGGTGCATAAATAATGACAAGATAAGGCCACAAACTCAAGGGTTGTTGTAATAACATCACCACAAAAGGTGATTTATAAAAACAACAAAGGGTATTCGTTTCAATACATGAAAGGTCACACCTTAGGGAATATCACACATGACATCACTTCTAAGAGAGGAATAGTTGTGGAATAAAAGACTCACACCTTAGGGAATACTAGCCATAGCATTACCACCAAGGGGGACCTTATATGCCAAGAAAAGGTCACACTCTTAGAGAACATCAAGCCCAATATCACCGCAAAGGAGACACTTCACATAAAGAAAGAAGATCACACTTTGATTGAATAGGTCACACTTCCTAGGAGATGTATGCTATCATCACTAAGAAGGGGCCATTTCTTATGCAAATAATGAACGAGGGACCATATGCCCCCCTTTAAATGTTAGTGTACTCGCTAAACTAACATTTTGAGATTGTTGTGTAGTTTTACACACACGCCCCACTTGGAGTAGAGACCCCCTCTTTTCGTGATGTCTTTTGAGCTTTGGTTTTATGAGATTTGTCTTTTTAAGGTCTTGAGATGTTGGTCTTATGGGTTTCGGTCTTGCCCTAGGGTTTGAATTGGTTAAAATTGGCTTTTAGTGAAAATTCGGGTTTTGACCCGAATTTGGGATTTTCCAGCTCCGGCGGATTTTCCCGGGCTCTGGTTCATTGTCTGTTCACTGCAGAATTTTTCGAATCCAGGTTTCTGCTTGAATCTAGGATTTTCCAGTTCTGGCGGATTTTCCTAGACTGCGCCAAAATCCTAAACTTTGTTAAAATCTTGGTTTCTGCCATATCCGCGAAATTCGTGTTCATCCATATTTTTTGCATATCTTGGGATTTTCTGAAATTCCATCCTGGGCTCTAGTTTCCAGATTTTCTGACATGTCTTGTCGTTCATTAATGCTCGAAGTACCCTTTGCTCATACATGAATATGGATGGATTTAAGGTCTTTTGGTCATCATTTCGATATCATTGTTCACCTGCTTGCTGTTGTGGCGATTGAAAGTTTTCATTCGAGCTTTGAGCGTTGATCTTGAGCTGCCTGCGTGTGAATTGTTTGGGCACTGGTGTCAGGGTTTTCATTGCTAAGGCATACTCATTTTGTAGTCGCTCCTTCGAGTTTGAGTTTCATCTGAACTAATCCATGGTAGGTTATCATTGGCCCTTTCATTTGTTTGCATGATGATTGAACTGTTCTATGTTGATTAATGGTCATTCCGGGTCGGCTTATGCTTGGTTACGATTTTTGTATTTATCGAATTGGGGTTTGAGCCATCTTTTCATAAAACCTCATCATCCGTTCCATGTGCGCTTGTATTTATCCATTAGATGATGGGTGCATCTGTTTGGAGGGTGTTCTAGGTCAGATTTTTGCCCTCTAAGTGCATAATTTGTTGTATTGTGTGAGGTTAGGGTTTTTTCGGTGCTCGGCCCAGATTATGGAATTTGTTACGATTTGTCTATCTTGTGCCTGTATTAAACCAGTTCCTTTCCTTGTGGAGACTCGGAGTGCTTTGATTCATCCTTGGGGATAGTGTTCCAAACCTTGAGTTTACCCTGGATTTCATGGCGAGAGGTTTATTCTTCGAAATTAGGGCATCATCATTTCGCCATGAAGTTTAGTCATTTGAGGTCTTTTGAAATTCAAGTTTAAGTGCATTCTGAATTTTGTTGGTTAGCATCGATTCTGGGACCATTGGAATCCAGGTAGAGAAGTTTGCATGATCATTCAGTCATTGGTTCGCATGTTGTCATCCGTCGGGTTTCCGAGGTGTCTGCGGAATTTCTATGCACCCGGATTTTCCCGGTTTCGGCCAATTCCATGGGGTATAGCGAATTCTGGAATATTTGAACTATCCACAAAAATCCTTCTTGTCTGGACTTTTCCGGTTTTCCTGTCTGGTTTTATTTCTTTCGATTTCTCGAGGATAGGATTAATGGAGTAGATGCTAAATGTTGATTTCTTGTTGCTAATGGATGAATTTCATGATAATCTCATAATATTTGTATGTACTAATGATTTATTTGGAAAATGGTGTCCTGGCAACAGGAATCCATCTGGGTCGGATTTCTCCGAAATTTCGCCCCGACTGGATTTTCCCGGCTTACCTTGTTTTCCCAGATTGCTTCGTTTTCTGGATTTCCAAAGATTGGTGATTTGTGATAGTTCTTAATGGCCTTATATGATCTTATGCTAACCTTTGGATTGGAATACATATGATAATTGGATACTCATGACATTCTTTTGTGAATGCAGGCTGAATCAAGCAAGGCTGCAGCAAGAAAATCTAAAGGTGACACAGAGGGGTCCTCTATTTCAGATGCAGAAAGATTAAGATTGGACACTAAGAGTCAACTCCCTGAAAGCAAGATATCTTCAGTGTGGTCTGAGGTCTCAGACACGAATGTTGGAGCATGGCGATATGAGGAGTTTAAATTGAGAACAGCTCAGAAGGATCTGTCGGTCCTGAGACAGGGAATGATGAAGTCTGGATTAGTGCATGTGGCAGGGTTTCCTCCTACAATCCAATGCTATGAGTTAATACTTGAGTGTGCCCGGCAGTATGACTTCGACACACAAAGGGTGGTCAGCACTGAGGGAAGGGTCTTGGTGAATTTCAGTCCTGTTTCTATTGCCCAGTCCTTTGACATGCCAGATTTTCCTTCTGTGTGCGCTCTGAACATGGATTTGGCTCGAACATATTATGAGAATGAGCCAATCAAAGCTCAACAGATGATTAATTCCTGGTTGGAAAAGCCAAGGTCACACTACTCCATATTGCCCAAGCAGTTGCACAAGGTTAGATTCAGATCAGATATTTATGATGCAATCACATTCTTGAGCAGAGTGGCAGGTTTGAAAAGTGCTGGAGTGTTGGATAGCTGGATGGTCCATGTGATCAACAAGATTGAACAAGGAACCAATTACCATTGGGCAGGACTTATTAGTACTATGATTGATAAACAGCTAAGGGATGTCCTAGAAATAAAGAAGTTCACCATGTCTTCTTATGTGGTGTATGTGTTAGCTAGATTCTACCCATACAGGGGTTTGAATCCACAGGGGACATTTGGACAGGATATAGTCTATGAGATATATCCGGAATTACACCTAGGACACCGGGATTACCGAAGAGCCAATGATGCATTCACAATGCATATCACTAGGATGCTTCAAAATGCGGAGCATGTGAGACTGTCAGATGGAGTGAAGGATTTGATAAAGAGATATGGGGCCTGGTTCATTCAATTTCCCACCTTCTCTTACATCAGAATTGATGGATGCTCGGCTACTCCATACAGGTTACCTAGGTACCCTACTAATCATATTGTGTTATTGGAAATTGTTAGACAAATATGTGAGTTTGATGCAATTGTCAAAAAGGAGAAGCATAAAATAGGTTTTGGTGGGGATTTCCCTCTTGGAATTGGCGTAGCAGAGGTGTGCCCTTCCATTCAATCATCACACGTAGCAGGTGATGAATTGGCAGCTCATGGTTTCTCCTTCCACTCCAAAAGGACAAATTTTGATATCACCGGGGAAGCACAGAAGAAGGCTACCAAAGAGTACTATCATAAGGATGACCTAGAAGACTATTGGGCCAATATCAAAGATGATTTTGAGGTAAGGAAGAAAAGGTACTCTAGGCTGTCTGTCGATGTGATTAGGCAATACAATGTTAAGTTAATCCTTGACCAGCTAGAGGACAATGGAAACCTGGTACAAGATCATGCTTATGAGTCTGTTAAGGATAGATCAATTGGAGAGATAAACTGGAACGATGATGAGGTAACTAAGCTAGAAGACCTAATGGCTCCTATTATGAGATTCACTACTTCATGGCTAAAACATAAGGTTTGGGAGTTGGAGAGTGAGAAGGTACCCTGTACCTTTAATTTGATGGGAAATCTCAATCCCATGTCTACTTCAGAAGAATCCGGGGAAGATGACCCCAAAGGGAAAACTAAAAAGAGCTTACCCTTCAAAATAAAAATCAAAGGCCCTAAAGAAGGTGAGCCAGAACCCAAAAGAAAGCCAAAAGGAAAGAAAAGAAGTAGAGTGTTGAAAATAGGCAGGTCCTCTGATGAGGAAGGAGTTGAAAAGCTAGAAGAAGAGGATGCTCCTCCACCGCCAAAGAAGACAAGAACAACCAGGGTTTCAAAGAGGAAAGGTCAGGATACCTCTAAGGATGAGCCTCTAATTGTTGATGTGGAGAGTTCAGGGGAAAAGACAAAGGTTTATTTGAGGAAATCAAGGACTCCATCCCCTAAGGAAACTGTGCAAAAGATGGATCCTCCTCCAAATTCACTAGTTGTGGAGCAACCTAGGGCTACTTCCCCTTCGCCAAGCATGCCTGAGCAAGAGACTCTTGAGGAACATGAGACCAACAGAGAGGTAGAACCTTTCAAGGAAGGAGATCTCTTTGGTGTGGCAGCTGGGCTCAAGGTTGAAGAGGTAGAAAAGCACCCTTCTCCATTGGTGCAATATGAAGATTCTCCGGATAATAGCAAGGGCAACAGATCACCTGAAAAGGAGAATATTCTTGTTAGAACCCCATCGCTGGTGCAGGAGGTGGAGATTGAAGTAGGTGATCAAGCTGATCAGTTCCCTGAAAAGGAAGAGGATAAAACAATAGAACAACATGCAGAGGCAAAAACAGAGGAAATTCGGGTAGAACCTGTTGTCCCGGATTGGCTTGAAAAGGAGATTACAAGGAAGAAACAAGTTTTTGTTGAAGACACTCCTTTGGATTGGGATGAGATGCTATCCAAGATCGGAAAAGGTAAAAAGAAGAAGGCAGCTAAGGTAGTTTCAAGGATAGAAAGGGATGAGGTAAACAACAGAGTTATCCACATTGCTACCCCTGCTGCAGACAAGACTAGAGAATATTTCACTGGTGAGGATTATAATGTGCAAACTTTTAACCTTGGACCAGCATCCATGGAGCAAGATATTGAGGAGTATGAAGGGTCTAGTGCTGTGATAGTTGGCAGATTAAGGAAAGAGACTTAGACCAAGCATGAGCTAAGAAAGGAAAATGAGAGACTTAAGAAATGCTTGGAAGAGGTGATGAAACCTCTGCAATCTCTTCACCCATCTTCCTCTGCTACTCCTGGTTTCCTGTCCAAGGAAACTATTTCTGAGATTGAAAAGATGAAAGCCTCTGCTCAAACTACAATGGATTGGTTGAAGGATGTGCAGGTAAGAGGAGACAGTGCAATCAAGGATATCCTTTCAATTGGGAAAGATGTAGTTAGAGCCAAGGAACTGTTGGAATATGTGCTATCCCAGGATAAGGAGGATATTAATCTCCTGCTGCAGAAATCCAAAGTAATTATGGAATATGGAAAGGATCAGTTGGAAGCAGATGGGATCCTTCCTTCCTCCAGAATTAATGAGCCTTGGGAATGGTTTGAGGCTTTGTAGATTCGGCAAAAAGCCATGAGGAAGATTCAGAAACAAAAGCAGCTGATGGATGGTGACTTGACTGGAGTATATGAGGGATGCATTGCATTTTTTGAGGTCATGATTGGCAGGAGGAAGATTGCTCCTAAATATCTGAGCCTAGAGCAGTTAAAGGAGTGGTGGCATGATGTCTATGCCCCATATTTTGAGAATTTCATAACGGATCACCAGCTGGATGATGCAGCAACTTATTTGGCAGTGATGGATAAGTATCAATCTCACAGGGATGATTGGAATAAGACTGTTAAGTATTCAAAGGAGGAGATTGGCTCCATTGAATGTCGGCTTAAGATCTTGCCTTTGCCACCTGTCACTGAGCTAGATAAAGTGTTTTTGAGGGTTCAAGGATCATTGGACCAGAACAAGGATAAGGGAGGCGGTAGTTAATGACATTTTGATATTTGTGCTTCCCTATTATTATGGGGCATGTGTTGATTTGGGCTACATTGGGGAGTGTGTCTAGGCCAACCTTGATGATTTATCAGCATTTAATGTGTGCCTTATTTTTGAAATTCCTAAGGCCGACTTGTTTGGGCTGTTTTATTTTGTAAATGTTTGGCTGGGCCGACATGTCTAGAGAATTTGTTATAAAAGGGCATTCATGCCTCATTGTAAAGGAGAGAGAGAAGAGATAATAGAGTCAAGTTAGATCAGTAAGAGCTAGAGCATTTTGTAGTAAGAGTAGTAGTCAATTTCTTGAAGCAAATATTGTAACAAACTATGGAATTGTTGCAGCATTTTGGTGATCTAATACAATAGAAGGCATTGTGGTTTTCCTGGTGAAATCTCTTGTGTTATTTTATCTTGCATGGTTCCTATTGTTTCATCTTTCAAATTGCTTAAATATTTAGGGTTTAGTGTTGAGAATTAGATTAGTGTGGTGAATGATGTTCATGATTTCATATTTGGAATGTTTGTAGCAATCTCTGGTCTATACTCTCAGTAACTATCTGATTGTAGTAGGTTGGTGAAGTCAACCTGGACCATATATTTATATGTGCTTGAGTTCAATTGTGGATGAATATCTATGATTTGAAAATCTATATACCTTAGAAGATTGCACCGTTCTTGTGAGATTGCATTGTGGGTAGATCAAGAATTGGTTACTTGAGGTTGGTCCATTCCAGATATCTGTTATTTGCATTGGTCATTCTAGGAATAGTTTAGATCTTATCATATCCTTGCACCCTTATCTTTTGCTATTTCTTTATTATCCGGTTAGATTTAGGATTTGAGATCATCATAATGCAAAATCTGATAAGTGGGAAAATACAGTTTGCTTGTAGTAAGGTCCGATTGTGATTACCAGCATTTCACATGTTATCTGAGTTGTTTATGCATTGTCATGACTTGACACCCGAGAGACCTTGGGGTGATTTTTGATAACTTATTGTTGAAGATTACATTTTAATAGAGATAGAATATTGTATTCTTTCTGAGTTGTTGCTATGCAGAAAACACCATCAATAGAGATAAAAAGGGATCCCTTGCTATAAGGAATGCAACTAACACAAGGCTACCTAACCCATTTCCCCCCAAGTGTAGGGAAAAAGATGATCCAAGATGGCTTATGTATGACGCTCCTTGCAAGATGAATTATGATTGCATAAAACTTACTTTATACCCCTATGCATGGTAGTAAGTATTGTGTTATACTATAACTACCACATGGAAATGAGCAACAACTAATGCTATTTGTCTTTTGTATAATTAAGTGAAGGTTATTTTGATGTTTTCATTATGTTTGAAGGACAATAACCAAGACCTCTTATTGTTTCTTTCATGTTAGGCTCTATGGGCACATGGATACCTTGTTCTTTTATACCACATCCTTTTCCATTATAGCCAAGTTGTTTTAAAATTTCTTAACCTCTTCCATAAATGACTTCCATTTCCTTTGAAGAAGGTGGTTTTTAATGATAATCTCCATAATAAGTGAATGTGTAATTCATGTTTTCCTCCTTACTATAAATTGTAGATTTTGATGATTTTGATGACTCAGTAATAGATTGTGTTGATACCATTGCATCTTCTTTCTCTTTATTTTTTTAATTTTGATTGCGTAATTTTGTATTCCCCAATGAATTTAGGTGTGAAATCTAATGATTCCTAAACATCATCTAAAAAATTTGTTGCTGACAAAAGAAATTACCCTTTATCCTCAATTTGTAAAGGTTCCACTTTTGTAGTTGTTGTAAATATGCTAAGAGGATTCATCATTCATGTTTCAATTTGTAAACAATTTTTAGACTTAATATCAAATTTTATTGTGTAAACCTTTTTGTTGTAAGTGTATTTCATTAGATGATGAAGAATTGAAGATAATCATTTTATTTCATGAATCTATGGTCTACCCAAGGGAATTGATTATATGAAAGATCATGGGGCATGGCATGGATGGGAGTTTGCAACACAACCTTACTAGACTCTTTGATAGGTAATTTTATTACACCAAGTAGTTGTCTTTCCACATTATCAAAACATTTGATTAAAAAATTAGTGGGTTGAATTAAAGTTTTTTTGCTCTAATTTTATCCAAAATATTTACACTACAAATTTTAATCCCTAAAGCATTGCCAATAAGGGTGTTCCTAATCCCAACCTTGCTAATAACAACCATTATCATCAAAGCCTCAATATTTTTTTCATTTAAAAAGGAGGTAATTTAATTTTATGGAAGATAATATCCACATTAACTGAATTCATACCCTCAATTAAGGCTACTACATCATTTGGTTGTGCATTAGGAGGGACCAAAACTTTTTGTAAATAATTTAAAGAATTCCATGATAAACGGATGATGTTTGAATCAAATCCCATAAGGAGATCTTAGCATGAGTTTTATGAAGTTTTTCCACAAGATCATACTCCTTTCCACTATCTTGAGAAATGTTAGGTGCAGGTGGGAGATATGGTTGAGGTAATGGGATGGATGTTGGAGTTTCTTTTGCTTGCTTGTTATTTATAGTGTTATATGTGTGAGAAAATATGTGATAACTTGGTTGCTTCAATTCATGGTTACTAGTGAGCTGTTTTACAAATTTTAAGATGACCATGAGGTTTAGGAGGTCCTATAATGAGGGGAAATTTAGGAGGTCCAATAATTAAAGGAGTTTTAGGAGATTCAATAATCAAAGGATATCTAATAGCCAATTGTGCATTCACAACCTCAATGATTTTGGCTTCTTTTTGATGATCTTCTATTGAGGGAGAATCTAATGTTACCCTAGCATCTTCATCTTTGCAATATAGAAATGTATCAATGGTTTCATCCTCTTGTTCCACAATATCTTCCCAAGTAGAAGTATTTGGAGAAAAAAAACAAGATCCTCATGATGCTCAATGATTAGATTGTCTAACATTAAGATAATTTCATCACAAGTAGGTGAGGTATCGAGAGAAGAATAAATGTGATTGCCATGATTATCAATGATTGCATCCTTCTTGCACCAAAGTGTTCTCACAAGTGGGGAAGATGTTGGGAGATGAATAAAGATTAGGAAAAGTGGTTAAGAAATGTCTCAATGATGTCATTTTCTTGTGTCAAGATACTCTCACAATCAAGTGAGATAGTATTATAATAACTAATATGAATATCATGAGTATCAATGATTGCATTTGTTGGAATGTTGAAAGCCTTAGTGCAAGATCTAGGTGAGATGAAGTCTTCAAGGGCTTCATCTAACATATCAAAGTCATCACAACTAAAGGGCTTGGTAGGTATGTAATGCACTTGTAGAAATAGATCTGACATGATCAGATAACAATACATTTTCCAATATCAAACATTAAAATTCAATTGCAATATAGGTTTACATGTGTTAAGGAAAATTAGGTCTAGAATTAGACTTATAGACCTATTATAGACATAGATCCAAAAACCAAACTTCAAATTTGCAATGTGATAATAGCTATGAATCTACTCCTAAAATCTAAGGAAAATTTAGCATTATAGAGGCACCCAAGATTCCTATGTCCAACTAGGGATCTATCTTAAATTTCAATTTTAGAGGCACTAGTAACTAAGGGTGATGTAGTGTACAAACCTAGATTTGGAATTAATTATGTTTCTTCTTTGAAAGGTTTTTAGTTTACAATGTGTTGTAATAGCCTTGGGTTTTGAAATTTTACCGAAATGAAAAATAATTTACCCAAATTATATAATGCTTTAAAAAATGTAAGCAATTATCTTATAGTTTTGATAATTGTCAATGTTGAAATGTAACAAATTTTCACAAATTTGAAATAAGCTAAGAAAAGTAACACCTTTCTTTCAAATGTAACAATACCTTTTTTAATTCAATAACCCAAATAAAAAATCAGACAACAAAAAAAGACAGAGGACTAAAATAGGATCTTAGCCAAATTTAAGCCAAAAATAGTAGGAAAAACACACCCAGGGCGACTATGTCATGCACAAGGTTTTAGAAAATTCAAAGTTTGACTCTTTTTCTTACTATTTAAGGTTCCCAAATTTGTATGCAAACAAGTATGAAAGTGAATATTTTTCCATAATTTGTTGAATTTATGATTGTGAACTTGGAAATGTAAGTGTGCAACAATGTTGAAAAATGTTTGAATAATAAATGACAATTTTGAATGCTATTTTTAGATCTAAGATGTAATAATTAACTAATTTCATGATGCAAAATTATGAGAATGATGATTTGACGTAATTTTGAAATAAAACTATGCAATGTTTCACTTATTTTACCTAAATGAAAGATGCAATTTGAATGTAATCAACAATTTAAAACTTTAATGATCTAATGAATTCAATTGGAATGTAGAAATGAGCTAGAATGACTGAAACAAACCCTATTGCAACCTATAGTGTAATATGAATGATTTTTGTTTAGATTTTTATGACCTTTTATGATGCAAACATAAACCCCTAAATGAGAAATGCAATATAATGCAATGAAAAATCTAGATCTAGGGTGAATTATTACAAATTTTAGAAGGTTTATGATGTTAAAATGTTAGGTTCACCAAAATGAAACATAGAAAAATGAGGGACCTTAAGTTAGGGTCAATTCCACATTTCTCTAAGGTTTCATTAGGATACAAATCAACAAGGCAATTAGATTGAATTTCAACCACAAAGGTGAGTCAATTAGACCTGGATCAGATCCTTTTGAGTCTTGGAAATTGATTGGAATTGAATTGCCCCAAATAACCCTATTAAACTATGTGCCCTAATCTGTAAGATTCTAATAATTGGAAAATTGTAATGGAAATTTGAAGGAAAAGTTTTGTGCACCTTTCTTACAAATTTGAAGAATATTTTGGAGGACATAGGTACCTAGGGCTTGAGTTTGTAGGTATTTTCTCAATCTATTTTCATAGTCCTTTGATGTTAGATCAAAGCATTTTTTTTCCACTTGTATATCTAGCAAATAACTATTGGATAATTCTATAGGTGAGTTACTATGAGTTTACAAGATGTACGGTTTTGATTGAAATAATGAATAATGGGTTTTCAAACTTCCTTTATTCTCCTTAAAACCTGAAACCTACACATTCAAAGAGAGAGGAAGGGTTGTTCCATTTAGGGGCTTGTCTTAGTCAAACCCCTTATTAATTTTTTTTACTTCCAAAATGACAATTTCAATGATAAATGGATAAATGATAGAACTTTGAATGATGAATCAACAAAGTGTTTCAACTCACCACCCTTTAATGGCTTCCTTGAAGGATTGAAGTCATGCACATCACCTTAAGGTCTTGTATCTTGCTTACTTGATTTTCTTGAATTCTTGAATTTCTTGGAGACCTACAAAGCATTAGCCATCACAAACAATATGACAAAATAACATGATGAATTATTGGATCTTGAATTACTGTAATGAATCACTAAAATGCTGCTCTTGACTTCTATTGATAATTCTCTTAATGTTCACTTGTTTCTAGATTTCTCTTGCTAGGTTTGAAATGATGCAATAACTAGGTATTTATATGCAATTATTCAATTTCCTACAAATTAAACCCTGATAGTTGACTTTAGATAATTGAATTTGTTGAACAGTGTGGATAACTGAGAGGGGGGTGAATCAACTATTATAAAATAATTTTATCAACTTTAATTAATTTGGATCAAAACTCAACTCAATCAGATATTAATGAACATGAAAGCACATAACAAATCCATGCACAATGAACACTAGAATTTACATGGAAACCCAAGAAGGGAAAAACCATGAAGAATAATAATTATCAATAATAAAGAACCGATTAAGGTGACATCAGTTAAGGTGATTTTTACAAAGGCTCACTACCAAATTTCTCACTGCAAGGTGGCTCACTTCCAGTTGGGCTCACTACCCGACTATTATAGCCAAAGATACAAAAAGTGCTCACTTCCAAAAGAGAGAGGCTCACTGCCTATAGAAAAATGGCTCACTGGCAATAGAAGAATGATGAAAGGAAATATACCATTGAAATTAATGTCACCAAAAAAATTGGATAGAATATCACTATCTATTGCCTCTAGTCATTCACTTTTGCACACTTTGCAATGTCTGGATATTAAGATTTACATTCATCACACTTGCTTTCCTCGAACAAAAAATATTATACTTATACCATTCCAAGCCTTCATAATCCCTCAAGTCATCCAAACACAATCTTCATAGTCTTCCTTGTTGAACAAATACAATTTGAAATAGGTCACCACAAAAACATTCTCGTAGTGGAGAGGAATGGAACATGGACCAAACATAGCCTCTTTTCTCAAATCAACATGCTACATGATATATGAAACCAAAGAATAAGATATACATGTTACAATGCAAATCATGCGCCGAAGCACATCAACCAACTGCTAGATCAGTCTAGACCCAAAAGAATGTATCTTATTGTGTTACAAGAGGAATGGGACTAGGAGAGATACAAGCCAAAATAGATCTTTATAGCATGACATCTGGAACCAGGTCAATCCAGATCACCACATAACCAAAATAAAACTTCGGTCAAACAACCAAGATATGTTGACATCAATGACAACAAGCAATCAACATCGTCTCAACACATTCCAACAATCTCCCCCTTTGTCATTGATGGCAACATTCATTAATAACTGTGCGAACTCCAACCTTGGTACTTGCAAAACAACAAGAGTAAACGAGTTAGACAAGTGATTGCAAGCCAAAACAATGATTCCCCATGAAATCCATTTACAACTTCAAACTAGGAAATAAAATACCAAAGAACATAATGAAAATGATAAAACAAAGATTAAATCCTAATTAGATGTGCAAACTCATGATCCCATGGGGGAATTGGTGCCAATTTGATGTGAAAATTGGCCCTTTCCCAATTCCTATGATGCAAGCTTGATGTGTTGAAGATGATTGATCCAATTTTTTGGTGAAGAATGAAGACTCCAAGCTCAAAATTTGAAAAAAACTACCTATGACTCAATGATAATGGATAAAATTCAAGAGATATTTGAGCATGGTAACTTTGCTTAGATTGTGAATGATGAAATGAGGATATGAGCTCTTTATTTATAGAATTCCAAGATGGATGAATGTCAAAATTTTAGCAATGTGGGACTAACATTCATCCAATGGCATGATGCCACTTGTCAAGCTATGAATGGATGAAGGACGTGCAAAATTTGGGGTTTGTGCCAATAAATGCATAATTTTGAATTTCAAATTTGTTGAAATGACATGTAAGAGGGAAGGGAAAATGCAATAAATGCCACTTGGCTCAAGGCAAAGGACATGTAAGATGAATTTATTTCCTTGTTGGATGTACATGTTGACTTGGAATTTTTGAATTCAAATTGAGAGCATATTCCAAAAGATGCCTTGTGAGGAAAATAGAGATTTAATAAATGAATTAAATCTATTTTCATGTGCCACTTGCATTATCTAGAGGATGTGACATGAGATGAGATTAAATTAATCAAGGGTTAATTAATTTAATGAGAGAGGTTAGATGATGTGACCTATTTGACTCAAATTTATGGATTTATTTAAATCAAATAAGAGAGGAATATGACAAGAGATTAATTAAATAAGGATTTTGATTTATTTAATTAAAAGAGATGGTGTTAGATTAAATCAAATAAGGTTTTAATTTATTTAATTTAATGGTTAGACTTTAGAGATTTAATCAAATAAATTGATTATTTAATTAAATAGGGATAATTAGATCAGATGGATTGATTTAATTAACAAAAGAGATTGACTTGATTAGATAAAATGATTTATTTAATTAAGAGAGGAATATTGATGAATTTAATCAGATAGGGGTATTTGATTAAATAGTTAGATCGAGGGATGATTTGGGAAGAAACAATGTTAGTAAGTCAGGATTAGATGCACAATGTCAATCAGTATATTTTATGTGTCTACAATAACAAACCAAAAAACTTAACGTCAGCATCAAGGACCATCTTATTTTATTTTCTTCTCCCCCTTTGAAATCAAAGACAAAGGGGAAAAACTCCCCCTAAAAATCTTACTTTGCTCACCCTATGAGGAAGCCACCAAACAATGATCCAGATAAAAATGAGAATATAATACTTTGGACCAATGCACACCCCAATGCACGCTATTGTAGAATAGGAGGGGGTAGAACCTATAACTTCTACTGGAGATACTCAAAAGTATCTTTGCTCAACGGTTTTGTGAAAATATCTACAATCTACTCTTTTGTAGGTACATATTCAAGTTTTACTTCATTGTCCAACACCTTCTCTCTTAGGAAATGATATCTTATGGATATATGCTTCATTTTGGAGTATTGCACCAGATTCTTGGAAATGTTTATTGCACTACTAATATCACACATAATTGAGATCGGTTCATCAAATGATATGCCAAAATCCTTCACTGTTTGTTTCATCCACAGTATCTAAGTGGAACATGAGGATGTTGTGATGTATTTAGCTTCAATAGTAGATAAAGATACAAAATCTTGTTTCTTACTTGACCAAGCAACCAACCAAGAGCCAAGGAAATAAGCTCCACCACTTGTGCTCCACCTATTATCAACACATCTGGCCCAATCAACGTCAGTATAAGCTATCAATGTGAAATATAAGTCCTTTAGATACCATAATCCCATGTCTTCTATACCCTTCAATTATCTAAAGATCCTTTTTACTGCAACAAAATTTGATTCCTTTCATTCTTGCTGAAATCTAGTTGCTAAATAAACAACGTACATAATTTATGGTCTGGTAGCACTCAAATATAACAATCCTCCAATCATTGACTTGTACATACTTGCTTCAACTTTAGGTGAATAATCTTCTTTTGTCAACTTGCATCAGGTAACAATAGGTGTACAAACCAGTTTGGTATACTTGGAATAAGATATGAAGATTCCTTTGTTGTTCTGGTTTACTTGTAGTCCAAGGAAGAAATTCAACTCACCTATCATAGACATCTCAAATTCCTTCTGCAAATTTTCTACAAATATCATCATTTCCTCCAAAAATTATGTCATTAACATAAACCACAACAATCAACATTTGTTCTAAGTGAGTTCTATAGTACAAATTATTGTCAGTGGATCCCTTTTGAAATCCTTGTCCGATCAAGTACTTGTCTAATCTACCATACCAGGCTCTAGGTACCTGCTTCAAACTGTATAGAGCTTTCTTCAACCTGTAAACAACATCTAGGTAACTTTTGGACTTTAATCCTTCTGGTTGCTCAATGTAAACTTCTTCCTTTAGTTCTCCATTCAAGAATGCATATTTTACATCCATTTGATAGACTTTGAAATCCTTAAAAGCTACAAAAGCCAAAAATATTCGGATCCCTTCCATCTGAGCAATAGGGGCATAGGTCTCATCAAATTCAATACCTTCAATCTAAGTGTAACCTTTGCAAATCAATCTTTCCTTGTTTCTAATTACCTTTTCATTTTCATCCATCTTGTTCTGGAATACCCATTTTGTTACAATTACATTTTTGTCTGCCGATCTGGACACAAGTTCCTAAGTCTGATTTTTCTGTATTTGATCAATCTCTTCCTTCATTTCCTTCACCCAATTTTGATCATTGCATTCTTCTTCCACAATCTTTGGCTCAGTTTCTAATAGTAAAAACAATAATAATTTCTCTTGAGCTATTTTAATTCTTGTGGTGATTCCCTTATTCTTATCTCCAATGATCTAGTTTTCTGAGTGATTTTTCTGTACATACCTTGGAGTTTTAGTTGTAGTTGCCAGAGCCTCCTTTGTTTCTTCTTCTTCTTCTTCTTCTTCTTCTTCTTTCTCATCATTTTCTCCTTTGTCATCCAATTCATTTGATTCATATTCAATGTTCCCTTCAGGATTTCTTTGAACATCTTCATCTACTTTCACATTCACACTTTCAACAATCTTGTTCAGTCTCTTTTTGTAACATCGGTACACTTTGCTTCTTGTAGAGTAGCCTAGAAATATGTCTTCATCAAGTCTACTCTCAAAGTTTCCAAGATTGTCCTCATCTCTTTGGATGTAGCATTTACTTCCAAATTTTTTGAAGTACTGTACTGTGGGCGCTCTTCCATGTCATAGCTTATATGATGTCTTCCCATACTTCCTCCAAAACAATACTCTATTAAGAGTATATACTGCTATGTGTATCACTTCTCTCCAGTAGATCTGTGGTAAACCTGCTTCCATGATCATTGTTCTAGATGCTTCCTAAACTGTCTAGTTCATTCTTTCTACCACGCCATTCTGCTGAGTTGTTCTAGGGGCAAATAGTTGTCTCTTAATGCCATGTTTTTTATAGAATCTGTTGAATTCATCAAAATTAAATTCTCCTCCTCTATCAGATCTTGAACACTTGATTTTCTATCAACTTCATTCTCAACTCTTGCCTTAAAAATATTGAACTTTTCCAACGCCTTTGATTTTTCTCTCAAAAATGCAACCCAAGTAAATTTGGAATGATCATCTATTAAAAATATGAAACATCTCTCACCTTGTAAGTTTCTTGTTTTGGTCAGACCACATAGGTTAGTGTGTACAAGGTCCAACAAATCGATAGATGATTCTTCTTTTCTCTGGAATGTTTCTCTAGTCTTCTTTCTTTCTTGGCATCCTTTGCAAATAGAATTGTTTAGTTTGGTTTGTCTTGTCAAAACTCTAACTGCTCTTGATGAACTTATCCTTACCAAATTGTCAAAATTGATGTGACTCATCCTCTGGTGCCAAAGCCAACTGCCATTAGACTGAGATACTAAGAATCTTTTTGTAGCTCCTCCAGTTGATACATATTCCCACTTGTTCTTTTTCCATCTACAATAACAATTTCGGATCTATTCAGGATCTCACAACCATCATCCTAAAACACCACATTATAGCCTTTTTTGCACATTTTTCCAACACTTAGAAGATTATGATATAATCCCTTCACATAGTAATAATTGTCAGTGTTGTGCTTTCCATCAAATGTTATAAAACCAATTCAATTTTTTGTTTTTGTTTTATCATCTCCAAATCTAACAGAACCTCCATCATATTTCTCAAGCTTTAGAAACTTTCTTTTATCATTGGTCATATGGTTCGAACATCCACTATCGATCAACTATGCATCTATGTTACTTTTAACAAACAATACAACTTCAATGCTATCATTATATTTCAGATAGATATTAAAGATATCAAATCTAGGTTCTTCCTTTTCCACCAAAAACAAACAATCCTCATGATTTGATTCATCATTTGAAATTATGGCATTCTCATTGACATAGTAGGCCTTCTTATTGATCTTCTTAAACTTTTGTCTTGATCCTCTTTCCAGACACTTAGTTGTTAAATGGCCAATCTTTCCACATCTAAAGCATTTAAGAGGTAACATACCTTTGTACTTTTTGGTACCTTTCTTCAGTTTCCTTGTGAAGTTTGCTTCAAACTCTTATGAAATTTCATCATCCAGATCCTCTTCTATTTTTGTGGCTTTGAAGGCTGCTTCAGATTTCTCCTTTTCTTTTCCAAATTTCCTCATCTCAAATGTGGTTAAAGTGCCAAATAGTTTCTCTCTAGTGAATTTATTTGGATCATAAACTTCCTCAATAACTGAGATTCTATCATTGTAACTCTTCGGTAAGGTCATCAGAATCTTCTACATTGCATCTTCATTTGTTAGAGTACCTCCTTGATTTTTGACTTCATTTACTACAATGCCAACCTTCTAAAAGCAACTTGATATGTCCTCACCTTCTTCCATCCTCAAGTTCTCATATCTTCTCTTAGCTCTCAACAAGTCTTTGATAATTTGACTCTATCATTTCCTTCATAGATTTCTTTCAACTTTTCCCAAACTTCATAAGCAGTGCCCAATGAAATAACTTTTGTTAGCTCAGTCTTAGACAAACCACTAAATATTGCATACCTTTCCTTTTCATTGTCTCCATAGGTTGAAATATCATCTACAACAAAAAAAACTTTTGATGGTTCAACATATTTTGTCTCAACAACTTTCCAAATCTTGTAGTCTAGAGAAATCAGGTAACCTCTCATTTGAACTTTCCAAAAATTGTAGTTGGATCCATCAAATACAAAAAATTGTCAGTTTGTGCACCATCAGATCTACCCCAAGTGGTTAATCTCTTCTTCGAGGAACCAAAGCTCTAACACCAATTGTTAAATAGTCTGGATAACTAAGAGGGGGGGTGAATTAGTTATTATAAAATAATTTTGTTGACTTTAATTAATCTCGATCAAAACTTAGCTCAATTAGATATTAATGAACATGAAAGCACAAAACAACACCATGCACAATGAACACCCGAATTTATGTGGAAACCCAAGAAGGAAAAAACCATGGAGAATAATAGTTCTCAATAATAAAGCACTGATTTAGGTGACACTGGTTAAGGGTATTTTTACAAAGGCTCACTACCAAATTGCTCACTACAGGGTGGCTCACTGCTAGTTGGGCTCACCACCAAAAGAGAGAGAGGCTTAGTAACAACAAAAGAATGATGAAAGGAAATCTACCACTGAAAGAAATATCACCAACAACACCAAATAAAATATCACTATTTGTTGCCTCCAATCATACACTTTCGCACACTTCGCAATGTCTGGACATTCAGATTCACATTCATCACACTTGCTTTCCTCAAAATAACATCTTATACTTATACCATTCCAAGCCTTCATAATCCCTCAAGTTGGCCAAACACAATCTTCATAGTCTTCCTTTTTGGCCAAATACAATTTGAAATAGGTCATGATAAAAATATTCCCACAATGGAGAGGAATGAAATGTGGACCAAACATATCCTCTTCACTCAAATCAACATGCTACATGATATTCAGAACCAAAGAATAAGATATACATGTTACAATGCAAATCATGTGTCAGAGCATGTCAACCAACTGCCAGATGGGTTCGGACCCAAAATAATGTATCTTATTATGTTATAAGAGGAATGGGACCAGGACAGATACATCCCAAAATAGATCTTTACATCACGACATCTAGAACTAGGTCAATCTGAATCACCAAGGCACCAAAATAGAACTTCGATCAAACAACCAAGATATGTTGACATCAATGACAACCATTGATGACAACAAGCAATCAACATCATCTCAACACATTCCAATAGAATTGCAAATAATAAATTGCCAACACCAACATATTTGAATTTAGAGGGAAAATAGGAGGACACTCACACTTAGGGTGTGAGTGACTTGGACCTATTTTCTAGGACTTTAAGTGTCGAGGGCAAGGTATTAGATAAATGCATTTGTTTCTCACTTGCAATTCATCAGTAATTCTTAAAAATGGGCCATAAAATGCATAATTTAAAGTACTCAATTAGGTCCAATATTTAAAGGGGGAAAAAATATAAAGTGAAATTGTCAAGGGTGACAATTTACGATGGTACATACTATACTTAGTAGCAAAATTATATTCCAATATAAAGAGTCATTACTTAGATTTATAGCTTAGGTGAATAAATATTTTTTGACATACAATGTGCAATTTAGTCACATAAGAGTGTTCTACATTTCAAAAGCATTTTTTTTATAGTGGGACCTCAAAGTTTGAATTTGTACCCAAATAAGGAAGATATCGGTCATTCTTTCCCAATCCTCCACAATTTTTTAAATTCTACCTTATTTCATCATAATTTATGTGTAATTATGGTCTAACATCAACATTGTAGGTCAAATTATATTGTCCTTTTCCTCTTATCCATACAGTTATTTTTATGATTTCTCTAGCTCACTTAGAACTTATATGTGCTTCTCAATTGGTTGACTAAATTGGGATAGTGGTCCAATCAAATTGGGTTTAATTCTATGTCATCAAGCTTGATCTAAAGAGTGGAAACTCCATCTAGCAATATGTCTTATTACTAGACCATTGTATTGGTGATGAACATTTTAGAGGAATAATAGAGAACACCCCTTGAGTTTGAAAGAACTCAAAGAAGAAGGAGAAATGAACTTTTTCTCATGTGTTGGGTTTTTCCACCCAAGGTACTTTACATCCCTTTGTCACTTTAGTTGTTGTAAAGGTTGACTACCCTTAGATCCCTTACTAGTTTAAAGTAAAATGTGATACATGTCATGGTAGAAAACAAGAAAAAACTAACAATGTGGATGACCTATATGTGTGTGCATGTGTATTTTTATTATTGCCTAGGATAGTAGGGAGCCAAGCAAGCAAACCATGTAGAGTCACCTACAACAATTACAAATCTGAATTAGCAATTAAAAAATTACTTGTAGCAACATCCATGTGTTGGACAATGAGTTTATCTACCAATTTTTCCTTTAGGTTATAAGTAGTTATGTAGCTTGTGAGTCTAAAATAGGGCATCATAGAGATGTGGTACCATCATACATAAATCCATTCATCTTTATCAACAAAAAAGGTCTGTCTTTAGCTTTTATAACTCAAAATTCTTTCTAGTAATTTTTTCTCTCTATCTTTGTGATTCCAATCATTCTAGCTCACTCATAGACAGTTAGGTTCATACCTCCCACTAAGGAAAAGGTTTATCATAAGAAAAATAAACCCCAACCCTTTAAAAAACATCTCAAATGAAGCTCTAATACCACATGTTATGGAAAAAATGCCTAATAAACTTGTACAATAGAAGTCATGCAAGTACAATTTGAAATAAAAAATAGAGTAATGGAAACCAAAGGAAATGGACAATATTTTAACTTTAGAAAACTCTTTTGAACAAAAAATCCAATATACTAAAAAAGACTAAACCATTTACAATGCACTAATGAGTCTTTCTTACCTCACCCTTGAGTATCGGCAGATATACATTGACACATTAAAAATAATTTGAATAATTGCATAAATCATGAAAAAAAAAACAAAAATAAGAATAAAAATACAATTGCAAGATCTATTTATTGAAATGATATCCCCATATAAAATGTTCATTTTTAATCTGTATGGAAATGAGATACAGAATCTGATATTTGAAAGAAAAGTATAAAAATAATTATAGAATCTAAGATAAAGAAGAGCTGCCCTAAAAGAACTCAAGATAGCCCAAATAATTGGGATGCATAACAGTTCAAATAACATATCTGATACGCAATCGAATTTCATATCTAAAAATACACGCTTACCAATGGATATCTTAAAAGAACTCAAATAGCCCAAATAGTTGGGATGGATTGTTAGAGACGTCTACGTCTCTTAGAATAAAATCCAATGCTGATTATCTGAAGATAAAGTGAAATAAAATAATTGTGGACCGAGTGATATGTTCCACCAAAACTAAAAACAGAGAGCTCATACAGATCTGTCCCCACTGCAATAAAGTATAGAAGATAGCAGGGATGAAAATTGTAAAGTCAAAAATTTCAATGAAATGGTTAACCACAGTGTACAAATTTGTTGGCCTTCAAATATTCGCCTTCTACCTTTCATTTCTTGGACTTTAAGAGGTAGAGAATACAGATTAGCAATATTGACACGAGCATGGAGACAAATATAGTTAAGGCAAAGGGGTGTCACTTTGTGATGGTGCATGGACCAACCTTTGGCGGTTGGTGTTGGTATAAAGTTGCAGATCTTCTTGTGAAAGCGGGGCACGCTGTGTCTTCCCTTGACATGGCCAGTGGAGGTATCGATCCTACAAATGTCGACAGCATTACATCTTTACAAGAGTACAATCAGCCACTCACAGACTTCTTTACAGCTCTTCCTTCCGAAGAGAAGGTACCTATTTGTGGACAGATTTGGCTAAAACTTTGACGAACAGTTTAAAGACCCATGTCCGTTGTGATCAGTGTATCTCTTGTTTACAAAAGAATTCAGGTAATCAAGGATGTCAACTAATTTGTAGCCGTATGTCTGTTCAGGTTATATTAGTTGGCCACAGCACTGGTGGGTTCAATTTGAGTTTTACCATGGAGCGTTTTCCAGATAAAATTGCTGCAGCTGTCTTTGTTACTGCCGCCATGCCCCTCAGCGGAACGACTCTTCTGGAGTTGTTGAATGAGGTTTAATTAATCATCTCTCTCTTTCTACAAATTCCTGCAATACCAACAGTCTTAGCTTACAATACCATTTCTCTGAAAGCGTTTAGTTTAACAAATCGTATCCATAATTGGCGGCTTAGGAGACTCCACGTTTTACTATGCAAATGGGAAAGAGAATCCGGCGACATCCTTCAAGATTGGCACCCACTTTGCTGGAAAGTACTTGTCACAGAAGAGTCCTCCTTGGGTAAATCAAATCGGAACGGAGACAGTTTGGTTGCAAATTACAAAAAAATGAATCGAGTCATTGGTTGATGTGATAATTTATTGGGTTATTATGAAATTTCGATTGATTGACAGATTAATGTGGAACTAAATGCAGGATCTAATTACGTTGTGGGAATCGCTGGAGAAGAAATTTCCTATATGGCAGGAACCTCTTGTGTATACAGCTAAAAACTATGGACGCGTCCGGAGAATATACGTTGTAGCGAAGGATGATAAGCTTGTTGTGGAGGCGTTCCAGAGAAAGATGATTGCAGAGAATCCTCCACAAATGGTATACGAAATTGAAGGATCTGATCACACCGTATTCTTCTCAAAGCCTCTTCATCTGGCTGACGTGCTCATAGAAATTGCTAAGATGTGTGTAAGTGAAGCAATCGTATCGTAATATGATGCATATGGATTTCATTAACGTTTGTGATATCTAGAAATCTAGGAATATACTTGTCACATACGACATGTAATGGTTCTTTTCGAGTCCCTGTATTAAATTCTAAAATCCTCTGGGTCAATTAAAAAAAAAAAGTGTAACGATTATTGTAATGTGAAAATGCATACTTATGTTATATATATTTATTTTATTTGTCTATTTATCACATTTATTTATGCATTTAATTTTATTTAGTTATTTACTATTTATAATTTTCATTATTATTCTATTTTAGGAAGAGTTCATAAATATGGAGGTAACCTTCTAGGGGTGAACTTGTCCTTCCTGAATATAAAAGTTAAAATTTAAAATTGAGAATTCGAAATTGGTCAAACTTGCTCCTTTTACCCTTCTACTTTAATGATCTTGTTCATACATGCTTTAACACACCCGGATAGCTAGAATAGAGCATTCCCTCTTGAAATGAAATTTCCATTGCTAAGATTTCTATTACTAGGTCTTGGCTTACTTAGACAATTGAAAGTTCTATTGATACTATTTCTTTCAAAGGGCTACAATTATCTTAGAAAAAAGTTTTACAATGTTTACTTTTAGTCAATTTCGTTCAACAAGGTTTCTAGGTTTCTTTTGTACAATATCAAAAATTATCACACTTCAATTAATTTTTAAGTTCTCATTCATTAGTAATTCAAATTCATTTCAGCTAAGTTAATTTGAAAATATAAATGTAATATAATTATTAATATTATTCCTTCTCTAAATATATTTCAAGAGGGTAATGATAAAAAAGTTAAGCCTTAGTTTTCATGAGTACTAGTATTTGATTCTTAAAGTATACAATTTAGTTGAACAACCATTAGTAATAGGACTAGTTGACACATAATTTCCTAACCAAACTAATGTAATCTCAAAAGGAACTTAACAATCAAATTTTGGGATATAATTTAAAGATCATATTGTTGCCCCTCAGTTGTTGCCCTTGATGTCAAAGACACAAAAAGAAATCAAATTCTTGGCATGGTTCAAACAACATGGTTTTTCTATATTTAACATAGTACTTGATATGGATGCACCTTTCAGATTGAGATTTCCTTGCATGGCAGTGGATATACTTTGATCTTTTGACTATGTATATTACATAGTCTTGTAATATGAGAGACGATTTGTTGTTCTGATTATGGAGAGTGTGATTGCATAAGAAAGAGACATCATTCTTGATATGAGAGTTATTGGCTTACATTGATTTAAATTTTATGATTATTTGATTTGTATATCTCATACATTGAGAAGAATCTGTACAACATCTACAGAGCATTGGTTTCATTGTTTATAATCACAATATATACAATGATATATTGTATGTGAAATAAGTTGTACTTTGCTTCTAAATCTCAAGTGATATGAGATCAAAAGATGTTGAGTAGAGAAACAAGAATGGTCATTTGAATGATTACAATGGGATAATTATAACTTTAAGTAATATTGCTTACATTGAAAATCTAAGAGCACTCCTTTTCCAAAGGTTTTAAACTTTGACAATAATTTTAAAAGTAGCATATATACCCATTATAGTGCCTAATACTACCTCTATAGGATCAAGTTGGTTTGGATCCAAAATTGATCCTTGGGACCAAATTTTATAAATAACATTTAATTTTCAAACATAGGCCCCAAAATTAAATTATATTTTTTTTTTGTAATACCTCTAGGACTAAATTGGAGTTTGGAGTGATAGTGCATTGAACTTTTAACTTATTAGCAAAGAGGATCTTATTGACTCACTCCACCACTTCATATCTAGAATCTAGGTCTAGAAGACATTTCAATTGTTATCCTTTTTCAATTAGTTCCTATATAAGATGTTTCCTACTCATTCCAATAAACTCTTGGATGATGGTAGTAGTAGGAAAATCCTTGGTAGGATTTTCCTAAAATATTTAAGGAAGGGCCTTAATAATTAAAATTTAAATCTCATCCAACATTGCATTTGTAGACATCTTACAAGCCTCAAACAATTTTATTATCCATTTAGTGGACTCAAATCACTCTAGATGAATATTTAAGTTTCCAAGAAGTAAAATATACTTGCTTTGTAATTTGGAAAATGAAACCTTGGCCATTTTATAAAGATGCAATAGGCTGTCCTCTAGTAATAAGATCTCTTTATCAAGAGTTTCCTCAAACTTATCCATTGTATTGGCTTCATCACTTGTCTTATCATAGTATTAGATGAACTCTTGGATCAACCTAATACCTTGTGTCTCCAATGCATCCCTCCAAATAGTGGTTCCACTTACCACACCTCTAGTATTTTACTTTTCCCCCCTTGTCTAATTCCTTCATGATGAAATGAGGAGGTAAATTCAAATAATTATATAGACAATGAGTTATATGATGTATGTAGTGAGCTCCACAACTTGAGACTTAATTTCATCACTATATTTCTCATCCTTGCTCATCCACTCCATGAGTGTAGGCACATAGTTTTGGATAGACTATTTCTCTACCTCTTGTGTATGATGGCCATATAATAGTTTGTACTTGATAATTTTTTAGTTTCATATCGACCTCAATTTAGTAAAAAATACAAGTTGAAACTTATGCAATCCTATGTCCTTGAGCATCCACATTAATGGTGGAATTTTTTATCTCTCTTTTAATTGGGTTGAATCCTAAACATTCCCACTAGCCTTAAAAAATCCTATAAAATAGGCATGTATATTCTTTGTGCCTTTTGTATGATGGATCTTAGTCAGATTAGCAATCATGAATCCTTAATTGATGTCCTTGATGTTTTCTCTTTATATGGGCTTGCTTTATTTGGAGAAGTGGAGTGAAGAGGTCTTGGAGAAGGAGATGAAGGAAACATCCCTGTGTTAGATCCTTGAGAAGAATGAGGTGATGGGGTTACCAACTAAGCTAGAGTGTAGAATATTCCTTAGAAGATAACACATAATCTTGAATTACCACTTCTTGTAAATATCCTGCAAGGATTTTTATTTCTTCCTACACCTTATCAATATTTATTTCTTCCTCCATAACTTGTTGTACTAAGATGTTGACCTATTGAGGAAGACATTGAATAGCCTCTTGGATCAACCTAATAACTTGTGTCTCCAATGCATCCCTCCAAGTAGTGGTGGAAATTACTATACCTCTAGTATTTTACTTTTTGTTTTCTCTTGTATAATTCATTCATGATGGGTATGTGCAGGATCATCATGGAAAAAATAGGCCCTTAAGTGGCAAAAAATTTAGAAAAATCAGAGCTAGACAACTTGACGTAAAAATTTGAATAAGTTATCTATATTATTTCAAAAATATGTAAGAATAGAATCTATAGAAAATTGAATGTAGTTTCTAAACTACTAGGTTTATTTAAAAAAAAACAATTTGGTAAAAATTTGAAATTTCAATGCAAAGAGGTACTTAAATTTCAAGGAAAAAAATAAGAAGTAGGTGTTTGTCTAACCACCCTAAACACAATAAAATGATAATATTTTTTATAATATTTTAGATATAAGTATAACACTCATGTCCCAATGTGATGCATATTTTTTAGTAATTTTTTTCCATGTAAATAATTAATTATGAATTTTTTATTACAACTTTTAAAAATACAAAAATCAGATGTCGACCACCTTGACTTGGTCAAAACTTTGTGAAATTCAATTTTATTTTTTAAAATCCTATAGTATGTGAAGAATAGAATGTGATGCATGTTTCAAATTCAAAAAATGTGATATTGTTTGAAAGCTATAGATATTTTTCAATCACCTATCAATCGTGACTTTAGTCATAATTCAAATAGAAAATGAATAATAATTATTTATTAGATTCAAAGTAAAGCATAATTTATATTGGTGGAAAGCTAAGAATCTTCTTTAAAAACCTTTTTCGTTTCATCAATTTTGGGTAGAAAAAAGTCATCAGCCACATACCCTACACATACCCATCATATCACCACTTTTTGGCCCATCATGATCTTGCACATACCCTAATGAAAGGAGTAGGTGCATTAAAATCAATAAAAACCATGAGTTATTTTATGTATGTGTAGATACATAAAATTGATCATATCTGATTAATCCTAGCATTTAATTAAATATTTATTATTTAATTAATTTCTCTAAAGTCTTCTACATATGATTAAATTTAATTAATTTAATTATATTGTTCATTCAATTTATTATTATATCATAATTAAATAAATCAATCTTATTTAATTATTTCACATTCAAATGTCCACTTGATTAATTAAATAAATACACTTTATTTATTTTAATTAATTATCACTTTTTGAATTTAATTAAGTCTTTTATTTAATTAAATTTAAATATTTCTTTTCAAATCTTTCTTCTAGTTAATTAAATATCTTATTTAATTAATTTCATTTACATACCATTTCTTAAAAGTTTAATTAAATATCTTTATTTAATTGAATATTTTCCATATCTTTTCAAAATCATATGAAATCTTCCATTATTCTTCAAATCTAGGGTAAATATTCTATTTTAAGAAAAAAACCTCTGTGTCACCCTTGAATGAATAATTGAATTTAATAATTCATTATTTATCTTCTTCAAAATCTTTCCATAATCTCACAAAAAGATTATTTTTACAAATCATCTTAATCATCTTATCTTACCTCTTTTATAGAAAAGAAAACAAAATCTTGCTTTCTGTTTTCTTTAGTCTTATCCATCCTCAACCGTTCGATCTGCCAAGAATTTTCACAATCGTTGATCATATCAGCCAATCAGAAGCCTTTGAAAAACTCTATAAATAGCACTGCTAATCCAAGCAAGGGTTACACCACATAACAAATGATTTAGAGATAAATTGCATTCTAGCATCATAGCATTCTAGCATTATCATAATCTTTCATTTTAGCAATCATGTTTAGCTTTAGAGCAATCATGTCTTAGCATTTACTTACATTTTATATTCAATCTCGTTCTTTGGGAAGACTGTTCGTTGAGCCTAGCATACAATCTGAGAGCTAGCTGGAATCAATGAAAATACTGGAGATAGAGAACGATAGGATGACATCGATAAATGGGTACTAAGTTTACAATCTCTATTATTTTCATATTCTATTTTTGATACAATGTCTTATTGGTGTGTTTGGTTCATTTTTTTTTACATATTTATCATGCATAAAATCGACCACACATTATTGGTGCCCACCGAGGGGCCTTGAGTTTGCAATCTCTATTATTTTCATATTCTATTTTTGATACAATGTCTTATTGGTGTGTTTGATTCATTTGTTTTTACATATTTAACACGCATAAAATTGACCGCACATTATTGGTGCCCACTATAGGGCCTTGCCCCGTTTTTAATACTTATCTGTAGGTTTTCTTACAGGATTTCACGTTTTGGAATTTGGATTTTTGGCAAAAAATTTTGTTTTAGTGCATACGAGGATTTCCGAAGTGCATCCGCAGGTTTTTAAAGTGCATTTGTGGCTTCTTTCAGCGCTTTTGCAAGTACTTTGGTGCATCCAAGGACTGTTGGGGCTCATCCAGGAACTGTTTCAGCGTATTTACGGGACATAATGGCGCATATACCCAACTTAGTTTGTTAAAAAAAATTGAAAAAAAATAAAAATTAGCTGCATTCTGTTTTAGCGCATTTAGGAGTTTTTGTAGCACATTTGGGACTTTTTGTAGCGCATTTAGGATCTTTTTTGGCGCATTAACTTGTTACTGTTGCGCATACAGGTGATCTTCTGGTGCATACAGGTTGTAACTAAACAGGTTTCTGAGTTTGACGCCTTTTGCAGACAAAACCTTTTTCTAGCTTAAAAAGAACCAATCTAGGATAGTCACAGCTGGTTTTAAAAAGGAGAAACCCTAGGATAGACATAGATTTTAAATGAAGAAATCTAGGATAGTCACCACACACTGATTTTGTGGTTAAAATGAATCCCATGCTTTCGGTGAAGCAACATCTTCACATAGTTTAGATCATTCTGATTTGGGTTTTAAAAAGAACAGTGTCTACTATGTTTGTGGCAATAGGTCTATGCTCTCCCCTTAATTGGGTGACTAGAATACCAGACTTTCCTTTTACATTCATGCAATTTTACTGCTTTATTACATCTTGTAGAGGGGCTGCTCTTGTGGGAAAAAGTACTCACCCAAGAGGAACGACTCAAGTGGGTTCAAGCCAAAGCCAGGCTATTCCGCCCCACTATAAAATTTAAAGAAAATAAGGAGAAATCCTCTTTTTCTGGTAGTGTGCAAGATAACCATCCCCAAAACCTTTATTCTAAATTTTGGGAGGTCTCCTGAGGGAGTTTATTATTGCCGCACCTAACATAAACCCTTACTACGAACCTAGTGTAGTATCCAGCCGAAGTCAGTTTATGAACATCATAATAATCACAGTGCAAGGGAGGGAAGAATCTACCCCCAAGATACTCACCATATAACTGCCAAGAACCATTTGCTCAGGGGATCCGATATCCACTTCCGTCACTCTGAGTACGCACCTAGAAAAGAAAAAAACATGGGAATCCCTTCGGGGGTGACACGGCTATGTGAGTCGACGTAGTTCTAAGATGTGGGCTGTTGATTATTATGATGACCTACCTGAGTACTAAGAGTGAGTCTGCTTGAACTGTCTGTCATGTGTAAAACCTGTGAAAACACTTTTTGAAAAACATTTTTGAAGCATACACTTGATGCTTAGTATAGGACTTCAAAACAACTTTTTTCAAGGTGTTTGTTGTGTTTTCAATCACACTAATTCAGATAAAAGATCATCTGAAATGAACATGTCAAATTTCAGCTGAAAACTATTCTCAACTGTTTGGAAAAATATTTGGGAAAAACTATTTTAGCACATCTAGGGAGTATCTTAGCGCATATAAGATTTTTTCTAGCGCATTCACTGGTTAGTTCAGTGCATTTGGAGTATGTTTTAGCGCATAGGCTAAGTATTCTGCAAACAGTTTTTGGGTCACTGTCAGAAACATTTTTTGAAGCGCATATAGGATACATATTAGCGCATCTGGGACATATTGAATCACATTTGACCATTTATTTGGTGCATATCCTTGTTTCTGAAGCGCATATAGGCAACAAAAAAGTGCATTTATTATTTTTCCCGAATCATTGTTTTTAACATATCTGAGTTCGGTAACATATCAACAAATTTCTCTCATGCTTAGGGAGTGGAAATCTACCAAGTTTTTTAAGAATTCAATTTCCAATAGAATCAGAAAACCCAAGAAACCTCTAGGTTACAAGAAAACCTTACAACAAAGGAAGTTTTTATACAAGAGTCAAAACATTTTGCTCCATTATCGTAGATTTCTCTATAGATACCAAGATTTTGTCAGAGGATTTACTAAAAAATACATTGTGGACCTTCTAGATTCATGAGCCTATTTTCAAAGAAGAGCCCTCTCTCAACAACATAATCATAATCAGACTCTTGATTTTAACTACATACCACAACCTTCTATTGAATATTCGACACATCCTAGTCAAATACTTCAGTGAATTGAAATAGGCTATATGATATATTGATCATTCTTCGAAAACAAGGATCAAATCCTACAAGTGCACCTTTCATCACAAACTTCTAAATTCTCAGTTCAACTTCGAGCCCAATAGGATTTTGATATCCTTTATCATTGGAAGCCACAACCACAAATTAGGAAACATAGTTTTGATCATATCATAATATTTTCATCTTATCAGATTAAAACATCATCATTGATTGCACTCATCAAACTATGATCTAAGTTTAGGAGAACATCTTGAAATCATATGCTTGTTTTTACATGATCACAATACAATAAACTAAAGGAAGATATTCAACAAGAAGATCATACCTCAACAACTCAAAAGGAAGGTGAAAATAGTGATCCCCTTTATAGTGTGAGTGGAAATCCTCTTTTTGAAGACAACATGGCCAAAGGAGCAAAAGATCTGTTTACTTATGACAGAGATATGAGAAAAACCCTTGAGGATAGTGAGAATGAAGAAGAACATCACCCTAAAGAAGCCGAACAAGATCCTAAATTTCTAAGAGCAGTAGAAAAGATCGTAGCACGAGACAAACAAAAATATTTCCTATTTTTGGCTGACAAAGGAGCTAAATTGCCTCATGATTTTGATACTGAGAACATAAAGAGTAATCCTGATGAAAAACCATTATCTGATCTTAGTGCCTTGACCCAACATGTTAAGACATTAGAAGGGAAAATTAAATATCTACAAGGGGGAGACACAACACAGACATACACTCTTGATGATATCTGTCCATATCCTTTTGATCGACGTCTCAACATGATTTCATTTCCTAAGCATTGTGAAATTCCAAAGTTTGATCATTATAACGGAAAAATGGATCCCATTGACCATATTAGATACTTTTGAAACATGACTTTAGAATTCACTCATGAGGATACATACTTAATGCGTTTGTTCTCACGAAGTCTTGGGGGCCAATCTATAGAATGGTTATAAAAAATTACACTGCCTTTCAAAACATTTGAGGAATTGATCAACGAGTTCATCTCTCAATATTCCTATAACATACATCACCAAATCACAATGATTGATCTATGCAAGGCTAAGCGAAAACCTAGTGAACCGTTCATCACATTTCTTCAGAGATGGAGAAGATTGTTCGCTAGATATCCACATCATGTATGTGAAAAGGAAAAGATCACTACATTCATAAATAGCTTGGATCAAGAGATGAGTTATCATCTAAATCTTCATTTTCCTCCCTCTTTTCAGAAAATGATTGAAAATGCAATCACAATTGAAAATGCATTAGTCCAGAGGGGGATAATCAAACTTGATAAAGACAATCTTAGCTCCTCAAATCACCACAATGACAAATCTAAGTTTTGGACTCGCAACAAGAATGTGGTGAATGATGGTATTGTAGATGCACATCATGTCTCACCTAAGCTAGTTGTTCTTAGTGTTCCTCGCAACAACAACTACAACAATATCAACTCGGTTACGAATCATGGAAACAATCCTCCTCCTCTGAGGAATAACCAAAATCCAACTTTTGTTCCAAATCAAAGTAATACCAACAACCAAGGGTATCATGGAAACAACAACAATAACACCTTAGGAATACATCAAACATGAATCCACAACGATCTTCATTTTTCTCCAACCGAAGAACTTTTACTCCATTGGGGCAATCTCTGGAATCTTCCCTTAAAGACTTGATGGAAAAGAACATTATTACCTTACCACCTCAACGTAACTTTGAACCTAGTGTGAAGACGCCATCATGGAATGATGCGTACTATTGTGAATATCATAGATGTAAAGGCCACCGTACGAATAATTGCCAAACCTTGAAGAACGCTATTCAAGATTTAATCGACAAAGACATTGTCACAATAGAAGGGAACCAACAATCAAACGAAGACCACCAAGCATTTCAAAATCCTTTTCCCAACTATCAAAAGGGTGAGTCTTCTGGAAATAATGTGAATCATATCGATGAGCATATAATCAATCATATCTACACTGATGACGAGCGGGTTAATGTTATAAAAGTCAAAGAGAAAGTAGAGTATCAAGAAGTTAACGTAACAAGGGCACAAGCTAAAGTTGTCCTAAAAGGCACTCCTTCAAAATCCATTGTGCCACCGCCTCTACATCAATATGATTTAATCAATCAACTTGGAAAAAATTTTGCTCAGATCTCTATCTTAGAACTTCTGAATATTTCCCCAGCGCATAAGGAAATTCTAGACAAAGCCCTCATTGAAACAACTGTATCTGATGATTTGAATGTGGATCAATTTCAAGCCATGGTGGGACATTTATCCTCACCCACATGCCTCTCATTTTCTAAAAAAGATGATGTTTCCATGACACATCCCCATAATTCATCATTATACTTAGAAGTCATGGTCCACAAGTTTTGTGTCAGACAAGTTCTAATAGATGGAGGTGTTGGTTTGAACATATGTACCATGAAATTGATTCAAGCTTTAGGATTTTCTGAGGATTCCATTGATCCTAGAAGAAAGATTACAATTAAAGCCTATGATGATGAGGAAAGAGCATCCAAAGGTTTAATCATGTTACCAATCAGAGTGGGACCTATTATCAAAAATACTTTCTGTCAAGTATTAGATCATGATCTTGCATACAACATCTTGTTGGGTCGACCTTGGATCCACGAAATGCAAGTTGTACCATCCACATATCATCAATGTCTTAAGTTTCCTTATGACAAACAGGAGATCACAATACCAGCCAATAATTCTCACAGTCAAACTTGAGCCAACATCAAAGCTAGTCAAGACACCTTGGTTCCTAACAATCGAGAAGCGCCTGCTAATACTTCTCTCAAAGTTGATACGCAAATCAGTCAGATAACCAAAAGCTTTGACAAGCAAATACGGTTCAAGGACAATGGAGTAGAAGAATATTCTCTCTATCTGGCTAATCTTCCTATGTCGCCTCGGTCACATGGACAAGTTTCTATCACACAACATCAGATATCTAAAGCATCAACATCAACACAATCACCGGCAAAACCAATCACAAAGTTCAATGGGAAATTTATCAAGGAGAAATTCCCGATGGAAGAACTTGAGGATAACGAAATGTTGAAATGGCTCTATAGAGATGAAGATGAAGATGAAACAATTCTCAATATCAAGTTACCAACTAAGAAATATGGTAAAGGATATTCAATCATGCAAAAGATGGGCTATGAGGGTAATGGTCCTATCAGGAAAAGAAAAGAAGGCGTAGTTGAGCCTATTGATCCTCCAGGACTTGTGGAAAAAGATAAAATAGGAATAGGCTATGATACTAGCTCAAAATAAACAACATCCAAATAATTGAATGATACTGTGCACACATTGCAAGAAAGTTATGATCCAAGGGAAGCATGCTTGACAACAATTCAGAATTTCATCGATAATAACTCTGACACAGACTCTGTAGAATAAGAATGGGATACCATCCATAATGATGAATTCTATAGGGATAAACAAGTTGATGTGATACACAAGTATACGCCTACTCTAATCAAAGGAGAAGGTTCAGGGACCCAACCACACGAATTTGAACTATAGCGCAACTATGTTTCTAGTGATACCGAGTCAGATTTAATCGAACAAGACTATTGTGAGGACAGTGCCATCATTGATCTACCTCATACCTCAGATCCTATAGACACCTCTGTTATGACCAACTGATGAATCTATCGTAAACTTCCTTTCCATAGATGATGTAAATGATTTTTCCACTGGTGATTTTTGGCATGAGATCCTTAGTCAGGAGAGTGTCAAGTTTCCTAGCTGCAAAAGTAAAAATAAAAAAGAAAGATCTAACGGTGAAAACCAAAATATGGCAGTGTTAGATCAAACAAAAGATAAAACAAAGAGCGTATCAGATGGTGAAAACCTTTTTAAGGCACTAGATGATGGGATTCTTGACACTCTCCCATATCACTATCATGAGTGATCTCCTATCTTGATTGAGCCTACAAAATCAGTTAATCTTGAAACTATAGAGAAATCGAGGATTCTACAGTTAGCAACATCAATGACAAATAAAGAAGTACCCGAGTTCATGGAATTTCTTAGAGAAAATCAAGTCAACTTTGCCCGGTCTTATGTAGACATGCCACCTGGGTCTTGATCCTGATCTTATAATGCATCACTTTTCCATTAAACCAGGAGTAAAGCTTGTAAAACAAAAACTTATAAAGATGCATCCTCATGTGGCACTACTAGTTAAAGAAGAACTTAAGAAACTCCTCAATGTGGGATTTATAAGATCAATTGACTATGCAGAATGGATCTCCAACATTGTTCCTGTATCCAAACCTGACAAAAGTGTTAGAGTGTGCATAGATTTCAGAGATCTTAATAAGGCATGTCCTAAGGATGATTTTCCTCTTCCAAGAATTGATACTATAGTTGACCTAATGGCTAGCCATTCCATGTATTCACTAATGGATGGTTTTTCTAGTTATAACAAAATCAATATTGGACCTGAAGACCAAGACAAAACAACTTTCACATGTCCCTGGGGGACTTACTGTTGGAACGTCATGCCTTTTGGTTTAAAGAATGTTGGGGCTACATATCAAAGAGTTATGACTACAATTTTTCATGACATGATGCACACATTCATTGAAGATTATGTCGATGACATACTGGAAAAATCATACACAAGAGAAGGACATCTCAAGATATTATCCAAAATATTTGCAAGGTTGGAAAAGTTCAAAGTTCACCTCAACCCTAAGAAATGTGTTTTTGGAGTCACATCTGGAAAACTCTTGAGATATATAGTTTCAGCAAAATGAATTGAAGTAGATCACACCAAGGTACAAGCAATAATGGAAATGCCTCCACCGAGGAATATCATTCTGTTGAGATCACTATAGGGATGACTTCAATCTATACGAAGATTCATTGCACAACTAGCAGATAAATGTCTACCTTTCACACATCTACTACATAAGAATGTTCCTTTCAAATGGGATGATAAGTATGAAATGGCCTTTCAACAAATCAAGCAGTATTTAATGAACCCACCAGTTCTGATACCACCAAATCCAGAAAAACCACTCATCTTATACATTGCTACCACAAAGACATCTTTGGGGGCATTGTTAGCACAAGAAGACTCTACAAGAAAAGAGCATGCAATCTATTATATCAGCCGAACATTAACAAGTCATGAACTCAACTACACTTTCATCGAGAAGGCTTGCCTAGCTGTGGTCTTTGCCTCACAAATTTTTTGACACTACATGTTAACTCATACAATCAATCTTGTTGCAAAGATTGATCCACTTAAATATTTGTTAAGCAAAACCACATTAATAGGAAGGTTAGCAAAATGGGTCATGATCTTAAGGGAGTTCGATATCCATTATATTGATCGCAAAGAAATCAAAGGACAAGTTATTGCTAACCAACTGACGGAAGCACCCCTACAAGCAGAACGTCCCATGCACATTGAATTTCCAGATGTTGATGTCTTCACGACAGAATCAAAGCAACCTTGGTCATTATATTTTGATGGCTCTTTTACTCAACATGGATCAGGGGCAAGCATACTCTTTGTCACCCCTCAAGGAAATACCATTCCTTGTTCATATTGGCTAATGTTTCGATGCACTAATAACATAGCCAAATATGAAGCTTTAATCGCTGGACTCAAAATAGCATTGGAATGGAGAATCACAGAATTACAAGTTTATGGTGACTCATAGTTAGTCATTAACCAAATCAATGATGACTATCAGACCAAAGATGATAAATTGTTGTTGTATAAGAAAATGGTTGACGATTTCAAGAAATATTTTGTAGACATCAAGTTCATTCAAATTCCAAGGCTTGATAACAAGGCAGCTGACGCTATGGCCACAATTGCTTCATTGTTACAACTCCCAGAAACTCAGGATCACTATGAATTTCTCGTGGAACAATAATTTATGCCTTCCTATGACACGCCTAAAATCCAAATCATTTTCCACTTAGTAGGATCCGATTCACCTTGGTATAGAAAAATTTATGCCTACCTAAAAGACGACATCTTACCACTTGACTTATCCCGTAACCAAAAGCACAATTTTATCCGCTAATCCTCTCACTATACCCTTATCACTGACACTCTATCACTGCGGTCTTGATGGTACTTTACTTCGATGTCTTGAACGCGACGAATCTGATAAGGCTTTACAAGAAGTTCATGGTGGCATTTGTGGTTCTCATTCAAGTGGACTAACCTTATCTAAGAAATTGATTAGAATGGGTTACTACTGGCCTACAATGGAGAGGGAATCATTCACTTTTGTAACAAAGTGCTCTAAATGTCAGATACATGGAAATCTCATTCATGCACTAGCACAAGAACTACAACCATTTGTATCAACCTGGCCATTCTCTCAATGGGGTTGGATTTAGTTGGCAAGATTCATCCTTCATCCTCGAATGGACAAAAATTCATCATCACAGTGACAGTATTTTACCAAGTGGATTGAGGCAATCCCTCTCACTAAGGTCACTGGAAAATAAATCTCATCATTCATACTCAACTATCTCATTTGTTGGTATGGCATTCCCAACTCCATCATCATAGATAATGGACAGCCATTCAAGAATCAAGATGTTTATGAACTTTGTGAGAGATTCCATATTCAACACAAATACTCAACACCTTATTATCCACAAGGGAATGGCCAAGTAGAGGCCTCAAATAAAACAATATTGAAAATTTTAAAGAAGACTGTGAATGATGCAAGGAAAGATTGGCACATTCAACTTAATCTCGCATTATGGGCCTACCAAACTAGTATCTGAACGCCAATAGGAGCAACACCATTTTCTCTTGTCTATGGAGCAAAAGCCATTTTTCCACTAGAAGTTGAGATCCCATCACTTAGAGTATCACTGAAAGGTCTCATAACAGATGATGAATACAGAGTTTCCCGACTCCAAGAACTGGAACTTCTTGATGAAAAGAGACAATGAGCAACTGATCATTTGAAAGCATATCAACAAATGATGTCTCGTAGCTATAATCACAGAGTCAAACCGTATACCTTTCAGGTTGGTGATCTTATTCTAAAAGATAACCCACACAATCAGCAAGATAGAGAGAAGAAAGGAAAGTTTGAACCTAATTGGCTGGGCCCGTATGTGGTCATAGCAGTATATGGTTCAGGAGCATAGAATTTGTCAATGCTAGAAGGGGACCTGTTTGATGACCCCATCAACAACATGCACCTGAAAAAGTATGATGTCTGAAGCAGTTATCATCTTCTAGAAAAAGTCCTGAACAAATACAAAAACATCAGAAAAAGTCTTGAAAAAATACAAAAACATTAGAAAAAGTCCTGAAAAAATACAAAAATATCAGAAAAAAGTCTTGAAAAAATACAAAAACATCAAAAATAGTCCTGAAGAAATACAAAAACATCAGAAAAAGTCTTGAAGAAATACAAAAACATTAGAAAAAGTCCTAAAGAAATACAAAAAACAGTAGAAAAAGTCCTAAAAAAATGGTTACCCTGGTGAAAACCTGGCAAACAGGCATCTTGGTAGAGAAAAAAAATAAAAATAAATAAATAAAATCAGAAAAATGCAATAAAACCAAATAGTGAAAATCTGGCAAACAGACACTATTTTTCACTCTCCATCTCTTAGTTCATGTTCTGCACTTGGCTTCCAAGCCTTCATTTCATGCATCTTTCCATCATCTTAGGGTCATAATGGCATCATATTGCCATCATTTTCCTAAAGCGATAACATCTTACCATGGCTTGATTATTGTACATATCCATTTCAGTAGGCTGTGTCAAATACTGGGGCAAAGATTGGCATACTCTAGGGCAACCAACTTTCAGGTTCTGCCAAAACAGCTCGACAAAGATATAGAACTCAGTCATGTGAATAAACAATCAAAACACATGAACAACTATCCAACCATTGATCCATATCACAACAGTTTTTTTTTTTTTTAGCAAAATACCATATCATGACTCATATTTGGATGATCTAAAATCTGAATAATGATTGAAATATTAGTTTTACATTTTGAACAATGGTTGTTTGATTTTTTTGATATCATCTCTCTGGATCACACTCAATGATGTACTGAACTAGAGTGGCAAGGAAGGAGGATGATTTTTCTTTGTCTGTTGTCTTGAGGTTAACTATTGATTTGATGCAAATATGTCATGAAACATGATTTCCAAAGCATATCATTGACAACAGTTCCACATTTGCATCAGAAGGTGGTTAGTCTTTTCCTATTTATGTGAGAAATGCTCAGGTCATCTTGGTTCAATTATACCTTGATGCTTGTGTTCACTTGCTATATCAAAAATCATGAAAGTTGTACTCAGGTCATCATTGGTGCTAATCTCCCCTCTAATGCTTGTACATACTTTCAACATTTTATAAGGCTCTATGATGATTCAAGAAAGCTACCCGAAGGCTCAACAAACAGTTGGTTTTATTTAGTTGCATTTCATTTAGATCAATGTATATATTTGCATACTGGATTCACACTAGAGTTATAATCAAAGTTGAATAGATAAATCAACAGTTGTCATGTCTCTTTGGACTATATGTGGAGGAAATTTGGACATTTGTTTCATCCTCATTTCATTATCATTTTGTCTTGTGCATATCATATAGTTTAACATTCATCATTTAGATCCTTTCTCAAATCCTTCATGATGCATTATCATTTCATATTTCATATCATTTCATTGCACATCATGGGACATTCTCATTTTTATCATCTTGGTTTCATTCTCATATCATTCAGATCCTTTATCATTTTGTATCATTCCTTTATTCATCCTTTCATATCATTACATTTTCATTTCATATCATTACATTTCATTTTATCATTCCATTTTCATTTCATCCTTTCACATCATTACATTTCATTTCATATCACTACATTTCATTTTTATTTTATCCTTTCATATCATTACATTTCATTTTATCTCATTACATTTTGAATATCATTTCATCCTTTCACATCATTACATTTCATATCATATCACTCAATTTCATTTCATTTTATCATTCCATATCATTTTATTACATTGAATTGCATATCATATCATTCAATTTCATTTCATTTTATCATTCCATATCATTTTATTACATTACATTGCATATCATATCACTCAATCTCATTTCATTTTATCATTCCATATCATTTTATTACATTACATTGCATATCATATCACTCAATTTCATTTCATTTTATCATTCCATATCATTTTATTACATTGCATTGCATATCATATCATTCAATTTCATTTCATTTTATCATTCCATATCATTTTATTACATTACATTGCATATCATATCACTCAATCTCATTTCATTTTATCATTCCATATCATTTTATTACATTGCATTGCATATCATATCACTCAATCTCATTTCATTTTATCATTCCATATCATTTTATTACATTACATTGCATATCATATCACTCAATTTCATTTCATTTTATCATTCCATATCATTTTATTACATTACATTGCATATCACATCATTCAATTTCATTTCATTTTATCATTCCATATCATTTTATTACATTACATTGCATATCATATCACTCAATCTCATTTCATTTTATCATTCCATATCATTTTATTACATTTCATTGCATATCATATCATTCAATTTCATTTCATTTTATCATTCCATATCATTTTATTACATTTCATTGCATATCATATCATTCAATTTCATTTCATTTTATCATTCCATCTCATTTTATTACATTGTTTAATCATTTTATCATATTCATCATAATTTTGTCATCATTATCATATCCTTCTTATTTCATATAATTATCATTTACCATCATCTCATCAGCTCATATCATTTTATCATTCATTTGATTTTACTATTACATTTCATTTCATTTTATATCATTCGATTTCACTTTGTTCTATCATTCCATCTCATTTTATCATCTCATCAATCCTTTTTGTATTCATTACATTTGACAAGCATAAATTTCATCATTTATCATTCACATCTTTTCTCATTTTCAATACCATTTTATTTATCATTTTCATACAACATTTGATTCATATTACATATCATGTTGCAAATTCATCATACATTTCATAAACACAATATCACATCATCATCATTTATAACATTTTGGAAAATCAAAACACAAAGAAGTTCATACAAACATTACATTTCCACATCATTAACAATTCATATCATATATCATATCATCTCAACACGTTGCATTTTTTACCATCCTCATCCACCTGCATGAGATCATTAGTACACATCATATTGCACATCATCATATCATAATCATGTCACATCATCCTGCAAATCATGTTAGTTAGTAGATCATCCAAACTATATGTCAATATCCATATCACATAAACAAGGAAATAAATGTATATCCATCTCATATCATCATAAAAAATGCAACACATCATCAAAACTCATCGCTATTGCATATCATCGCTCATCAAAAATACATACAAATGTCCAATAGTTCAATGGCACTGAAAATTCTAGAAAGATACATGAGATATGATCAAAAATCAATCTACATGCTCCAAGAATATGAGATACATCACATAAAATCCTGCATACATCAATCACAACTGGCTGGTGGAACCCCCTGATGGAGCTGGTCTCGAGGATGGTGGCCTACCACTAGTCCCTGCATCTGGATCCCATTGAGGCCTGGTAACCCCCATGCTCTGTGTTGTTGTCCATGTCCTACTCCTCGTCCTAGTTTGGGACCGTGGGAAAGGCTCTCTGCACTCAGGAGGACACAACTCCTCATATTGGACTCGATAATACTTTGCCTCTTTGGCCATATTGAAGCCCTTTGCAATGGCCTCTCGTAATGATGCACTCTCCACGATACCCATCAACCTCTGAGCAACACCCTCAGCCTCTACCACCCTCTGTCTCAATACATCTCTCTCTATAATCAACTGGGCTACCTGTGGGTCTGGGGTAGGAGGATGTTCCTGTGCCTGTGTTTATTCCTGTGCCTGGGATTGTGCCAATTGTGCTTGTAACTGTGCGACCAACCCATGTGCCTGAACCAACTGGCTCTGCAACTACACCTGTTGTCCCTGAAGTGTCTACACCTAGGCCTGCAGAGTATCTATTTGCCCCTGTTGAGAGGTGGAGGCAACCCTGATCACTGTCCGCCGCCCAATCCCAGTCCTCGGCCTCCACATGATTTGCACACCACCCAAAATATCTAGCCTCGGTCTCACTAGCACTGGCCCCTCATCTCCACCATCATCCCCATCATCCCCATCTAAGCTCTCCTCCTCCTCTCCACTCTCCTCATCCTCTCCCCCAACCACTGTCTGCTCACCACCTGCCACATCCTCCTGTCTCCCTGCTCCTGGCTGTGGTACTACCAAAATGGGTGTTGGCTCATTAGGACATGTCAACTATGGAAATGGATGTGTATGAAAATAAACGGAGTACTCCTCAGAAATCCTGACATCAACAATATCCCACCTATCATCCCATGCCTCAAGCGCTAATGCAACATACTATGTATATACTATCTAGTATGAAATGCCAGGTCCCCATCCTGCCTCATCCTTGCTCCGTGCATAGTGAGCAACTCCCTGAGGCATACCCTGTGTGAATCCAAACTGTCGTTGTACTTGCATGGCCAAAAACCTCTCAATAATAAATGGAGTCCTCCCTATCAAAAATTGGGGCATACATACAAACGACATCTCTAAATGATCTGTATCCCAAGGCCCGCAATCTAAGTATGGCCACCATATCACGACATCCATATCATCAAGGCACCGCCTCCAGTAATCCAACTTTCCCAGCTTGGGTTGGACAAGGAACATGGCATAAGCATATACATAGGGTCTTCCTGGTGGCCTCACTCTAGGACAAGCTGGTCTCGTCACGGCAATATGCTCCCACGCCCAGATCTGGAGCAATGTCACACCAGAGGATATACTCGATGCACCTCTGTACACCACCTGATGAAGGTCATGATATAGATTCGCCAACATGCAACTCCCCCAAGCGTACCTCCATGGTTGTACCAGCATTTGCTCAAGGATCCTCCCCCATCCCATTGATAATCCCTTTGACTGGCGATCCGGACAAAGGAGACCTCCAATAAATGTACCCAAAACTGTAGGAAAGATTGGATATCCCCTGAAGTCATCCCATGGCACCCAATACCCTGCTATCTACGAATCACCAAATACTCTCCTCAGAGCATCTGTACCACCGAGCTCCTTGTGATCATAGAACACAAAGGCACCTACCACTGGAATACCAAGAATCCTATACACATCCTCTAGAGTCACAGTCACCTCACGAGTCGGCAAATGAAAGGTTTTGTGCTTTGAATTCCATCTCTCTGCCAATGCAGTCAACAGTCCCCTATTGACCCAAATCGGAGGCATGGCCAACAAAGATCTCAATCCACAGGCCCCTATCAACACTACATCATCTGGCGTCAGCCTGGGTATCATATCCCACCCTTCTGAGTGACGCTCCCTAATTTGGAGGTTTTTGAAAACCTCCTATTTTCAGTTATCACAACGACAATCAATCAGCATCGTATCAATGATTCAATCTCAATCAAGAAAAATCAATCTAACTCGTATCTATCTATGACCCATATCAGTGACACATACTCATCAAACCCATATCAAGTGACCCATATTAGGTGTTCTATCTAGGTGACTCATATCAGGCAATTAATACACAAATCTATCTATCTGGATATCATATCAATTTGTTCTACCATCAATTACTATTTGTTTTCTTTTTTAAGAATATAAATTTATCAACAATCAAAAAATCATCCTATTTGTATTTCAATCAATAATCTACTATTTGTTTTCTATCACAGAAAGAAAATTTATCAGAAGTCCTATCAATCATCTACTCTTTGTTTTTTGTATAGGGGAAACAAAGTTATTAGCTATCTACTCTTTGATTTCTATTTTGGAAACAAAGTTATCAATTATTTATCATATTTTCTATCCATATCAACATGATGATAAGACAATTTCTCTATCTATTGACCAAGGAAGCAATGTACATCATTTTTATCAAATGGGCACATTTCCTAAAAGCGCTAATCTGCGGCCTCTATGCGCTAAAACTCATATGCACTATTCTATATCCTGGATGTGCTAAAACTCAGATGCATTTTTCTTTGCCGTAGATGCTCTCAAACATTTCCTCTATGCGCTATTTCCCTCTAAGTGCTAAAACTCTAATCCAAAGCGCCACTATATTCTCTCGATGCGCAACAACCCCAAATGTGCTAATGTTTTCCCTAGATACGCTAAAACCCGAATTTTTCTGCAGCATCCTGGAAGCGCTACTCTTTCTATCAAATGCGCTAAACTGGTTTCTACAGCGAACATGCTAAATTCATCCTATATGCGCTAAAACACACATTGAAAGTGCTAAAACAGTTATCGAAAGTGCTAAGAAATTCCTAAAAGCACTAAAACAGACTTTAAAAACCTAAATCCATAGAAAAAATAGTAAAAATCGATTCAAAATGAAAAAATTTGACAGAAAAAGAGGTTGGATTGACTCACCAGTGGTCCATACGCAACTGGTCTCTGGTATCGGTGGGCCCGCTCAAATCTGTGTCGGTGGTACAAAATCTCCATCTTGCCAAGTCACTATTAGAGCAACAGGATTCTAAAAGTCAAAAAGTGCAAATGATTTTTCCTTTTCTACCTTTTCACCTTTTAAAGGTCAACCAAAGGTAAGTTTTGTGACATTTTTTATCTTTTTATCTAACTTTGACTTTATTTTCACATTGGGGCATCCTTATACATCATTTTTCAAGAGCTAAATCACTGAATTCACATCAAAATCCAAATCTCATCATCAAATCAAATTTTTCCAACATTATCAACAACTCATCATCATCAGTGATTTACCTCCTGAGGGGGCATCATTAACACCAATAACATCTTTTAATTGGAAACATATTAGAATCAGGTCAAGGGCATATTTTTCAAAAAAGGGGCAAAGTCAAACACAACAAATTTCAAAAGCGGGAATATTTTCTTTGAAGAAATACGTTTCACACATCACTTCAAAGAGGGGAAAAATGTAGATATATAAAATTGGTCATATCTGATTAATCCTGGCATTTAATTAAATATTTATTATTTAATTAATTTCTAAAGTCTTCTACATATGATTAAATTTAATTAATTTAATTATATTGTTCATTCAATTTATTCTTCTATCATAATTAAATAAATCAATCTTAATTATTTCACATTCAAATGTCCACTTGATATTAAATAAATAAACTTTATTTATTTAAATTAATTATCACTTTTTGAATTTAATTAAGTCTTTTTTATTTAATTAAATTTAAATATTTCTTTTCAAATCTTTCTTCTAGTTAATTAAATATCTTATTTAATTAATTTCATTTACATACCATTTCTTAAAAATTTAATTAAATATCTTTATTTAATTGAATATCTTCCATATCTTTTCAAAATCATAATTAAATATTCTATCTAATTATGAAATCTTCCATTATTCTTCAAATCTGGGGTAAATATTCTATTTTAAGAAAACAACCTTTGTGTCACCCTTAAATGAATAATTGAATTTAATAATCCATTATTTATCTTCTTCAAAATCTTTCCATAATCTCACAAAAAGATAATTTTTACAAATCATCTTCATCATCTTATCTTACCTCTTTTATAGAAAAAAAAACAAAATCTTGCTTTCTGTTTTCTTCTATTTTTCTTCAATCTTATCCATCCTCAACCATTCGATCTGCCAGGAATTTTCACAATCGTTGATCATATCAACCAATCAGAAGCTTTTGAATAACTCTATAAATAGCACTGTCAATCCAAGCAAGGGTTACAACACATAACAAATGATTTAGAGATTAATTTCATTCTAGCATCATAGCATTCTAGCATTATCATAATCTTTCATTTTAGCAATCATGTCTTAGCATTTACTTGCATTTTATATTCAATCTCGTTCTTTGGGAAGACTATTTGTTGAGCCTAGTATACAATTTGAGAGCCAGTTGGAAACAATGAAAATACTAAAGATAGAGAGCAATAAGACGACATCGATAACAAGATACTGAGTTTGCAATCTCTATTATTTTCATACTCTGTTTTTGATACAATGTCTTATTGGTGTGTTTGATTCATTTTTTTTTACATATTTAACACGCATAAAATCGACCACATAGTATGTAGTGTGCTCCCTAGTCTGATACTTGAGTTATTCATTATATTTCTCACCCTTTCTCATCCAATCCATGAGAGTAGGACTTAGGTTTGGAGAGACTATTTCTCTACCTCTTGTGTATGATGACCATATTAATGGTTTACACTTGTTAATTTTTTAGTTGCATATTGACCTCAATCTAATGAATAATAGAAGTTTCAACTTATGAAATCCTATCTCCTTTAACATCCACACTAATGGTGGAAAATGTTTCATCTCTCCTTTACTTGAGTTAAACCTTGAAAATTCCCATCAACCCTAAAAAATACTCTAAAATAGGATTGTATATACATGATGGAGCTAAGTCAAATTTGCAATCTTGGATCCTTAATTGATGTTCTTGATGTTTTCTCTTTAGATGGAATTATTTTCCTTGGATAAGTGAAATGAATAGGTCTTTGAGGATGAGATGAAGGAAACATCCTTGAGGTAGATCCTTGAGAAGAATGAGATGATGGGGTTACCAACTATGCTATATAGTGAAACTCTTCCTTAGAATATAACAAATTATATTGAATTACCACTTCTAAAATAATTGCAAGGATTTTCATTTCTTCCCACACCTTATCAATATTTATTTCTTCCTCCACAACTTCTAGTACTAAGATGTTCACCTATTGAGGAATCTTTGAGACTTGTGGAGTAGGAGATAGAGGAGGTGAAGGAAAATGAGACCAAATTAGCAGTAGGTGGTACTTAGTTATCTCGTGAACAATGTAGGATTTGGTCATCCTTCTTCATTGTAATGGTTTTTCATCAACCTCTTCTTCCTCTTGGCTTGTAATCACTTGCACACTACGAACCTCATTCTCCCTTATCTTGGTCCTTTCTAGTGTTAAAATAGATGAATCTTACTTTTTTTGTATCTATCGTAGGGGCCTTAGAAAATTTTCTTTGTTGTGGATAAGGATCATCCATAGAGTTTGAATTCCTCAACCATTTTCTTGTTATTTTGATCACAATTCCTATTCTTACATTAATGGAGACATATTCTATCTTATACCACTCTATTCTATCAATGAATAGATTAATTTTTTATTCATATTATAGGAAGGGTATAAGAACTTTCCATCTTCATTCATTATTTTATGAAATTTATTTGAATGTGAATCCTTAACCAAAGGGAGTGCCATCCTATAGTAATCCTTAATTTTTACTTCAATTGCATCTAGGAAATCAAATCAAAATCCTTCTAATATAGTAAAATATCTAAAAAATAAACCAATCAAGGATATTATCTTGCAAATGGGATCAAATCTATCCCTTTTCATTTAATTGCATTGCTAAATGAGCCATCACTTGTTTAGTTGCTTTACCATTCTACATATTAGAGTATGGATTAATTCTAACTTGAAATGGGAAGAAAATATTAGCCTTGTATTTTCTAGTGATCATCTTATATATGTGTCCACTCATATCTATAAATATCTAAAAATTAATCTTGTTGGTAGGATACCTAGGGATTTTGTAAGGTGATTTATAAAAACCACCAACTTTGATATAAGAGAATATTTTAAACTATATGTGTCAATATCCTAGGCTAGTCATAACCCTTGTTTTTTTGAAAGATAATCTCTTTGTATAATCATTCTCTAAACATCTTATGATAGCATAAACCAATGCATCATTTACCTTGCTATAAATCTTCCATCTCTTCTTAAATTCTAGTTGGGGATAATGATCATATACTTTTGTTTATCCTATTTTTAAGATGCTAACGTGATTTAGACATTGAAAGTTGGCTTGAAAATCTAACAATTATATCAAATATGATATCATACAGAATTTGGAGGATTCCAACACCTAAAAAAAATTCTCATATAAAAATCCTTGGAATTAGGTGAACCAAATACCTAGCTAAGAAGGGTGATGGTATTCTTCAGGTCCTCTTGAAACTAACTCTTATTAATGACTTATGTCATCTTTATTAAATATTTCCTTATCTTTAATAGATAATTATCATTGATGAAGTTGGCAACCTAGGTATTTTTTCTCTCACAGAATCTCAATGCTTCCTTCATGTTTACTTTGTCATATTGGGAATAGTTTGAAAGCCCAAATACTCTTTAAATGACATAAATTGATCTTAACAATTTCTTGACTTATATTACCTAATATATATTTATTGAATTTTAGTTATATGCCCTAGCATTTAAGCCAATACCAACTTTGGAGATAAGATGGAAATAGGAAAATAAGCAACTTGCGCCAAGCCTAAATTTGTGATGCATTGACCCTAAATGTTCTATCTCCTTTCTTATGTACCCTGTATAAGAACTATTGAGCTTGCAAGATCCAATACCGCTCATCACTCATCACTTATTTGGGACATACACTTTTAAAAAGATCAGCGATGAGAGATAAAGTAAGATGGCTGACGGGACTTAAGTAAACTTTAGGCACATGCTTATAAGGTGTTCTAATGGAGGGGACCCTCTTAGGATGACATGATATAAAGGACTCAAAACTCCTAAGTCATAGTAATGTAAAGGATGTAAAGGCCAAAATGGCCCTTTACTTAACCTTATAAAAATTAAAACATTCAAACCTAGGCACGAGGGACAAGTTACCTGACAACAGTGAATGACACAAGATGCTCTTAAGTGACTGGCAACAGGAAATAGTAAGTCAAAAATGAAAAAGAATCCCTAAACTGTGAAGAGAAAATAAACTCCCAACCCCATAGGTATCAGCCAAAATGTGACAAGGATTTGAGATGGAACATCAAAATTTTGCAGGTTCCATCAATATGCACATGGTGCCCTCTACCCTTCATCATATCATGAAATATGTCTATATTAATAACAAATTATGTACAATCAAAGCCGACCCTAAACCAAAAAGTTGTTTGAACATTGCCAAAGATAAGGAAAATCCTTTTCCAACATTAACACCAACTACACAAGTAGAACCCATGCAACAAAAAGCCAAAGAAAAACATATTGAGGAAGTCACAAAGCTATTAGAAGATGACTGGGGTTCCTTAGCTTTTGAACCCACATTCATGGGAGAATACAAGATCATAAAGAAAGATTGAGACAAGGGAAAAGAAAAAGTGGTAATGTCAACAAAAAATTTGGAAGACCCTTCAAAAGCATCCACCTCAATCACTTTAGAACAAAAGACAAAAAAATACACAACAAACTTTGATGAACATTACTATGAACAACCACTGAATCCAAAAGAAATGAAAAATCTTTTTGGAAGAGGTTATGAACTTATGAAACAACTCAATTATAATGGAAAAGGATGTGGTGCTAATGAACAAGGTATATGTATCCCTATAGAGCCTCACACACAAGAAAATACTAGTGGTCTTGGTTATTATCTTTCAAAAGAAACAAACACTTGAGGCTTCACTTAATATCAACACTCTTACAAAAGATTCTTCTAATCTAACTTTAACATTAGTGCATCCTGAATTGATTGACACTAGTGGTCTTGATTGTTATCCTTTACAAGAACCAAAACAAACAAAGAAATCTTCGCTTAATGTCAATGTCATTATGCAAAACCCTAATTATTTGACTTCATTAGATTTTAAACACTCCTATAAAGGAGAGAACAAAATCTTGCAATCTAAAGAGTCTTCCATAAGTATGACATCTTGTACTAAGAAAGAGATATCTTTGTCAGAAAATAATGAAATATCCTCTACTTTTGATCAAGAGAGTATCTTGATGAGACTCCTCCAAGATCATTTGATATCCCTTCCTCCAAGAACATGAAAGAAAATTTATTATAAGACTTAATTTTGTGCATATCATAGAGTTCATGATCATTCTATTAATGAATGTAACGATTTGAGTAACAAAATTCAACATCTTAAGGATTGTGGTTCTCTTCCTTATGTTGAGGCACCTAGTTCCTCTTTTCATTTTGGTTCATCCTTGTCCTACACTAAGTGGTGTCGAGGGGTTAGGTAGCCTTGTGCTCATCTGTCACTTATCCTTGTCTCTTTTGGCTAGTTGACTACCTTTCATGTATATATTAGAGCAAGCTTGGGATGTGGATGACATGATATAGTTGGTTCACATGTGACATACTTATTCATGACATAGCTTATTGGAAACATATGACTTGGCATAGGGCTTTCTGAATAAGCTCTCATGTCTTATTCTACTTTAAAGCATTTTCTTACAGAAATGGTGTTAGAAACCAATTTAAAGTGGGGGAATACATGGACACTTATGTTTCACTATGTTCTTTTCTTTATTCTTGTGATGTGTCCTTTTCTTGGTGGTGTCATTGGGTTTGGTTTCCTTCGAGATTGTGATAATTCTTTGACTTGTCCTCTCTTGGAGACATTAGGCATGATGTTCCCTAAGAAGAGACCTTACATGAACTAAGAAAAATCCCTTTGAACATACCTTACACTATTTCACATTAGAAAAATTGTTATATGGCCACCTTGCATAACACACTTTGCATGCATATGGATCCATCTTTTGTGTTCATGAGTTCCAAGGATACGAATCTTTTCTTGCCTCATGAATTTCAAAGTTCATTATTATGTGGAGCCTTATCAAAGTTATCAGGAGGTATAACTTTGGTCTAGTTGGATGGGAATTCAATCCAAGGCTAGACTTTCCCATAGCCACTCACGTGTGTGTGTGTGAGTGCATACCGACCATGTGTGTATGTGTCTCACCTTCTTGGATTACTCACCCAGCAGAAAGCCAGAAGCTCCATTGCATCAAAGTGAGTATGCATTATTGGACAAATAGCTTAGATTTGATCCAAATCATGTTGGACAAATGGTTGAAGCTTGATCCACCTCATTTTCATTTTTTATTTTCTTTCTTTTAGTTATTGATATTGGATGTTTGTGTATCTGGATGTTGCATATTATGCACCTTGTGTGTGTCCTTTTGTGCTTATGTCGGTTTGATGTAGGATCTCAGATCCTGGAGGTTTGACCACTCCTTTTATATTTTTCATTCTAGAGACCATCTGCATTGGTACAATTGGACCCCTCTTGAATGTCTACTTTAGTGTAAGTTTAAAGCAATTTCATCCTCTCACTAAAGTGGGGGCTAAATGTAGTGTCGAAAAATGTCATCGTGTACATTTTTACACTTAATATAGGAATAATTAATGATAAATTGGACTTGATATCACCTTGATCTAGTGTTGTGATGTGTTTTACACATCCACATTAGGTCTTAGGCCCTTTTTAAGCTAAATAAACCTAAATTTTCCCTAGTTTAATTTTTTAAAGTGTATTTATTCACACCTTCACATTAAATTTAGGAGGCTTGTAAATGAAATGAACCTAATCTAGTGTTGTAATGTGTTGTAAAAATTCAGATGGGATTTAGGGTCCTTTTGAGCTAAATAGACCCAATTTTTCCTTAATTTAATGTTGTAAAGTATATTTATTTACACTTTCACATTGAATTTTGGGTCCTATTGCATTTATGACCATAATATCATCATTAATAGGAACCTAAGACCCTATATTATGCATCTCAAGGCATATTTCAACCAAAATCCCTACATAGACCTCAAATGGACATAATTTCTTAACTCCTTGACACTTTCTCTCTCCAAAAAGGCGCAGTGGGACCCATACGCCACCTTGGGCACGTATGAGTCCCATTGAGGTGGGACCCATATGCCACATATGGTGTATGAGTCCCATTTGGCTCCTTTTTTGAGTTTTCAATAAGAAATTAGGGTTTTAAATTTAAATTTTATGAGTGTCAGCTTATGGGATCTAATAAAAAGGATATTAGATGGATTGCCTATATAAATGAGGTCTGAAATCATTATTTCACATAAAAATTCATGATATCAAGTAAAGAACTCAAGAGTTAAGTATTCCAAGACTTTACAAGATCATCAAGAGAGCATTTAAGATCATTTCTAAGACATTCAAGGGAAGAATTATTCATCAATTGTTGCAACAATTCAATATCCATCATCATGTCAAGATTATCAAGAATAAAGCATGTTTTTGAGCTATTGTTGTGATGTAGCATTGGAGATCCAAGATCAAGCATTGTTCTACACCTATTGTCAAGATCAAGATCTACATCCTTCATGACCACTTTATGTTGAGTTACAAACTTTAAAGACATCATTTGCAAGACACCATTCAAGGTATCATTGTCCATGATTCATGTTTCATGACTTCATTTCATTAACTCATCATTTGGTTTAATTACCTACAAGGGGTTTGACCAAGGTAAACCCCTATTCCCTAACAATCAACACTTTTTCTCTCTCTTTGTGTGATTGCAGATCTAGGTGCTTTGAAGACTTGAAGATCCTTTGAAGATTAGGTTGAAAGGTTGGAAAAAGTCATCAAGTTATCACAAGGAAGTCATCTTCACAAAAAGTCACCTATAGGTAAAAAATTAGCAGTTTCAGATCCAAAAATTTGGTCAAGGAGAAAGAGCAGAGATTGAAGAGCAGAATCAAACCCTAATTCTTTGAAAAAGAAAAATGAGACTGATATGCCAGAAGTGGAGTATGAGTACCACTACAAGAATTTTTCAATATTTTTGTAGATTTGGAATCTATAGTGTTGAAAACTAGCTTTAGACCAAAAAACTTGATTTGGGATTGATACACCAGAAGTGGCATGTGAGTCCTAGTGTGCTCAAAATGAGGCATTTTCAAAAATTCAGAGTTGTTTCTAGGTCTTCACAACTTCCCAGGTGTACCTGTAAGAGAGGGGGACCACCACGTGCAAGACCCTAGGTCACAGAGGGTCAACATGCGAGAGGTTGCCCTAACTTACCTCAGCTAAGTACAACACGTAGGGTATGAGGATGAGAATGATAAGGATTATGGGGTCCTACAATCACTCTACAATCTCGAGTTCTAAGGTGGGGCTAGGCGAGTCAGTTTCTAGGTTCAACTCTGCGCCTCAGGGAGCTCTCTGCCTGAGGACATCAGTGTGGTCTCTGGATGACAGCGCGGTGCACTAGCATCTCTAAAGTGTGTTGTAGTTCATACAACTAGACAACAACAGAGACAAGATTGATCTCACCAAAATGACTAACGACCTAGCTACTCAACGAAAAGGCCAGAATGAAACAAGTGAATAAATGAAGTATTCCCTTTAATGATATACAGTAGAAAAGAAAGTGTAAGAAGAGTAAGAAGGATCTCACCAAGGAATTCATTTACCAGTTGATCTTCCTCGCAACATGCACACCTACACACAGCAAGAGGGAAAATGTTGTGTGGCTGAATAGGGGCTTGCCTCAATCAGACCGTCGTTTAGGTGTTTCCACCTCCATGGACAGCCAAGGAAATGAGATGAAGAAATAGTGTAGTAAAGAAAACACAAACACTACAAAGTAGTACTATGCTACTCAACCAAGTGATAGAGGAGAGGAGAGGGATGCTTACCACCTCCACCGAGGGAACTCAAGGCTGAGTGGGGGAGAAATGAGAGGAACTCAAGCCTTTGTTGCAATGGCATGGTCCCAAACATGCTCCACTGAAGTGACGAAGTGAAGCTTTGTTACAATGGAATGCTTTAGTACTTGAAGTGAGTGAGAATGGATGCAAGGTTGTGAGTATGGAAACTTGAAGTGTGCAAGAATGAAGTCTTGATCTGTTGAAGAGTTGTGAAGAGTTGGATGGAATGTTTAAGGGATGAATATGAGGAAGGAAGGAAGGAAGAAAATGGCCATATTCAGGTTGGTCGGTCAAAGGGGGCATTACAACTTCATTGCCAATGAGAAGTGTAACACCTCTATAGGTTCAACCACAAGAACCTGCTAGGGACATAAGCATGCCACAGAGACATCTACATGCCATGCGGGCATCTTGGATAGAAACGCCTCCACCAACACTCAAAACAAGCACCAAGTAGACCGCCAACATCAGGCTTGAGTGGAATTAAGCCTCTGAACTTGGTTTTCTAAAGTGGATAAGGGTAAAAAAGGGATTTGCATAGGGGATGCAAATTCACTCTTAAACTTTTTTCCCCCACTTTAGTGAGCATGAGTACTAATGAGTGCTTGTTAAAGTAGATCAAGAAGAGTGTAAGGTTAGAAAAGTATACCTGAACCGTCAAGGAAACAGTACTTGATCTGGCATACCCGAAGGTGAAGGAAAAGAAAAGGACTCCATAGTTGCTTAGAACTATAAAGTTGGAAAAAACAAAGTGCCTTATAGGCCCACTGACCTATAAGGAGGCAACCCCCAAGATCTCTTGCATGAAGGAAGCCCCAAGGAAGTTCCCTATAGGTTCTCGGTCCTATATGAAAGGAATTCTCCATGAACTCAAGCATGAAGAATACCGAAGGAAGTGCCCTATAGGCTCTTAGTCCTATAGGGAAGGTATTCTCCATGAACTCAAGCATGAAGAACACTGAAAGAAGTGCCCTACAGGTTCTTGGTCCTGCAGGGGAGCCACCTCCAATATCTCTCGCATAGAGGAAGCTCAAAGGAAAGAACCTTACAAGTTCTCAGTCTTACAGGGAGGTATCCCCCAAGATCTCTCGCATGGAGGAACCTGAGAAAGCAGACTCCACAGAGTCAGGAAGTGGCGACACATCTACCTGCAAATAGGACATGTCAAAAGTGGTCAATCACACAGACTGTCAATAAGTAAAAATTTCAAAGGGGTCCCTTGGGAACCCTTCAAAAGGAGAGGGGTCCACTCAAGGGACGCATTGTTTAGAAAGTAAGGTCTAGTCAGACTTCCCCAAGCTAGATGCAAATGGGCGAATAGAATGAGTCTAGTCAGGCTATCCCCAGGCTAGATGTGAAAGGATTCCATTTAGAATAGAATCTTTGAAAGAAGGGTCCCTTGGGGACCCGTCGTGAGGAAGAAGGGGGGTCCACTAAAGGGACACACAATTCAAAGTTGTCATTCATCTTAGAGCGATTTGTCATCAAGGAATCCTTTCAAAAGATGTTCACTTTATCAAGGAATTCGAAAGGAAGGATATTCCCCCACGCGAGGGGAAATAAAATCTACTGCCACTTTAGAGGAAGGTCTTCAAGTCCTTTCTTTACGAACTTGTGATGAAGGAAACACATTCTGTTAGGGTTCCAAGTTGAGAATGTGATTCTAAGGAAGTTTTTTTGAAGAGTTTCGAGAAAAGATTCATTTGCAACAAATTCATTTTCTAAAAATCAAACTATTGAAGAAGAGGCCTTGTCACACATAGAAGGGACAACTCAAGTAAAGAAGAGAGAAAGATAAAGAGAAAGCAAAAAGAATGAAAACGCAAAGGACACAGGGGGATTTGGTTTAGCGAGGTCAAATCTATCTGAGCTCATATAATAATAGGTAACCGCAATGCAAGGTGAAAGATCATCAATCCCAAACTAGATCAAGAAGAATGCATGGAAAACAAAGTAAAAATAAAAAATTGGGTCAACATGGAAGGGAAGCCTATATTCCCCAAATGCTTTCTATCATCCCCAATTTATCAAAAATCAAGCACAAACATGGAAGAATGATGATACGAATAGAAGAAGTTTTATGGCACAAAATAAGTTCCTGTATCCACGCATCAACGAGGGTGATGAGGGTCATCCAGGAACACATAGCACAAGCATGGGGGGAACACATCACAAAACACACACACACAAGATCAAGAAAGGGCCTCCTCCTTACATGGATCGACCAAGAGGTCATCTGCTTCCCAATATAAATCCTCATAAGGGGAAGGAGGATGAGCTTGCAACAATGGGATGTTATGAGGAGGAGCATCCAAACCTCCCACAACAAGGGCCAAGGAAGAGGGCCCCTCAAGGTCCTCTCCACCGAACTCTTGTGGAGTCAAAGTTAGTGATTTCATGAAGATCGCCGATAGGGCCGAAACCTCATCCACAGAGTTAAATATCCACCCCACAGGAGTGCCATGTCTTAGTTCAGCGAACGAGATAGGATGTGCCTGAGATTCACCCCTAAGCTCACCGAATGACTCGGGAGCAGTGATGAACTTAGGAGAAGTTGAGACTAGTTCTGTTATAAGGACAAAATAAGTTAGCACAGGACCACCTTGTGAGGAAGGTGGAATCCTCTTACGCCCTTCGTTACTAGAAGGACTAGCCTCCACCTCTTTCTTCGTTAGAGAAGATGAACTCCCCACAGAGAAAGCTAGGGGTGTAGAGGAAGAGGAAGAAAGAACCAAAATGGATATGAATGAAGTATTGACCATATCCATGGGCTTCAAGAAGAGATGAATATCCAAAATGGACATTAGAAAAGGGGGTTCTACCGAAGGAGCGATGAACAATTGCACCTATTTAGGGTTAGGTGCATTCGTACTCACAATGGAAGCCAGGAGAAGACCAAACTGGAGAGAAGTAGAAGGAAGGGAGGAAGAAGATTTTGTTGGAGTTCCTAAATCAGGAGTGGTCATTCCTTCCTCCTTTCATTGCGAGGAGGCCTGCTCATCTAGGAGAGCCTTTCGCTAGTGCTTGCATTCACGTGCAAGGTAGTTTCTATGACTCTTGGAGTTAGAGGTCAAAGTTTGTGAACAGACAAGAGGTTCCTGCTCAACCATAGGAACGTCCACTATAGTCATTTCAGGTGAAGGAACAGGTTCTTGCGTTGGAGTGCAGGGGGAATAGGCTGAGGAGCGATAGGAGGGGTCTACTCAAGAGCCTTGGCAATGAGCCTCTCTCCGCTCACTGCCTTAGAAGTAGGAGCGATAGGAGGCCACAGATCGAATTCTCTATGAGAACCTTTCTTTCTAGCATATAAATAATACCACAGTCCAGGAAATTCATTAAGGAGGTTCGTGATCCTGATCTTGGGCCTACACCAAGGAGGGATCATCAGACTCAATGGGTAGCCACTGGGTCTGCTCATCCAATACTCTTCCCAAGAAAGGGGAGAGGATAGGGAAATTTGGGAAAAATTCTCCTTTTCTTTACCTTTGTAGGAAGGGGAGGGAGTCGTCATAGGCTTCTCCTCTTTCTTCAAGGAAGAGGGAGTGGCCAATATAACCTTCTCTTTACCTTTGCAGGAAGTAGAGGGAGTCGGCATGGACCTCTCCTTCTCTTTTGGAGAAGGAATAGTAGTCAGTGTGGGCTTCTTCTTCTCTTCTCAGGAAGAGGAGGCAACCAATTGCTCCATCTCAGGAAGGGTCAGCTCTGGCTCCTCTTTGCCCCCAGTTTTATACTTCACATAGTTTTTGTAAAGTAGGTTCATTCTCGAAGGAAGCAGACCAACTGGGGAGGGCCAAAAGTGATCCAATGAGTATCCACCATGAGATACCAAGCACTGATATTTGGTGTCATGTACTACATGCATGATACCCTCGTGGGAAAATTTTAAACACATGAATAATGGAAGTGATCCAATTCATGAAAGCTAACCAAGGAATATCCAGCTTCACTCTAAATAGATCCGACTCTGGGATGACATCGAACACTGCGTCAACAGTCCTAGGTCCAAACAAGATGGACAAGGTAATCGAGCCATAGGGTTTAAGACTCATACCATCATGTGTACAGATGGTAGATCTCATTTCTTCATATTTCTCCTTTTGCAGTGAATTTAATACTAATTTTCATCAGTAATAACATTCACACAGCTCACGAGGTCAATCAAGACTCTTGTCACAATGTTACCATTGACATGAGCGGGAATGTAGAGAGGTGAAGGTTTGTTGTTTAAGGGTGAATCTTGTGATGTAAATGTAATATCTAGTGAACTAGGTGCAGGTGGAATAGTGAAAGTTACCGTGACCATATTAACATAGGCCTCGAGTTGGGTAACAAAATTAGTAGGGTCAACAATCATATTAGAAAAGTGTGATGGAAATGGGTCAGTGTATATTTGCAATTCACTATTTTCCTTCACCACTAATTTGTTCGTGTTCGGTTTATTATCATGAATGGTACCGTCTATGATGCGATCCTGTATCTCATGACATAGATGCATACTTTGTTTGGTATCATGTCCATTAACACAATGGTACTGACAATAAGTGCCCCTATCATACCAATTAGGGTAAGGTTCCTTAGCAGGCTTAGGTATGGGAAAAGTTATGATCTTATCCTTTAACAACTTTTGTAAGATAGAAGTATAAGATTCTGACAACTTTGTGGACTTCCAGTTGTATTTGAGTCCGTTTTCATCAACGGCTACTACATTCGCAACGACTTTACCTTTCCTAGAGATTGATAAAATGGATTTTCCCTCATAATGAGAACGCAAAGAGGGTCTCCCGAACTAAGCAACCGTTTGCTGGTATTCTCATAAAGCTGCATACAAATGCATGAAAGAAGGGTATTTCATCAAGGCAAACTTTTCTTGCCAAGGCCTTTGTAAGTTGCCTATTAACACCTTCTGCACGTCAGAATCAAGCAACTGATACAAGATTTGTGAAAGAAGCACTTGATAATGCACTATAAAATCAGTAATATTTTTGTTATCTCCTTGTTTATATTGGACAAGATCTGAAAAGGTCATCTTCGGCCCGATGTTTGCTTGGAATTGTCTAAGGAATTGATTTATGAGTTGATTGAATGGGAAGATAGAATTTTTGGGCAAGGAATAGTACCATTCAAGTGTTGTGTCCTTGAGAGACCGAGGGAATAGTTTAGCTATCAATGCATCATGATGGAAGAAGTCCATGCAAAGGGTGTTAAAGGCAGACACATGTGTTTGCAGATCTCCCTTGCCACCAAACTTCTCAAATTTGGGGATCTCCATTCCTTGAGGGAAGGGAGTGTTCAAGATAGCAACTGATAATGGGCTATGTCAGAAGAAAGGCTAGAAAATAGGTTGGGTTGAGGCTTGGGAAAGGCTCGCTAATTGGCTCTACATCTTACCCATATTCTGCAGCAGAGTGTTCAAAATAGGGTCATTGGAAGAAACAGGGCCAGAAGAACCTCCTCCAGAGCCATCGCCAAGTCCACCTCTAGAACTGCCACTAGCATGACTTCTGCCAAAACCACTACTAGAGCCTCCGTCAGAGCCACCTCCATGGCCTCCACTAGAACCACCTCCGCCAGCACCACCTCCGCTACCGAATCCATCACCACTACCAAATCCTCCACCACCCACTCTGCCATGACCTCCACCACCAAAGGTGATAGAAGGGGTAAAGCTAAAGCCCAATGGGACCTTATTCACTTTGATAGTTTCAGGTTGCTTAGGGACGGAAGGGATACTTATGGAAGGGACCACATCGGCCATGTAAATGGAAGTGGGAGGCATTGATACCCCTAACTGTCCCTCATGCTCTTCGAAGGTGACCCCTTGTGTAAAGCTAGGGTTGCTCGAAGGAGCGCACGCTTCGACAAGACCAAGGAGACTACTTAGAATCTCTATGCCTGTTTAATCTTTACCCATCATATGCTTTAATTCACTAACAACCTGAGCGACCCTAGCCATTTTCGAGTTCCTTTCTAAATACTTTTCTAGGTCGCCCAACCCTTTAGCAAGGGTAGACACATATTTAGCATGGATTCAAATGGCCTCATGCTCATCCACTGATGATGGCATGGGAGACGTAGGAGGAGTGGGAATGTGATTGGTTTCATCAATGAATCCCATCTCATTCCTTGATAACTGCTCCTCCACAGCCAAACTAACGACAAGACTAGAGAAAAGGCTTATAGAGAGACCAAGCAAGACATCCTATCCATCAGGAGGTGTCGTACACTTCTCCTCATGATATGCCCAAAATTTATGGATTGGGTTGTGATGCTCATAAAATTTCACAACACTCAAGAACAAAAAAATTGTGAAATATCCAAGGGAAGTCCCAACACTGTCAGATGAACAGACATTGGTTCATGTCAGGTTCACCAAAAATGTAAGAGAGGGGGACCACCACGTGCAAGACCCCAGGTCAGGGAGGGTCAAGATGCGAGAGGCTGCCCTAACTTACATCAACTAAGTACAACACATAGGGTATGAGGATGAGAATGATGAGGATTATGGGGACAATCACTCTACAATCCTGAGTTCTAAGGTGGGGCTAGGAAAGTCAGTTTCTAGGTTCAACTTTATGCCTTAGGGAGCTCTTTTCCCAAGGATGTCAGCGTGGTCTCTCGACGACAGCTCGACACACTGGTATCTCTAAAGTGTGCTATAGTTCATACGGTCAAACAACAGCAAAGATAAGGTTGAACTCCCCAAAACAACTAATGGCCTAGCTACTCAACTAAAAGGTAAAAATGAAATGAGTGAATAAACAAAGTATTCCCTAATGTTATAAAGTAGAAAAGAAATTTTAAGAAGAGTAAGAAGGATCACACCAAGGAATTCATTCTCCAGTTGATCTTCCTCAAAACACGCACACCTACACACAACAAGAGGGAAAATGTTGGGTGGCTGAATAGGGGCCTACCTTAGCCAGACCCCCATTTAGGTGTTTCCACCTCTATGAATAGCCAAGGAAACAAGATGAAGAAATAGTGCAGTAAAGAAAACACAAACACTACAAAGCAGTACTATGCTACTCAACCAAGTGATAGAGGAGAGGAGAGGGAAGCTTACCAAATCCACCGAGAGCACTCAAGGCTGCTTGAGGGAGAAATGAGAGGAACTCAAGCCTCTGCTGTAATGGCGTGGTCCTAAACATGATCTACCAAAGTGACAGAGTGAAGCTTTCTGCAATGGAATGCTTGAGTACTTGAAGTGAGTGAGAATGGATGCAAGGGTGTGAGTATGGAAGCTTGAAGTGTGCAAGAATGAAGTCTTGATTTGTTAAAGAGTGGTGAAGAGTTGTGAAGAGTTGGATTGAATGTTCAAGGGATGAATATGAAGAAGGAAGGAAGAAAATGGCCATATTTGGGTTGGTCGGTCGAAGGGGCCATTACAACTTCATTTCCAATGAGAAGTGTAACACCTCTGCAGGTTCAACCACAAGAATCTACCAGGGATGTAAGCGCACCGCCCTGACATCTGCGTGCCGCATGAGCGTCCCTGATAGAAATGCCTCCACCGACGCTCAAAACAGGTGCCAAGTGGACCTCCAACAGTGGGCTTAAGTGGAATTAAGCCTTCGAACTTGGTTTTCTAAAGTGGATAAGGGAAAAAAAGGGATTTGCATAGGGGATGCAAATTCACTCTTATACATTACCATTCTTATTTATTTCCTTTATGTTCTATTTTGCATGCATTTCTAGGTCATTTAGTGAAAGATTGCATCATATTATGGTTAAGCATTGCTTCTTGCATTTCATTTTTCTTTCCAAGTCTTAACTTGGTGGTGAACCCCTCATTAGTTTACAATTAGCCCCTGGGACAGCCCTATTGCAAGATCTCTTTCTCCTTTGCATACTTGAGGTTTAGATCTCTAGGGTTATCCTTGAATGAGAGTGTTTGAGTTTTGTTATTCTATCTCCCAAGAATAGAATCCAAAAAAAAAATCCTTTCACATTAAATAATTGATTTAATGAAAAGGGAGATGCAATATGATATTTAATTAAATAGCTTAGGGTTATTTAATTAAATAAAAGGACTTAGGGATTAAATTAGATAATTTGATTTTGCCAATTTAACAAGATGAAAGGTTAGCATGAAAGGGGTAGGAATTAACCTAATTAAATTAATCAAATTAATAGATGAAAATGATGCAATTAATTAAATAGCTAGGATAATTTAATCAATTAAGTGAAAAGAGGATGAGTTTTAGGATGAAATGGTGTTAGTATATGAGATTTGAGTGTGTGATATCATTCAGAACATTTTTAAGTGTCTACAGCTATACTAAAAGACTAAAGAAGCACCAAAATGTTTAGGTGATGGAGATGGTGATTTTATCCTTGAAAATATCATTTCTAGTTTTAAATATTTTTATCATATGAATTTGTAAGTGAAAACCAAAGCTATGTGATTACAAAAGGTGATTAGTTACAATATGTTACAAAATCCTATTATCATTTGCAAGTGAAGAATAAATTTTGGTGAAGCTTTTCATAAGGAATGAAGATCATGTGTCCAAACACTAGAAATCCTATGATATTACCAAGAGGACAAAGGATTTCAATAATGATATACAAAATATTCAATTATTTACAATCACTCTTATAGGTGTAGTGTTGTAAATTGTCACCCTTGACAATTTCACACTAGGTTTGGCTCCCCCTGTGTGCCTAGACCCAATTGTGCTCTTAAATTTCTCGCTTTATCATCATCTTTGAAAAATCATAATTAAAGTAGGAATTATGATTTAATATTTATTTATCAACACTTATAAACCAAAAATAGGTCTAGACTAGGGTGCTAGCACCCCTATCCAACCTATTTTGGTGCAATTTAAAATATATTATTGTTGGAATTTTAATATTTATAACTTTAAATTTAGCTGTCAAATTTTGATAATTAATTTTCTAAGAAAATAAATTAATCCATATAAATACAAGTCTTTTTCATCATTCAAAATCCTAAGGAAATTCTAGTGAATTTATTGAGCAATTGAGGATCTAAAAAGTAGTCAAGAGAAAAATTAATACAGTTTACAACACTTATGATCATTTAAGATTCATGTTAGGAATTCATCAAGTTTACATGTGACTTTTTTTTATGTTTCATGTTCATTTGTTTTGTGAGTACTAACACTTGCTATAATTTCAATCAAGCATCCAATTCTTCTTGTATGAGATGAGTACAATAACTTTAGTCCATGAAGGAAAGAAGATTTGAGTGGTAACTCTTAACACTTGCCAATTTATTATTTCTTTTATCCACTTTTCCTTTGCTTGACTGAGGGTAAGCACTCTTTACATCATTATAACCATTGTGGAGTTGGAAGCACCAAAATGGGGTTTGACTTAGGCATTTCCTTATACAACACAACCCTTTCTCTCCTCTCTTGTGTTCAGGTAACATATTTTAGGTGGATTTTGGAAAGGATTGAAAACTAATTGCAAGATCACACATTCAAGCCTCACATGTCAATGAATTAAGGAAAGTGAAATGAATCATCAATAGTTGAAGTTCCAAAGCTAGTATGGAAAGGAAGATCCTATAGATCGTGACCATATAAGATCTATTTTCTGATCCTAATGATCTATATTTCTCTGGGTCTAGGGAACTAGCACCCTTGTCCAACTAGTTTGAGTCCAAATTCGCATGCACATAGGCTCCTCTTTCTCTGTACTTCTATTCTATAACTGGTTTTTGTGTTTTAGTTACGTGCTCCTTAGTATTTACATTAGTTCATTGAAATTCAATAGTTGACCTAGGTACACATTTGCATCATCAAATCAAGTTAATTCATAATCAATCATATCCCCACATAAAAGAACCCAAACACCGATCCACCGTTTTGACTCTTCCATGGTAGTTAGTATCCAAGTTGGTGCTTATGATCATTTTTGGTTCCTTCCAATATTATGTAGGAGAAAGTGTGATTTAGACCCTAGATCCCTTTTTCCCACATCAAATTTTGGTGAAATCGACACTTGTTACATTTTAAAAGCCTTCTAAAATATTAATTTGGTCATTTCAAAATTTTAAAGCAATTTTAGATAGTTTGCATTTTCCATTTATGCATGTTGAAAATAATCAAAAGGTAATGATTTGCATAGTGTTTATTATTTAAAAAGATAAAAAAGTGATAATTTTTAACTTTTTCAAAGTAGGTTTAGTCAATTACTATATTTTACAATTAGGAAATTGTCTTTTGAGCATATTAAATTACTATAAAAAAATTTATATATGATTGTGTGTTTCACATAGAAAAACTATGGTTTTATGCATTCGCAAAAGAAATTCTATAAAAATATCTAAACCTAAACCTCCATAGTTTTAGATCTTCAAACAATATAGTTAAATTTCATATTTTTAAAACATTTAAATTTAACTCCTTTTGTCTAGGGTGTCATTGCCCTTAGCTAGACTGTTTTGGACTAGATTTCAATGACAATAGTATGAGTTCAATAAATACGTATAAATGTGTTACTTGTGGACAAAGAAATTTCAAAATATTTGAGTGCTTTGGAAACTGATGGATTGTTTGAAGTCCTTGGTTCATGTTTTGTTTTGTGCCTTTGGCAATACTTCTCCAACAAATGATGAAGCTCATGTATCCTTCTCTCCCTATGCATGCCTTCCTAGTGAGGATATCTTCCAGTGTAAGAGGAGGAGATCATTGGTAGCTTCCTAAACAAGACCTTACCTACTATGATGTAGGAAAATGGGATCTGGGGTCTAAATCATAGCTTTTCCTACATCAAAATGGAAGGAACCAATAATGATTACAAACACCCACTTGGCTACTAACCTCTATGGAAGAGCTAGAAAGGTAGATCAAGGTTTTGGTTCTTTCTCGAGGGGTTAATAGATTGATTGCTAATTGATTGAATTTGTAGATGAAAATGTAGATATAGGTTAAAGTATAAAACTATAGTGAATTGTTATGATTTTAGGAAAGCATAATACTAAAAAAATGAAATGAAGTACAACACAATAAAGTGCAAACACAGAGGAACCTGGTATAGAAACTTGAGCTTGAGTTGGCTAGACAAGGGCATTGATGCCCTAGACCTAGAAATGAAAACCTTTGAAATCAAAACTCATATCTCAATTGGCCACTATCTATAGCCTCTTCCTATCTAGAATCAGTCTTATAACTTTGTCTATCGCTAATTAGTCCCACTTTCCTCAATTTGTTGGCATCTGAGGCTTGAATGCTTGATTGAGCAGTCAGTTCTTTAATACTCTCCCAAATTCCTTTAGATCTATCACCTAGTAGGGAAAGTTTTGACATATAGGGGATTTCCTAAGTAAAACCTCATTTTGGTATTTCTACCTCCACAATGACTATGATGATGTAAAAGAGTGCTTACCCTAACTTGGGCAAAGGCAAATAAATAAAATAATGATAAATTGACAAGTGTTGCAAATCACCACTCCAAATATGTATTCCTTGATTGAATCAAGTCATTGTAATTATCACATTCAAGAAGATTTAGATTCTTAATTTTAATTCCTAAAGTCTTAGTGGTCACAAAACAAATAGACATGAAACATGAATAAACTCACTTGAAGACTTGACACATTGCTAATATGATGCTTGACTGAAATAATGTTGCAATAATACTCCTAATTTTTCTCTTGAATAATTTTTAGTATTTTCAATTATCACTTCAAAATCTTAGGATTTATTAGGATTTGAAATAGTGAAAAGACTTATATTTATATGTATTTCTTTAATTTTTTATAAATTAATTATCAGTAATTGATAAGAAGGATTTTAAAAAAATTAAATGTTAAAATGCTGACAATGAAATATTCAAATTAGAGCTAAAATAGGTTATACAAGGGTGTTAACACCCTATTCAAGACCTATTTTGGGGCTTTTAGTGACATTAAATAAATATCAATTTATAATTTTCCAATTTAACTCCAATTTTCCAAATATGATCATAAAGTGGGAAAATTGAAAGCACAATTATGTCTAGGAACATAAGGGGGAGCGAAGCATAGTGTGAAATTGTCAAGGGAAAAAATTTACATTGCTACACCTACCTTGGATTCAACCATTCCTCCTACCAATATAACATTATGCATGAAGAATCCATATACCATCCTCCAATTTTTCCTACTCACCATCGCCAAAATTCCACAAGACCTATCATACCATCAGTTGATGTGTTGTCATCCTCTCACAAAGGGACTCTGCTAAAATTGATCACTCACCTGTTATGTATACATAAAAAATAATTTCCTTTCACTTACCAATAACGACACTCTCTTGCCACAAAGTATCCATCCATCTCGTGTAAATGAGACTAACAACACACCTATAGATTTAGAAGTGTTATGGTCAAGAATTTAAGATCCTTTCTAAACTAGTCTTAGATACAAACAAGGAAAATGAAGTTTAGAATCTCTTAGAATATACAACACATTCCTCTACAACAAGAATTGGTTATTGACACCCCAATCCTTTGCATAATACATTCATTCCAGCCTCTATCCCAACACCACCCTATTACTCAATTGGTGATGGACTCCTTCCTACTCCACACCCCTTATCCGAGAGAGTTACATTGCATGCACTTTTGAGAATGAAATTAATCATCCTTCCACCTCATTGTGAGGGTAGCTCTAGCAAACAAACAAAAAATACATCCTTTCGTGAATATCATCAAATGTTTGGGAATTCTATTGATGAGTGTTGTGCTTTAAAAAAAAATCATAATGGTTAATTTAATTATATGATATCAATATGGATCCATAAAAAATAAAAAATTACTTATTATGGTATTGCTTAGGTTGCTATGTGGTATTTTTAGTATCATATGATTCTCATTTCTATACATGGGGCCACAAAAACATTTTCTACAACCATATTTCATCAATGGGGGAGAAACACAGTAATATCCACAATGGTTTTCCTTATCCATACACTTGGGGGTGAGGATATATAATCTTATGAGGTGTGTATCCTTTCTAAAGGATCGCATTTTTATCAATTATCACCTTAAATTATTAGTGTATAAAGTACACTAATATTTTTAGTGGGTATATTCCTCTCCTCATTTTGGAATCTTCTAAAACTTCAATCCATATTATGCCCCTTTAGTGGTGATATTACATGCACAAAATCCTCTAAGGTGTAGCCTTACAATTTGTTCATGTGCCCTTTTAGTGGTGGTATTATGCATCAGACTCCCTAAGGTGTGTTCATTATTTTATTCATTTGCACCCTTAATGGTGGTGTTATTTATAATGCCCCCCTGAGGTGTGGTTGGTGATTCATCCCCTATGACATTAAACTTTTGTATAGATCTCCTAGGGTAATTTATCCCTTGTGATGTTAAAAAAAATTACACCCTCTGAGGTGATTTGTCCCCTATGATGCTAAAATTTTATATACTCCTTGAGGCATGATTTATAAAATAGTCCATAGATCTAGCATAATAGAGCTTGATGGTCTATAAACTTGAACACCTTTTATATGGTCACCTAGCATAATACAACTTGTTTGCTAGTGGAGCCATGTGGTTCATGAGTAAACTAATATAACACAACTTTCTAGCCTTGTGAAACCCATCATATTAAATGGATACCTAACATAACACATCTTGCTATCTAGTGGATCTATCCAGATAATGAGTGATCTAGCATAATGTATCTTTTTAGTCCTTATGAGAGCACCATTTTGTCTAAAATCATATTCGATGAATGACATTTGGTATTTTTGTACTAACCTTGTGTTTATGTCTTATTTTTATTTTTTGTGTTGTGTTTGTTATATGTCTACCTTGTGTCTTTTGCCTATTTTCTTCATGTATTGTCTTGTGTTGGCCTTGTGTCTTCATTGTGTTTGTTTTGTATCTTCATTGTGTTTTATTTTATGTCTTCATTGTTTATACTTCATTTTTATCATGTTGCATTATACCTCATGTATTTGTGTTCCTTTGTCTTTACATTAGTGTGTCATAGGATCTTCAGCCTGGAGGCTAAAGCATCAATTAGATTTGATTGTGTTCTATTTCTTCAATGTTTAGATAAAGGAAGGCCTTCTTGGCTTATCATTAGTTTACTGTAAGTATGAGTGTAAGTTCATACTCTCACTAAAGTGGGGGTTAAATATAGCATCATAAATTGTCACCCTTGACAATTTTACACTAGGTTTGGCTCCTCCCTATGTACCTAGACCCAATTGTGCTCTTAAATTTCCCATTTTATGATCATCTTCAGAAAATAAGAATTAAATTAGGAATTTATGATTTAATATTTATTTAACAATACTTAAAGACCCAAAATAGGTTTGGACTAGGGAACTAACACCCCTGTCTAGCCTATTTTGGTCTAATTTAAAATATATTATTTTTTAACATTTTAACATTTATAAATTAAAATTAGTTTTTTATCTTTTGATAATTAATTTTTTAGGTGAACAAATTAATGAATATAAATACAAGTCTTTTTCACCATTTGAAATCCTAAGGAAATCCCAGTGAATTTATTTAGAAATTGAGCATCTAAAAATTAATCAAGAGCATAATAACAAAGTTTACAACACTTATGATCAACCAAGATTCATGTTAGAAATGTATGAAGTTTATATGTGATTTTTTTATGTTTCATGTTCATTTGTTTTGTGAGTACTAACACTTCTAGGAATTTCAATCAAGCATCCAATTATCCTATTATGAGATGATTATAATGGATTGAGTTCATCAAGGAAAATAGATATGCATGGTAAGTTACAACATTTGTCAATTTGTTATTCCTTTTATTTAATTTTCCTCTACCCAACTGAGGTTAATCACTCTTTAAATTATTATAGATATTGTGGATATGGAAACACCAAAACAAGGTTTGACTTAGGAAAGCCCCTATAAAACACAACCCTTTCTCTCTCTCTCTCTTGTGTGTAAGTGTTAGATCTAAAGTGGATTTAGGAAAGGATTGAAGTGGATTTTTCTTCTCTTTTTGTTTTCAAGTGGATAAGGTTTTCTAAACACTCACAAACATAAGACACTTGAAAAATCCTAACTTAAGTGGTTTTATCAATCATTGTATGTACAAGGTACAAAAAGAAAAGATAGAAAATTTCAACTAGGCTTCACAAGAACAACTAGGGGTATCCTATATATACCACAAGGGTACATGAGGCCTAATCCCTAGATGAAAGGGAGTGTTGTCAAAAAATTGGATGGAGAGTGTAACCCACTCACCATCTTCACTTCTCTAAGATATAAAGTTCGTAATAGCTTAGCCCTAATTGACAAGATTCCACTTCCAAGAGGCCTATATTTTGATTAACTGCCTTCTCTTTATTATCTATAGGAATGAGGGAGTTGAGGGTGTCCTGTAGGGTGATGAAGCCCCTATGCATGCCCCCTAAAACAAGGATCACTTATTTTTAACCCTCAAGATCACACTAAGACACAAGAATAGAGCATGCATAACTATATCTTAGGAATTAAAATATACTAATTTATTTTAGATCCCAAATCCAAATGTGAAAGATTAATTTTAAACTCAAATTTAGACGTGAAAATACATTCCAAATATAATTTTATAAAGAAAAATAAATAACAAGAATGAATAAAGAAACTATGATCACTTTTAAATTTGAAGGAGATAAGGTGATTTGAACAAATGTACCTAGTTTTCAACTCAATTAAAAATATACTTGATCTAATGTGAAGAGCTCTAATCCATCTTATAAAATAATTTGAATTTCATAAGATTCTAATTCCTACACACAAAGATCAACAACACAAAATCCTAAAAAATAATAACACCTCAGATCAAGGATTAGATACAGGTTGTATCTATCAAAGATGTTAGAAATTTAAATGTATAAAATTTTATAATCATTTAAAATTAATTGTTAATTTTTTATGTCCACTTATTAGATTAGATGCACAACATACTATATCAAATATGTAGTAAGTCACCTTAGAAGCATGGTAGATTATATCAAATGTATAGTAGGTGGCATCAAAATTGCAATATAATAGATCAGATGTACAAAATTTAACCTCTAAGGTGTAGCAAAATATATGTGTGGTAGGTCTACTTAAAAGTGTAGTAGATTATATTAGATGGATGATAGGTTATATCAGAAGCATAGAAAATTAGATCAAATGTATGACATATCACCTTCAATGTGTAGCAGAATATATCAAATGTATGACATATCACCTTCAATGTGTAGTAGAATATATCAAATGTATGACAAGACTACTTGGAAGCATGGTAGGTTATATCAGGTGCATCATTAGAAGTGTAATAGATAGATTAGATCTGTAATAGACCACCTTTGAAGTGTAGTAGAATAGATCAAATGTATAGCAAGTCTACTCAAATGCGCCATAAATTTGATCAAAAGTACAAAAAGTTGCTTTAAAAGCATAGTAGATCACCTCAAAAGTGTAGGTCTATAACTTGATAGCAAAAATCTATCTAGAAGCCAATATCGAATAATATATATCAAATGCACCTTGTGTCAACTCATATGCACAAAATGTTAGCTCAGATGTGCCTTAAATTGGTTCAGAAATGCATTAGATCAGCTTGGATGTGCAACAAAATGAATTAAATGTGTATTTTTTTCTCCTGTAAGCTTAAAAATATGATTTTATAACAAAATATATTGATGAGAAAAATATTGGATGTGAGTCTCACTAGATGTGCCAAAATATGGATGATGAAAATGTAAATTATGTAAAAGAGGAACAATGCAAGGCAAACCAAATTCACACTCATCAACCACTCAATAAATTTTAAGATCTATGCATGAATCAAATAATAAACAATTATACCATAGAAAAGACCTTGATTTGCTCTATTGTTTTTCTTTGATATTTTCTTGAATGTTTGATATGCGAATTTCTCTTCAAAATAGCATAACCATGATAGCACAATGATAGTAAGAAAACATGAATTTGTAGTGATAATGATATATGTTCAAAGATAATATATAGACAATTATATAGATAAATATAGCTCAAGTTAGTGTTTCTCTAAGGTTATATGAAAATGATGGATTTTATTTATATGCTTTGCTTGATATTTGATCAATGGTGAAGATTAATTAGAAGAATCGATGTATAAGAAAATTTGAGATAGGGTAGGAGCTAAAATTAGTAAATGGATAGGATTGATGAGGTGTAATGATTGAAAGAATCAAATTATATTTATTTAATTCATAAGCATAGTTGGAAAAATAAATAGAATATTAATTTTATTTTTTAATTTGGGAGGGAAAGAGGTAATTAAATATGTTATTTTAATTTATTTAACTATGAAAGAAGTGTCGCCTAATTAAATAATTTTTGAGTGGACCAAAAATAATAATTTGAAATTATTTTAATTTATATTGGAGGGAAAATGATAAAAAATTAATATAGATATAAAGACAAATTAAGATAATTAAATAATTTTAAGAAGAAATATTAACTTACAAAATAAATATAGATAGAAGAATTGATGAGAAAATGGTAAAATGGAAAGATGAAAATGTATTAACCATTTTTAGGTGTCTACATTATAGTGTTTTACATTTCTCAAGAATTTTATCATAGTGGAACCTCAATTGTTGAATTTGTACCAAACAAAAAAGAAAGAAAAAAGCACGGGTCATATATCTCCCTATCTCTATAGTTTTTCAAATGCCACTCTATATCATATATCATGATAATTTAAATAATTTAAGTGTAATTATTGTGTAACATCCAAACATTGCAGGTTGATTTATATTGCCCTTTGCCTCTTGTCCCTATAGTTATTTTTGGAATTTCTCTAGCTCACCTAGATCTTCAATGTGCCTCTTAATTGGCTGGCTAGTTTGGGCAAGTGGCAATCAAATTAGGTTTAGTTTTATGTCGTCAAGCTTGATTTAAAGAGTGGAAACCCCATATGGTAATATGTCTTGTTACTAGATCATGACAGCTTAATATATTAACTTATTGATATTTGCCGTACTAAAAGCCTTTGAAGTGTAGCTCACTGTTGAGCATGGGCTGCACATGGGCTGCTGAAGAATAATAAATTTGTTGATAAGAAAGCTTGAAAAACGAGACGTAGCAGTTAAAGGAAAGGCAATTCATAAATAGCTTGCCAACTGTTCAAATAACATGTCTGATACACAATCGGATTTTATATCCAAAAGTAGACGCTTGCCAATGGATGATTTACCATTATTCTCTACTGTCTCTGTTTATAATAATATTATTGAATGGCTGTTGTCACTGTTAGAGACGTCTACATCTCTTATAACAAATCCAATGCTGATTATCTGAAGAAAAAACGAAATAAAATAACTGTGGACCGAGTGATATGTTCAACCAAAACTAAAACCAAACAGAGAGGTCACACAGATCTGTCCCCACTGCAATAAAGTATAGAAGACAGCATGGAATAAAATTGTAATAAAGTCAAAAATTTCATTGAAATGGTTAACCAGTGTACAATCTTGTTGGCCTCTCAGCTATTTTTATCTAAGAAATCTTAGGCGATTGCACAAAGCAAGTTTACAAGTAAAATGTACTCACACGTAGAGTAGGTAGTATGCCTTCAAATATTGGCCTTCTACCTTTCATTTCTTCGACTTTACAATTTTAGAGACAAGCATGGAGGCAAATGAAGTGAAAGCAAGAAGGTGCCACTTTGTAATGGTGCATGGAGCAGGTTTTGGGGGTTGGTGTTGGTATAAAGTTGCAGATCTTCTTGTGAAGGCGGGGCACACTGTATCTTCCCTTGACATGGCCAGCGGAGGTATCGATCCTACAAATGCCGACAGTATTTCATCTTTACAAGAGTACAATCAGCCACTCACAGACTTCTTTACAGCTCTTACTTCCGAAGAGAAGGTATGTATTTGTCCAAAAATTTAGCTTAAACAGCACACTTTAAATTTTGACGAAGAACTTTAAACTGGTAAGAAATTTAAATGGTTTTAGGAAAATCCACAATCAGCAATTCACCATCAATAATTCACTGTCAGCGATTTATCTTGGTGACATATTCATCACGTATACAATTTATTACTAACAATTCATCGCTGTTGTATATTCATCATGTATACATTTTTCAATATTTAAGTGGTCAAGAGCATCCAAAAAAGAAAAATTACACAGATTTTGTTAAATGCATAAAAAAGATATATGCTGTAATATTCATGATGATGAATTGTTGATGGTGAATTGTATACAATATGTCATAATGATGAATTATTGACAGTGATTTATTGAAGTGAATGGTTGGTGATAATTGTTCACAAGACCCATATAGGTTGTGATCAATGTATGTCTTGTTTACAAAAGAATGTAGGTCATCAATACCAAGGATGCCAATTAATTTGTAGCTGTATGTCTCTGTTCAGGTTATATTGGTTGGCCACAGCGCTGGTGGCTTCAATTTAAGTTTTACCATGGAGCGTTTTCCAGATAAAATTGCTGCAGCTGTCTTTGTTACTGCCGTCATGCCTCTCAGTGGAACGACTCTCCCTGAGGATTTGAATGAGGTTTAATGAATTCTCTCTTTCTCTCTCTTTCTACTAATTCCTGCACTGCCCATAGTCTTAACTTACAGTACCATTTCTCTGAAAGCGTTTCGTTTAACAGATCGTTTCCATAGTTGGAAGCTTAGAAGACTCCACGTTTTACTATGCAAATGGGAAAGAGAATCCGGCAACATCCTTCAAGTTTGGCACCCAGTTTGCTCGAGAGTACTTGTCACAGAACAGTCCTTCTTGGGTAAATCACTTTAGAACAGAGTTTGGTTGCAAATTACAAAAATAGAATCAAGTCACTGGTTGATGTGGTGATTTATTGGGTTATTAAGAAATTTCAATTGATGGATAGATTAATACGACGCTAAATGCAGGATCTGACGTTGTGGGAATCGCTGGAGAAGAAGTTTCCTATATGGCAGGAACCTCTTTTGTATACAGCTAAAAACTATGGAAGTGTTCGCAGAGTATTCGTTGTGGCGAAAGAGGATAAGCTTCTTGTGGAGGCGTTCCAGAGAAAGATGATTGCAGAGAATCCTCCACAAATGGTATAAGAAATTGAAGGATCTGATCACACTGTATTTTTCTCCACGCCTCTTCAGCTGGTAGAGGTGCTCTTGAAAGTTGCTAATATGTGTGTGTAAGTGAAGCAGTCATATTCTAATGTGATGCGGATGGATTTCCGTAAAGTTTGCAATATCCAGAAATCTAGGAATATACTTGTCAGGGCTAAATTCTAAAATCTTCTCGGTTAGCAAATAAATAAATTGTAATGATTCTTGTTTATTTATCACATTTATTTAGGCATTTAATTATTTGTTATTTAAAAAATTTATTGTTATCCTATTTTAGCAAGAGTACATAGATATGGGGTAACCTCTTCGGATGATCATGTCTTTAAATTTAAAAATTAAAATTGAGAATTGGTCAACTTGGTCCTTCTATCCTTTTACTTGAACGATCTTGTTCATATATGCTTTACACATTGACGTAGTTAGAATAGAGTGTCCCTTCTTGAAATAGATTTTTTTTTTTTGTTAAGATTTATATTATTAGGTCTTGGCTTACTTAGACAATTGAAAGCTCTATTTAAATTATTTATTTGAAGGGGCTACAATTATCCTAGACAAAAAGTTTTACAAGGTTTATTTTTTGTTAGTTTCTTTCAACATGATTTCTAAGTTGCTTCATGTAATAACAAAAATTAACACAATTAAACTAATTTTTAATTCCTAATTCATTAGTGTTTCAAATTCAATTCAACTATGTTAACTTGAAAATATAAATGTAATATAACTAGATAAATATTATACCTTCTCTAACTAGTTCTCAAAGAAACATTAAAAGACAATGAGTGTAGTGAGAGAAAATTTAAGCCTAAGTTTTCTTGAGTACTATTATTTGGTTCATAAATTATATGATTTTGTTGAACAACCAACAATAATAGGTCTAGTTGACGCATAATTTCCTAACCAAAATAGTGTAATCTCAAAAGCAATTTAATAGTCAAATTTTAAGATATAATTTAAACATCACATACTATGTGGCATACAAATTATATGTTGAATTTCATAGATAGAACAACAACACTTGGCTCAACCACTATTTCACCCAATACTTACAACAAAACTTAGAACTATATATACATATAACTTAGTGTTGATGACTCTTTTGACACAAACCATTCAAGTAAAATGAAGAACATCCTACTTCTCCAAAGCGACATCAATCAACTCTAAGGACCCTTTGCACCAAGTCTTGGCAATGATGGAGCAACTATATGGTCTATATGATTTGGTTAAGAAGGAGCCTATGTTGATAATATGACAAGCTAGATAATTCTTACACCTAGAGTTTAATCTATAAAAATAGTACACTAATGTTTAAATATATTAATAAAATTCTTCTAATCTAATTCAAGTTTACCAAAAGCATAAAAGAAAATATCAAAATATGTTAATATTTAAATGAGTAACTACTAAATTTAAATAGCCAATAATGCTCTTACTTTAACCTTGACTCTAAAAGGTCTATTGAAATTTAAATGGCCTATAATGCAATGATCAATGTTTCACTTAATCACAAACATTATAAATACAAGATTCTAAGAAATTTTACAACAAAATATGAGTTAGATGAATAAAACCACCATATTACATGAAAATTTTTACATTAACCCTACTTCACAACCCTTTAACAAGATTCCACTAGGATAATAAATTTAAAGAGCATAAAATATAAATATATCATGATAAATGGAAAGAACATATACAATAAATATGCATTCTCCATCAGTTGGGGATTAGAATTTAGAGGAACTAGAAATTGAGTAACAAAATAAGATCATGATTGAAACATTGAATCAAAAAATAATGAAAATTTTCACTAAGAAATTCGAGCTTCAAATTTCTAGAGGAACTTATCACAAAGAGATATCTATACCAAGTCAACAATTCTAACCAAGTATCAAGGCTCATAGAAATAGCACATGATTTTGACAAATAAATCTTTTGAAGGGAAAATAGGTTTGTGAAACTAGAGCAAGTAAGAGTAATGAAAAGATGAAGCGAAACAAAAGACAAGGGAAAAAAATAAGAAAACCCACCAATTCCCTAATTGTATGAAAATAAAAAATGAGAAACGTTATAGAAGAATGAAGAAACAATCACAAGTAGCAAAAAATGGCTAACACTAATGAACTTGGGAGAAATCCTACCTAATAAAGTGATAGAAATATAGATGATGAGGCTAAGAAAAAACCTTTGTCCAACATGTAGTAGACACATGAGAAAGAAAACATTCTATAATCGATGTCATCTCACCAAGGGCTCAAAATTGCAAAGAGGGAAGAAAAAATATTGCAAAATGTATGATAAATCAAGGGAAAATAAGCTAAATTAAAAATGACAAGAAAAAATGAGAAAAAGGGAAATCAAAAGATATGGGAGAAATTTCTATTAATGCAAAGCTATGAGGTAGGTTAGGGTGCTGTCATATCCATACTCTAGTCATTAGGAATTTAGACATGCTTTGATGGTTATATTGGAATGACCAACTTTGATAGTCCAATTCAAATAGTCCCCCACAAGTTTAAATTATAAATAATTAGAGGTTTTAAGGTTCCTTTAAAGTCATGCCATAATGACCAACTTCAATTTTATGACAAGGAAAAATATGAAAATCAAACAAAAAAAAGACTTAAAAGATAAAATAAATATTAAAATTCAATCAAAAGCAAGAAATTGATATACTCAAAGGTACAATAGGAAAGATCCCTTAGTCAAGGTTTCAGACATTCCTTTACAAAATAAATCAATTATCATAATACATAAATAATGTAATATAATGCACTATACTAATTATTTATTTATTTTTAAACTAAATTATTTGTTCTCATATTAATTAATTAGTATTTTCCAACACACTTGGATTATTTAAGGACGCTTTAGCACTAGGACCTAATTCTTTTTCCCTAATTCCTATTATTGTTGTAATCATAATCTTCCCACACATATATTAGTAGCATTCTTAGAAAAAAACTATAATCATATAATCACCTTTAATCAATTAACAATTGTAGACATAGAAAATGTATTGATTGACGTTGCATACTTGATCCCAATTACTAACACCATTTCATCCTAAATCATCCCTCGGTCTAACCATGTAATCGAATACCCTTATTTGATTAAATTCATCAATTTTCCTCTCTTAATTAAATAAATCATCTTATCCAATTAAGTATATATCTCTCATTAATTAAATCAATCTATCTGATCTAATTAACCCTACATCCATATTTAATTAAATAATTCATTTTATTTGATTAAATCTCTAAATTCTATTAAATTAAATAAATTAAACCTTGTTTAATTTAAGCTAACATTCGTCTTCTTTAGTTAAATAAAAATAAATTATTTATTTAACTAAGTATAAAATCACATTCCTCTCATTTTGATTTAAATAAATCCATATATCTAAGTCAAAATTGTCACATCTCCTAAATCCCTCATTAAATTAATTAACCTTGATTAATTTAATCCCAATGCAAGTCCCATCCTCTAGCTTTTGCCACTTGCACATGAAAATAGATTTAATTCATTTATTAAATCTTTGTTTTCTCTCAACATGGCATAATGTAGGAATATTCTCTCAATTGATGATTCTCGCAAGCTGGATGTTGAATCCATTTCGAAGCTGGAAGAATCTTGGAAAGGATGACTAGCTTCAAAAGCTTTGAAAACTATTTTAGGAGGTTCAAATTCCTAGGTGACCTTGGCCTACAAGGGCACTTTTGTGCTTTTGAGAAACTATTTTCACTTTGTAACCCTTGACGAAATGCCCTAGTTTGGTCTTCACTGTTGGATGTTTGACTGCTCCGATGAATCTGCTAATGGACTTCTCACGAAGCCTCATCAAAATTGAGAAAGACTTCTTGGGAGTTGTGAAACATGAAAGCTGCATTTTATGCTCCAAAAATTTGGGGGTCTTTTGCTAGCAGGGTGCTTTTCTACTCAGTGTTAGCCAATTTTCATGGTTTTCAACTTTTCCTTCATTTTTGGGTGTCTATTTCATCTTCATTTGTCCTTGTTCGACAGGTCTTCTGAGCTAGCAGATGGATTCATTGCGGAGCTAGGTTGAAAGCGGGATGAATTGCTTGGAGGTTGCACACTTTGATAAGAATTTTGAGTGCTTTAATTTTTGGGAACCCCTGGCCTACATGGGCGCTTTTCCTTGTTGGACTCAATCAATTTTGAGTTTGCTAACTTTTAGAATTTTTGATTTGATCTTCATTTGTGAGCATTTGACCACTCTAATGAACTAGATGTTGGATTCATCGTGAGGCTGGAAGAATTCTGAGGAGGATCCATCTCCAGTGTTAGAATATTTTTTGCATTTTTTGACTTTTGAAATTCCCCTCTGTCGTTCGCCATTTTTCGAGCATCTTTCACCATAGATTCTTTTGTGAAGCATTTGAAGCTTAGATTTTGACACCTGGTATTGGCCATCCCCCATTGATGACCTCAGAGGTCCTAACTTTTCTTCTGAAAATGTGAAATAGACACACTAGAGAAAAACTAACTTTTTTATGATTCTTACTGGTCCAATGTGATCGTGATGAAGAATAAACCAATCAAAATCATTTTGAGCCATTTCTAGAAAGATCCCATTTTTAGGGTTTTTCTAAAAATAGGGGCCTAAAACCCTAATTTCAAAATTTTTAAAATTTTGCAAGTATCCTCTAGATAATAAACCCAAAAAAATCCCATGATCCATTTGTCGTTTAAAAATTTGTAAGAATAAAAAATTATCATTTTTAGAGACTTTGACCTTTGTTGACTTTTGAAGATGATTTCACAAGATTTTGACCATTTTTATCAAAATGCCTTAATGAAGCAAAAAATTTATTTTGGGTAAAGCAAACTTGAATCCTCAATATCCTCAGAACCTGACACTTCTTCCTTTGAATGTCCCCCTTCACCCAAACTATTAGGAACATGATTAGAAGAAGTACCATTCTCATTCTTGGCAACCCTCTTCCTCTTTTTCTTCTCAAAATCCACAGGAATATCCATTTTCTTGTCATCAATTTTTTTTTTTTTCTTACTAGCATCCAAACCCTTGGACATAGCTAAATCAAGACAGGTTGACCTATGACCAATAGGGGTAAAGGAACTGCTTTCTTGGCTAATATCATGATCATCCAGAATTGTTATTGTGACATTTTCAAAGTCAAGTTCTTTTATCAACAACTTTCTTTTCTTATTGGCGACTAAAGCAAGGGGAGCAATATTGCATTTTTTAGGGGTAATTTTAAGGAGCGTCATCTAAGAGGGGTCTACAACTTTAGGAGAAGGGTTCATGCTAGTTTTTATTTTTTTCTAAGGGGAGTGGGGTTGGCTTTCCAGTAGTTCAATTTTAACTAAGCTTTTAGGGGTCGAGTTGTGCTCAATCAAATTATGAAAGGTGTTCATTTGCAGGGTGGTAGCAAGGACATACTTGCAGATAGCTCTAATCAAGCCCTGATGTAGGGGCAAGTTAGCAACATGATTCAAGCTCTGCTTTAGCGACAAGAGGAGGAAAAAAGAAAGGTTTTTTTTTTCCAAGTGCCTAATGTGGTTTAGGATGGGGAAACGATACCCATGCACCGACTGGAAGCGACCTTCTAAAGTTAAATATTTCATAACAAAATAATAGACATTGTGATAGGGAGGCGGGAGCAACAACCTAGAGTAGCCATTCCAAAATCTATGTGCTTGTCTTTCACTTCAATTTTTTTATAAATATAGGTCTAGTAATTCCTTGTACTCACCTTGGCAATATTCTTCCCTTCATAACTGAGACCTATCGCTTTGGTTATCAAATTAGCATCCATAATGAAATGGAGCCCACCCAAATCGACCTCACCATCCTTCCATGCATTGGCAGACTTGTAGTAAAGCTCCTCATTATATCCCTCCGTAGCTTCAAATTATGGGGTAAATCCAATACGTTTAAAGAGACTCCATAGCTCAGCATTCTACCTCAAGGAATCGTGTTTGCTTCGCTTCATTCTCTTTGTAGCACCTCCCATCACTTCTTCCTTGGTAATATAATGCTTATGCAGAAGTACATAATCCACACTAAGACCCTATTAGAACTGTAAAATTTTCAAATTTTCAAATTCAATTACATTCATGAGTTTCCAAAATAAGTCCTCATCATAAGGATAAAGTCCCCTCCTCATGGCGTCTTGCTTGTATTTTGTCATATGATTCATTTGAATCCATCTAGTCTTTGATATTTCATTGTATTACCCATATCGGCAAGACAAGGTGAAGGTCTCCCCGACCTATGTATTTTTCACTAATGTATGCTTGTTGGAGATTATCAACAGGACACATCTTTTGTTTCAGAAACTTAAAAGTCATTTCGGCAAAAGAATTATCGTCGGAGTGAAGTCATAGCAAATATATTATGTCTCGCCCACCGACACATTTGGAAGTATATTGGCCAAGCTAAAGGTATTCGGGATGAGGTCTTGGCGAGTTTGAATTGTCTTGTCGACCAACATATGAAAAGATACATCGGCATAGGTTGGGGTATTGATGTAATGTCACAGAAAATTCAATATGTCTTACCGACTAGCACATAGAAGGGTCATTTTGGCCAAACTGATTGGTATCGGCGTGAAGTCATAACGAAATCATATTGTCTCACAAATTGGCTCACAAGCAAACGTCTCGGTAAGACTCATATGCATCGGGGTAGGATCTTGGCAAGTGGCTCTTGTCTTGCCGAACCAAATACAAGGGGACTCTATCAAAGTATTTTGGAGTAAGGTCTTGTAGTCTTATCGACTCAAATGTCATGCCGATAAAGCAAATTGCATCGGTGAGAGAAGGGGTCATCGGCATAAGTTTCACCGAAGTTTGAAAGTTACACCAATAGGAATGGGTTCGGTGAGACATTTGGCATCGGTATGAGTCTTTTTGAAGAATCATTGTCTTACCGATGGAATTTTTTCATTGGTAAGATTTATTTTGTCGATGAAGAAACTCAATGGTCACGCTGAGGTGTGTTTTCTTCGGCGAAGGGGTGATTTTGTCTCAGCAATTGGAAAATGCATTGAAGAACATATCTCGATATAACATAATGAACTCTATGAAACATCTCCCCAACTTGGTAATGTCACAGCAACATGAAACACTGAAGTGATAGTCATCAGTATGATTCCAAATGTCTGTAAGACCACATAATGTCTTGGCGAAGGGTGTAATAAACGTTGCAAAAGGACTTAGCCTCAGATTTGAAAATCTCTCATCGAGAGGACATTTGATGCGACAGTGCTAGTTTCAAATGAGCCTTCATTTTTGCTTCATTAATGGCATGACGGAATGTAACAGTGAAGGCTTAATCAATGCTAAAGTGATGAATTGATTGCAGAAGAATTAGCGAGGTGAACAGCGAACCGGGATATCCTTTCATTCTGAGGAGCTCGAGCAGAATACTGTAAGTAATTGTTTCTTAGCCTTCCACATTTTTTATTCTATACTTTTGAAAGAATGGAGTCTGCTGGTCCTGGAAAAGCTAAAAGCAGGAAAATTGGTGAGAGTAGTCAATCAAAAGGAAAGAAACAAAAACTTGATAAAGAAGAGGAGGGCACTAAACGGAGACTAAATCAAGACCTTATTGACCAATTACATGGTTTAGGGCCCAAATCCAGGAGGTCCGCACAACTTAGGGCAGAAGTTGATAAATTGGATGATAAATGCAAGTTCATAGGTGATGTCTAGACTATTGTAAGAGGGTATGAACTATTTAGTTTTCACTATCATAGGAGAAATCATTTTGAACCAGTCTATAATCCATGGAAGCTGAATGTGGGAAAACTGGTGTGCCCTAATGTGTTTGAAAATATAGAACTAGTAAAATTGCTTGTAGATCATTATGATCCAAAACATAAAGCTATATGTGACCCATCTGGAAAACCACAGATATATGTGTCAAAAGAAGCAATAAGTGAGGTTTTCACATTAGAAGGGTTCTGCAATGAGGAGATCAATTGTGAAGAGTTGGAGAAGGAATTCTCAAGAATGGATACAATTTATAAGGGCTGGAGGTTGCCAATTCACAGGATTAAATAGGGCAGTAAGCCAGACCCTCTGCAAGATAGTGAGAGGCCTCCTTATCATGTGGACTTGTTTGAGCCCTATATGAAGTACACTTATTTTTTAGTGTGTCAGGTGTTGGGAATGGATGGCCCAGAATTCATGCCAATTGTGCCAATGATTATCACAGCAGATATCCAGTATCACAATTCCAGGCCATTTGACTATGCCTCATACATTTCTAGGGGGCTTGATTCAGGATTGATGGTTATCAAGGGCAGATCATTTATTGTTCATCTCAAACACTATATATTGTTGATGCACTTGGTTTTATATTTTGGACAAGAGTTAGGAGTATGTCCTCTAGAAATGAGAATTTCTCAGATTGGTAAGGAGGGTGAAGCATTGCCTGTTCAGTTGTGGACTGCTATTTGGGACAGCAGGTTTGCTAATTCTAGTTTCATCCATTTTGAAGAACATTTTGTAAAAACATTGTATAAGTTGTATCAATATCCTTGTAATTATTCATTGACTGATGAGATTAAAAGATTCCTTCAGCCAAAGGACTTCAATGGGCCAATTGATCATAACTGGGGAGATTGGTATTGTTTGGAGGGAGCTACAATGATCATATTATATGGATTTGAAGATGCCCTTTTTGATTTTTCCAAGCACAGTTCCAAACAGAGTTGCATATCTAGAAATTGTTAGACAGATGGATTACTGTAGTGTTATGAATTTCAGTTCTTTTGGGAAGTAGGCTTTTATGCCTAGTACATTGTGTTTTGGTGACTTCACTGTGTTGGCTAAGGAAGGATACAATTCAATCCTTGATAGACTGTTGCATTATAATATGAAGAGAGGATCACCCAGGAAAAATTTTGATCCAGAGGGATATATCAATTCTACCAAGCTGAAGATAAATTTTGGAGGGTATCAACATGTACCCTATTCTTTTGATGATATGATCAAGAATTTGGATGAGGATGAAGCTGAAATGGTAGTTGAAAAGTATAACCAAAGGCTACATGATGCAGAGAAATTATCTTCAGGGGAAGAGGCACAAAAAGATAATGTGCCATAGAGCAAACCAAAAAAGGTATCCAGGTTGAGGACTCAATAGTATGTTTGCCCAACTAGAGAAAAGAGTATAGAAAGTGGTGATGTTGATGCAAGGCATATGGAATATAGATCATTTGTCTTAGATGATGAGTTTATAAACTCCCTAGAATTCAAAGCATTCTTGTATAAGCAGAAGGGGAAGGAAATAAGAGAAAATGTTGATGATGTCACTTTAGGAAATGAGGGACAATTGCTGAGCCAATTAAGAAAGTGTGTGGATGATGAAATGAAAAATATGACTGCTGAAAAAGGGAGGAAAATGTTGGAGAACGCCGGTGTCATGATCTTTCTCGGCCTTGATTTAAATTTTGCATTAGTTTTTGATAGTTTCTTGAGGGATAGTAATGCTACACGCAAGCTTGATAGGGAAAAGGTAAAAGATGTGTATGCAGGTTCCAAGTACAATACTGATGAAGGGTCACTAATGATTTGGGCCTTATACCCACCCACAGGAAATCAATGGTAATTGGCATAAAGAAGGCATTTGGCCATGCCATGACCCTAAAAGTTGGAAAGGATGATCCTATAGCTACTGCTGAAATTGGGGTCAATATTGCAAAATTGAATAAAGCACAAATTCAAATGTTGATAAAAGAAACAGAAATGTACAAGGAAAATAATGAGAGAATGTTGAAAGAGAATGAGAGACTAAAAGACTTGGTTGGAATTTCAATGGGGCCAACCAAAATGCTTACTCAAGGAGAAAGCTCTCAATCAAAAGATCATTGGATAGGATCAAGTGCTTATTCCTAGGGAAAGCGTGATGCAATTGCAGCAATTGTCAACAGGAGGTGGGATAATTTGACATCTTGGATAAATAAAATGTGGGGAAAATACTCTCATACTCTTGCCACATTAAAATAGCACACAAGGATGGATGGACAAATTATGGAGAAGTTTCATGAACTAGCCCAAAGTGATGATTCTAACAGTACAACACTTGAAGCTGCAAACCATATTAACAATCATCATCGAAACTTCTATGTTGAATTGCAGGGGGATGAACAGGGGTTGATAGACATTGCCAAGAAAACTATGATTACATTCTTTGATGACAAAGGGGAATTGAAAGAAGCCACCAAATGGAAAAGTGAATGTGAGTCAATATTGAATGAAGTCATGAGGCTAGCTTCTGCAGAGGATACAACGTTGGATGAAGTTAGCAAACAGAATGAGGAGATGGTCAAGATGGAAATAATGATCTGGAATGTTGTTGGAGATGTGGACACATACGAGCGTCGGGATTATTTAGATCATCTTGCTAAAAATCACTTGTGGCTAAATAGAGCTTAATTATTCTTTAATCTTTTTGTTTTGTATACATTTGACATTTCAATTTTTGAAAGGACGTGTCCTTTCGTCTTCTTAATGTATAAATATCTATTTTGGAAACGAAATAGAGGAGCGATAAGTAGAATAGATTAAAGGATAGAAAATATACAGGGTAATAGAATGTTTTGCCAATATGAGACTATGTTGCATGTATCAAATCATGGAGATATCAATTGAAATCTAATAATATGGTGCAGTTGCTTCTGGTATTAGTTGTTTATGGTGTTCGTTTAAAGTATTATTGAAGTTGTCTCTAGTATGGTGTTTTCTGGTTATTTAAATTGGTGTAATAAGTTTATATCCAGTTTGTCAGTGTACATTTGCTGCATTTGTATGGTCAATTGATTGGTTCTTTCCAGTAAATATTAAAGCCTTTAAATTGATCATAATAATTAGAGAATGTTAGTTGGATCACTAAGAAGAACTCGGTAATCATAACCTTGCATGTTTATACAAATTATAAAAAAAATTAAATACTAAACAACTTGAATGTCTGCCAGAACGAAGTATTTGTTTCAGATTTTTCTTGACTCCACATACCCAATAAGGCACTAGTCTCTGCATTTCACCATTAAGATTCATTCATTTTTCTTTACATTTGTTAACTGAGCATATTAGGATTTAGTTTTAAGCATTTGTATACAATATATACCAAATTTCATTTCATTTTTTCCACTTCCATTTGCCATCGTGAACAAATTACTGCAAGAAAAGAAGATCAAAAGTCAAGTCTGCCCAATTCACATAGGTACACCCACCCAGGTCTAGCAGCACCTAAAGAGTAGAAAGCTTAAACTATTTGGCTTTGTCTATTACCCTAAAACGTTTCAAGAGATTGGCAACCTCTTGACGTATTTTTACCTGTGTTTTTGAGAGCTAACAACCCCTTCTCATCCTCCACATAAATCAGAGTTCAAACTTTTCAACCTTGATAGTAACTTGGGTGTTTTTCATTTGGAGAAGTGACGGCTCAAAAATATTGGCAATAATTTAAAAAAATGATGTTCACACATAAATAATTCACACCTTCCAAACCAACCTTTGTTGGAAATGACAACATCCCTACCATTAACACACTTTTTTCTTGATTATCCTCCAATCTGTCATCGCTAACATATGCGAAAATGTCTTGTCGATAATCCTTAGCAATATTTTTAGGGGTTTGAACAGTTAGCATCATTACCTGACACATAAAAATCTCCTTTCCTTTTTTATTATTACACGAGGCTTCAAAAAAATCATTTATTTCCATCTTGTTTCTTTTATACTGCTAAAGATTTATCTCACTCCTGTCATTATTAGAGTACCTCAAACCCCTATTCCACAAGTTACCCATCCTCAATATGAATAGGGTAAGAAACCTAACAATTGCGTGCATTCCATGTGTTTGTATTAAACTTAACCCTAAGAAATAAATGGCCTATTTGCAATACTTTAGAAATACAACATTAGGATTCTAGAACTGACTTACAATTTTGTAATATTTTATAGGACTCTACATTGATCCCACAAATCTAAGGTCGTTAAATTTTTAGACCAAGACACCTGATTAAACTAGGTTTTATAAAATGATTTCACATCCATAAGCATAATTAAAGTATATCAAATATGCTTGGGATCAAATGAATGTGAGAATGTACGAATTGGAGTTGGCCACGTTTTCCCATATTGGTTCTAATAAAATTTGATGGTTAAACCCAAAATAAATCTTGTCTTATAGACCATCTCAATGAATTTTCAAAAATGGAAAGGAACAATTAAAGAATGCATCACAATAATCAATGCAAGAACACCAGATTTATGTGCAAAACCATTGAAGGGGAAAAACCATGGTTAGGATTAACTCACAATATATCATAACTAGTTACAATACATTACAAGAGGCTCACTGCCTAGAGGAATCACTATCCAAAAAATAGGAGGGATCACTACCCAAGGAAGATTTTTCTTCCAGAATTACAAAACATATAGAAAAGAGTGGCTCACTACCAAATTTTGAAGTACTATCAATGCATCTCCAATATGCCAAAGAAACAGTTCCAGTTAGGCTCAGTAAACTAACTTTACACACTTAATTCTTCGCCACTAACACCTTCATACTTAACACTCTTTCTCATCCACATCTACATCATCATAACCTTAAGAATTGACATTATATATATGTATATATTCCACAAATAATCATATCATCAATTAGGTTAGCCTAATTAGATGAAACATGCGACACCACAACCTGTTGGCTCAAAAATACATCAAACATACCTTGCGAAAGAAACCGAAATATGTTCTTCACAAAAATAGGTCGGAATGACTTATAATCACTCCTATGAATCCACTTCATACTCAACTTAATACCGTATGACCCCAAAACCCTTAGGTCGATACCACATAACAAAATTGGTGAAGCAACAACTGACTGAACCAACTTTTCACTCACAACTTGACACGTGAACCACCACCCCACTAGAAACTCAAAGTTCACACATATATGATATCTTCAAAACACTTCCTAAAATCCACACAACATAATGATCATTCGTGGTGGAATGCAGAGAATTCCAACATGAACTCTACAACTGTAACTATGTCACAACATAGCCTGATACTTTGTCACTAAAAACTTTGAATGTGAAAGACATATAACCCTAATTTTTTTAACATAAACTCTTCCACCACATACCATTATCACCTAAAAACTGCATGACAAGACATTTCAATGCAAACCACAAAACTATTCATCTATGGCATACTATTTTAGTCACACTTAGACAATTTCCTATAAACACTTGGTCTGCTACGAATTATCTACATACCAGTATACCATCACTTCTACAATGGGTTTCCATTAATGATATCACCATAAAAAATCATGCTCATGTTGTGAACATCAATAGCTATGAGTGCTAATGTAGTGGAATGTATTCAAGTGCTACAAGTAGTTGAAGAACAGGTTTTGTATTATGGTTGTGGCTCAGGGCTTGGTGCTATAGGTGTAATGTATGGAGCTCAAATAACAATAAATAAATCATTATTGGCAAGAAATAATTTCTTTATAATAATTCAAGAGAATTGTCCTCATTACTATTAGGGGAATCAAGTCATCTCAGATAGAAACATCTAAGAACAATAGTGCCTTTAGTGATTTTAATTCAATCAAATTGCCTCAAAGACAACTACTATGCCATAAAGCAGAAATAGGCATAGTTGATTTCCCACATTAACCCTTCTAAGAAAAGCACATGTAGAATTAACCAGAATCAACACTATGCACATATTCAAATTTGTAGAATGAACCAACATGAAAGACAAAGATAAATGAACACACGGATTTATGTGGGGAAAACCCTTATGGGTAAAAAACACACACTCCAAAAGATCTATCCACTGTATTATTCAACAAAAAAAGAGTTACAATAGAATTTAGGCTTACAACCTTTACAAGAGTTTTCACGTCTTGTCCATCCAGAGAACACATACAACAACCGTAACTATTTAGAGTCCTTGCACTATTACAAAACTCTCACACAACATACAATGTAGATCCTTCTCCTCTAACAAGTCTATTCTCTCCCAGCTAGCCTCTCAGCCAACCCAACCCTTCGAATTCTAAGGTTCACATTCTTCACATCCTTTTTAATAGCATTCTCATTCTGCCCTTATAACATCCCAAAATTGTCACAAAGAAACAAGTCAACCAGTCACTATTTTCCACCTTAGCATTCATCAGGTCCCATTGAGACATTCTATATAGGTCACTGAGTCAACCATTTTCGTATCAGGGAGACCACCTTCGGAGTCCTACCGATGAAGCACTATCCCAATGACAAGTTAGTTCACCACTACATCATTCCATCATTCTATCAGTAAGACAAGCTTTAGTGTCTCACCCAAGACACAACTTTTCACTTATGAGGATCCAATGCTACACATTGGGATGTCATTGTGAAATCTTACAAACTCCCACCGAACTTGCATTGTCACATCAACAAACATCTAGTTCACCATCCATTCAGTCATTAGAGTGTCAAAGAGACACTTGACCATCTCTCCTCGGGCACTTGATGTCACATCAACAAGGTCTTGTCGCTCACTATATCGTTGGTCGGTCAAAGGGGCATGCATGTTGAAGAGAATTTTCACCAAATAACACGGACTTTTCCACATGTTTGAAGGAAAATGGAATTTGGCATCAACTGATTGCATCATACATGCCTCAGCAAAATGGTGTTGCAGAATGAAGAAATCACATCATTGTGGAAATGGTCTGAAGTATGTTGAAATATTCTCAACTTGAGCATGCATATTGGGCTGAAGCTATTCACATAGCGGTTTATCTTCTGAATTGTACACCAACCAAAGCTCTTGATGGCATCACACTAGAAGAAGCATGGACAGGGTTAAAGCCTTCTATCTCTTATCTTCATATATTTGGATGCATTGCCTATATGCACATTCCTAAACATAAAAGGAAGAAGCTAGATGAAAAATCAATGCAATGTATTCTTCTTGGATATAGTAATGAATCTAAGGCATATCGTCTTATGGATCCTAACAAAAAGAAGATATGCATTAGTAGAGATGTAATTTTTTATGAGAATATTGAGTCAAGTTTTCCTCCCAAATCATCACCTACAGTAGATAGTGCTCCTATATTCAACATGGATGGGAAGAATGATACGAATAGTCAATCTGTTCAACACCCACAAATATCAAAAGACCTAAGTGGTATACTAGTACCATTTGTGATGCTAAGCTAGACAATGACAACTTGGAGTATGGCTGACAATGAGGTAAATCTAGCCTTGATGACTTCAGTTGTTGAAAATTTTGAACCATCTACTATTTAGAAAGCACTAGAATCAAAACCTTGGAAAGAGGCTATGGGTGCAGAGTATCAATCCCTAATGAAAAACAATACTTGGGAGCTTGTTGATCTACCACCTGGTAATAAAGTAATTGGTTGTAAATGGATTTTTAAAACTAAGTATAAAATAGATGGTGGTATAGATAAACATAAGGCTAGACTTTTAGTCAAGGGTTATGCTCAAAAAGAAGGGATAGACTATGAGGAAACATTTTCTCCCATTGTAAAGATAAAAACCATTAGAATGATTTTTGCTTTACTTGTCCAATCTGGATGGAAACTATACCAAATGGATGTTAAAAGTGTGTTTCTTAATGGAGACCTTAAAGAAGAGGTCTATATGACCCAAACAGAGGGATATATTGCACTTGGTAAAGAAGAAAAGGTTTGTAACCTTGTCAAGTCCCTATACGGTCTCAAATAGGCTCTGAGAGCTTGGTATATCAAAATTGATGAGCATTTGCTAAAACATGGTTTCACTAGGCATCTGTATTATCCAAATCTCTACCTCAAGGATCAAGGGGGGGATATTGTGATAATTATTATATATGTTAATGACTTGGTTATCACAGGTAGCTTAGAAGCATTGGTTGAAACATCCAAGAATGATTTCAAGAAGATATTTGATATGACAGATCTTGAGCTATTGCGCTATTGTCTCGGCTTAGAGGTATGACAAATAGATCACCATATCTTTGTCGGTGAATAAACTCAATGGCCACGCCGAGGTGTGTTTTCTTCGGCGAAGGGGTGATTTTTTCTCAGCGATTGGAAAATGCATTGAAGAACATATCTCGGTATAACATAATGAACTCTATGAAACATCTCCCCGACTTGGTAATGTCACAGCGACATGAAACACTGAAGTGATAGTCATCAGTATGATTCCAAATGTCAATAAGACAACAGAATGTCTTGGCGAAGGGTGTAATAAATGTTGCAAAAGGACTTAGCCTTAGATTTGAAAATCTCTCATCGAGAGGACATTTGATGCGACAGTGCTAGTTTCAAATGAGCCTTCATTTGTGCTTCATTAATGGCATGACGGGATGTACCAGCGAAGGTTTAATCAATGCTAAAGTGATGAATTGATTGCAGAAGAATTAGCGAGGTGAACAGAGAACCGGGATATCCTTTCATTCTGAGGAGCTCGAGCAGAATACTATAAGTAATTGTTTCTTAGCCTTCCACATTTTTTATTCTGTACTTTTGAAAGAATGGAGTCTGCTGATTCTGGAAAAGCTAAAAGTAGGAAAATTGGTGAGAGTAGTCAATCAAAAGGAAAGAAACAAAAACTTGATAAAGAAGAGGAGGGCACTAAACGGAGACTAAATCAGGACCTTACTGACCAGTTACCTGGTTCAGGGCCCAAATCCAGGAGGTCCGCACAACTTAGGGCAGAAGTTGATAAATTGGATGATAAATGCAAGTTCATAGGTGACGTCTGGACCGCTGTAAGAGGGTATGAACTATTCAATTTTCACTATCATAGGAGAAATCATTTTGAACCAGTCTATAATCCATGGAAGCTGAATGTAGGGAAACTAGTGTGCCCTAATGTGTTTGAAAATATAGAACTAGTAAAATTGCTTGTAGATCATTATGATCCAAAACATAAAGTTATATGTGACCCATCTGGAAAACCACAGATATATGTGTCAAAAGAAGCAATAAGTGAGGTTTTCAAATTAGAAGGGTTCTGCAATGAGGAGATCAGTTGTGAAGAGTTGGAGAAGGAATTATCAAGAATGGATATGATTTATAAGGGCTGGAGGTTGCCAATTCATAGGATTAAACAGGGCAGTAAGCTAGACCCTCTGCAAGATAGTGAGGGGCCTCCTTATCATGTGGACATGTTTGAGCCCTATATGAAATACACTTATTTTTCAGTGTGTCAGCTGTTGGGAATGGATGCCCCAGAATTCATGTCAATTGTGCCAATGATTATCACAACAGATATCCAGTATCACAATTCCAGGCCATTTGACTATGCCTCATACATTTCTAGGGGGCTTGATTCAGGATTGATGGTTATCAAGGGTGGATCATCTATTGTTCATCTCAAACACTATTCATTGTTGATGCACTTGGTGTTATATTTTTGACAGGAGTTAGGAGTATGGCCTCCAGAAATGAGAATTTCTCATATTGGTAAGGAGGGTGAAGCATTGCCTGTTCAGTTGTGGACTGCTATTTGGGACAGCAGGTTTGCTAATTCTAGTTTCATCCATTTTGAAGAACATTTTGTAAAAACATTATATAAGTTGTATCAATATCCTTTAATTATTCATTGACTGATGAGATTAAAAGATTCCTTCGGCCAAAGGACTTCAATGGGCCAATTGATCATAACTGGGGAGATTGGTATTGTTTGGAGGGAGCTACAATGATCAGATTATATGGATTTGAAGATGCCCCTTTCATTTTGCCAAGGACAGTTCCAAACAGAGTTGCATATCTGGAAATTGTCAGACAGATGGATTACTGCAGTGTTATGAATTTCAATTCTTTTGGGAAGCAGGATTATATGCCTAGTACATTGTGTTTTGGTGACTTCGCTATGTTGGCTAAGGAAGGATACAATTCGGTCCTTGATAGACTGTTGCATTATAATATGAAGAGAGGACCACCCAGGAAGAACTTTGATCCAGAGGGATATATCAATTCTGCCAAGCTGAAGATAAATTTTGGATGGTATTAGCATGTACCCTATTCTTTTGATGATATGATCATGAATTTGGATGAGGATGAAGCTAAAATGGTAGTTCAAAGGTATAACCAAGGGCTACATGATGCAGAGCAATTGTCTTCAGGGGAAGAGGCACCAAAAGATAATGTGCCACAGAGCAAACCAGAAAAGGTATCCAGGTTGAGGACTCAACAGTATGTTTGCCTGACTAGAGAACAGAGTATAGAAAGTGGTGATGTTGATGCAAGGCATATGGAATATAGATCATTTGTCTCATATGATGAGTTTATAAATTCCCCATAATTCAAAGAATTCTTGTATAACCAGAAGGGGAAGGAAATAAGAGAAAATGTTGATGATGTCACTTCAGGAAATGAGGAACAATTGTCGAGCCCATAAAGAAAGTGTGTGGATGGTGAAATGAGAAATATGACTCCTAAAAAAGGGAGGAAAATGTTGTAGAACGCCAGTGTCATGATCTTTCCCGGCCTTGATTTAAATTCTGCTTTAGTTTTATATAGTTTCTTGAGGGATAGTGATGCTACACACAAGCTTGACAGGGAAAAGGTAGCAAAGGTGTATGCACGTTCCAAGTACAATACTGATGAAGGGTCACTGATGATTTGGGCCTTATACCCACCCCACAGGAAATCAGTGGTAATTGACACAGAGAAGGCATTTAGCCATGTCATGACCCTAAAAGTTGGAGAGGCTTATCCTGTAGCTACTACTGAAATTGGGGTCAATATTGCAAAATTCAACAAAGCACAAATTTAGTTGCTAATTAAAGAAAGAGAAATGTACAAGGAAAATAATGAGAGAATGTTGAGAGAGAATGAGAGACTAAAAGACTTATTTGGCATTTCAATGGGGCCAACCAAAATGCTTACTCAAGGAGAAAGCTCTCAATCAAAAGATCATTGGATAGGATCAAGTGCTTATTCCTAGGGAAAGCATGATGCAATTGCAGCAATTGTCAAGAGGAGGAAAGATAATTTGACATCTTGGTTAAATAAACTATGGGGAAAATACTCTCATACTCTTGCCGCATTAAAAGAGCACACAAGGATGGAAGGAGGAATTATGGAGAAGTTTCATGAACTAGCCCAAAGCGATGATTCTAACAGTACAGCACTTGAAGCTGCAAACCATATTATCAATCGTCATTGAAACTTCTATGTTGAATTGCAGGGGGATGAACAGGGGTTGATAGACGCTGCCAAGAAAATTGTGATTACATTCTCTAATGACAAAGGGGAATTGAAAGAAGCCACTAGATGGAAAAGGGAATGTGAGTCAATATTGAATGAAGTCATGAGGCTAGCTTCTGCAGAGGATACAACGTTGGATGAAGTTAGTGAACAGAATGAGGAGATGGTCAAGATGGAAATCATGATCTGGAATGCTATTGGAGATGTGGACACATATGAGCACCGGGATTATTTAGATCATCTTGCTAAAACTCACTTGTGGCTAAATAGAGCTTAATTATTCTTTAATCTTTTTTTTTGTATACATGTGACATTTCAATTTACGAAAGGACATGTCCTTTCATATTCTCAATGTATAAATATCTATTTTGGAAACGAAATAGAGGAGCGATAAGTAGAATAGGTTAAAGGATAGAAAATATACAGGGTAATACAATGTTTTTCCAATATGGGACTATGTTGCATGTATCAAATCATGGATATATCAATTGAAATCTAATAATATGGTGCAGTTGCTTTCGATATCAGCTGTTTATGGTGTTCGTTTAAAGCATTATTGAAGTTGTCTCCAATATGGTGTTTTCTGGTTATTTAAATTGGTATAACAAGTTTATATCCAGTTTGTCAATGCACATTTGCAGCATTTGTATGGTCAATTGATTGGTTCTTTCCAGTAAAGATTAAACCTTTTAAATTGATCATGATAATTAGAGAATGTTAGTTGGATCACTAAGAAGAACTCGGTAATCATAACATTGCATGTTTATACAAATTATAAACAAAATTAAAGGCTAAACAACTTGAATGTCTGCCAGAATGAAGTATTTGTTTCAGATTTTTCTTGGCTCCGCATACCCAATAAGGCACTAGTCTTTGCATTTCACCACTAAGATTCATTCATTTTTCTTTACATTTGTTAACTGAGCATATTAGGATTTAGTTTTAAGCATTGGTATACAATATATACCAAATTTCATTTCATTTTGTCCACTTCCATTTTCCATTGTGGACAAATTACTGCAAGAAAAGAAGATCAAAAGTCAAGTCTACCCAATTCACATAGGTACACCCGCCCAGGTCTAGCAGCACCTAAAGAGTAGAAAGCTTAAACTATTTGGCTTTCTCTGTTACCCTAAAACATTTCAAGAGATTGGCAGCCTCTTGAGGTATTTTTACCTTCGTTTTTGAGAGCTAACAGACCCTTCTCATCCTCCACATAAATCGGAGTTCAAACTTTTCAACCTTGATAGTAACTTGGGTGTTTTTCATTTGGAGAAGTGATGGCTCAAAAATATTGGCAATAATTTAAAAATAATGATGTTCACACATAAATAATTCACACCTTCCAAACCAACCTTTGTTGGAAATGACAACATCCCTACCATTAACACACTTTTTTCTTGATTCTCCTCCAATCTGTCATCGCTAACATATGCGAAAATGTCTCGTCGATAATCCTTAGCAATATTTTTAGGGGTTTGAGCGGTTAGCATCATTACCTAACACATAAAAATCTCCTTTCCTTTTTTATTATTACACGAGGCTTCAAAAAAATCATTTATTTCCATCTTGTTTCTTTTATACTACTAAAGATTTATCTCACTCCTGTCATTATTAGAGTACCTCAAATCCCTATTCCACAAGTTACCCATCATCAATATGAATAGGGTAAGAAACCTAACAATTGGATGCATTCCATGTGTTTGTATTAAGGAAACCTAAGATGTTGAGAGTCAGGAAACCTAACAATTGGGTGCATTCCATGTGTTTGTATTAAACTTAACCCTAAGAAATAAATGGCCTATTTGCAATACTTTAGAAATACAACGTTAGGATTCTAGAACTGACTTACAATTTTGTAATATTTTATAGGACTCTACATTGATCCCACAAATCTAAGGTCGTTAAATTTTTAGACCAAGACACCTGATTAAACTAGGTTTTATAAAATGATTTCACATCCATAAGCATAATTAAAGTATATCAAATATGATAGGATCAAATGAATGTGAGAATGTACGAATTGGAGTTGGCCACATTTTCCCATATTGGTTCTAATAAAATTTGATGGTTAAACCCAAAATAAATCTTGTCTTACAGACCATCTCAATGAATTTTCAAAAATGGAAAGGAACAATTAAAGAATGAATCACAATAATCAATGCAAGAACACCAGATTTATGTGGAAAACCATTGAAGTGGAAAAACCATGGTTAGGATTAACTCACAAAATATCATTACTGGTTACAATACATTACAAGAGGCTCACTGCCTAGAGGAATCACTATCCAAAAAACAGGAGGGATCACTACCCAAGGAATATTTTTCTTCCAGAATTGCAAAAGATATAGAAAAGAGTGGCTCACTACCAAATTTTGAACTACTATTAATGCATCTGCAATATGCCAAAGAAACAATTCCAGTTAGGCTCAGTAAACTAACTTTACACACTTAATTCTTCACCACTAACACCTTTCATACTTCACACTCTTTCTCATCCACATCTACATCATCATAACCTTAATGAATTAACATTATATATATGTATATATTCCACAAATAATCATATCATCAATTAGGTTAGCCTAATTAGATGAAACATGCGACACCACAACCTGTTGGCTCAAAAATCCATCAAACATACCTTACGAAAGAAACCAAAATGTGTTCTTCACCAAAATAGGTTGGAATGACTTATAATTGTTAATGATAAGTTACAGCTTCAGGCGATCCTTCCAGCTCAGTCCAATTGGAGGCAACATAAATTAAATGATAGCCTTTCGGCTATTTAATTTATATTCAATTTTGTATTGTCTTACATTTAATGAGGAGGCACGAATGTCATGAAGCCAACCTCATTCCTTATCTATTATTATATTATCTCTTGACAACATTATAATTCTGGGCCGACCTTCATTGGAAATTATAATTTATCTTGGCCAACTTGTTATTTGTTCAATCTCTTCTTGAGGCCGACATTGTTCTTAAAAAGATGCAACCTCTCATAAGTCATGTATTTATAGAATACCACTTCACTCCTTGTTCGATCATCAAGTTCACTTCATGCAAGTGTGAATTCCTTAACAGTAGAGTGCAAATTAGTTTCAAGTGTGAATTATCATCTAGTGTGAATTTCTGTCAAGTGTGAACTTCTGTCAAATGTGAATACTGTCAAGAGCTAATTCTTCAAGGACAGATTGTGAACTCTCCTAGAGTAGAATTTTACTGTCAAGAGCAAATTCTTCAAGGACAGATTGCAAACTCTCCTAGAGCATAATTTGAATCTCAAGAAGTGATAGTTGTGCTATCTGTCTTGCGTCTTTTTTAGGTGCCGAATACTGGCTTTGTGATATTTGATCTTGCATTTCATACAGGTGTTGAATATTGACCTTGTGTCTGGCCTCATTGTAAAAGTGCATTGTTGTCATTGTTTATATATATAAGAGAGATCTTTGTTGTTGGGTTTTTCTCCCTCAAGAGGAGGGTTTTCCCAGGGTATCTGTTGTGTTATTTTTGTCTATTTTTGTATTTTTTTTTGTGCAAATAATCTGGTCATTAAAATTTACAATAATCACTCCTATGAATCCACTTCATACTCAACTTAGTACCGTATGACCCCAAAACCCTTAGGTCGATACCACATAACAAAATTGGTGAAGCAACAACTGACTGAACCAATTGTTCACTCACAACTTGACACGTGAACCACCACGCCACTTGAGACTCAGAGTGCACACATATATGATATCTTCAAAACACTTCCTAAAATCCACACAACATAATGATCATTCATGGTTGAATGCAGAGAATTCCAACATGAACTCTGCAACTGTAACTATGTCACAACATAGCCTGATACTTTGTCACTAAAAACTTTGAATGTGAAAGACATATAACCCTAATTTTTTTAACATAGACTCTTCCACCACATACCATTATCACCTCAAAACTGCATGACAAGATATTTCAATGCAGACCACAAAACTATTCATCTATGACATACTATTTTAGTCAAACACTTAGCCAATTTCCTATAAACACTTGGTCTGCTACGAATTATATACATACTGGCATACCATCACTTCTACAGTGGGTTTCCATTAATGATATCACCATAAAAAATCATGCTCATGTTGTGAACATCAATGGCTATGAGTGCTAATGTAGTGGAATGTATTCAAGTGCTACAAGTAGTTGAAGAACAGGTTTTGTATTATGGTTGTTGCTCGAGGCTTGGTGCTACAAGTGTAATGTATGGAGCTCAAATAACAATAAATAAATCATTATTGGCAAGAAATAATTTCTTTATAATAATTCAAGAGAATTATCCTCATTACTATTAGGGGAATCAAGTCATCTCAGATAGAAACATCTAAGAACAACAGTGCCTTCAGTGATTTTAATTCAATCAAATTGCCTCAAAGACACAACTACTATGCCATAAAGTAGAAATAGGCATAGTTGATTTCCCACATTAACCCTTCTAAGAAAAGCACATGTAGAATTAACCAGAATCAACACTATGCACATATTCAAATTTGTAGAATGAACCAACATGAAAGACAAAGATAAATGAACACGCAGATTTATGTGGGGAAAACCCTTATGGGTAAAAAACACACACTCCAAAAGATCTATCCATTGTATTATTCAACAACAAAAAAGTTACAATACAATTTAGGCTTACAACCTTTACAAGAGTTTTCACATCTTGTCCATCCAAAGAACACATACAACAACCATAACTATTTAGAGTCCTCGCACTGTTACAAAACTCTCACACAACATACAGTGTAGATCCATATTGGGCTGAAGCTATTCACATAGCGGTTTATCTTCTGAATTGTACACCAACCAAAGCTCTTGATGGCATCACACTAGAAGAAGCATGGACAAAGGTAAAGCCTTCTATCTCTAATCTTCATATATTTGGATGCACTACCTATATGCACATTCCTAAACATAAAAGGAAGAAGCTAGATGAAAAATCAATGCAATGTATTCTTCTTGGATATAATAATGAATCTAAGGCATATTGTCTTATGGATCCTAACAAAAAGAAGATATGCATTAGTAGAGATGTAATTTTTTATGAGAGTATTGAGTCAAGTTTTCCTCCCAAATCATCACCTACAGTAGATAGTGCTCCTATATTCAACATGGATGGGAAGAATGATACGAATAGTCAATCTGTTCAACACCCACAAATATCAAAAGACCTAAGTGGTATACTAGTACCATTTGTGATGCTAAGCTAGACAATGAGAACTTGGAGTATGGCTGAAAATGAGGTAAATCTAGCCTTGATGACTTCAATTGTTGAAAAATTTGAACCATCTACTATTCAGAAAGCACTAGAATCAAAACCTTGGAAAGAGGCTATGGATGCAGAGTATCAGTCCCTAATGAAAAACAATACTTGGGAGCTTGTTGATCTACGACCTGGTAAGAAAGTAATTGGTTGTAAATGGATTTTTAAAACTAAGTATAAAACAAATGGTGGTATAGATAAACATAAGGCTAGACTTTTAGCCAAGGGTTATGCTAAAAAATAAGGGATAGACTATGACGAAACATTTTCTCCCATTGTAAAGATAAAAACCATTAGAATGATTTTTGCTTTACCTGTCCAATCTGGATGGAAACTATACCAAATGGATGTTAAAAGTGTGTTTCTTAATGGAGACCTTTAAGAAGAGGTCTATATGACCCAACCAGAGGGATATATTGCACCTGGTAAAGAAGAAAAGGTTTGCAACCTTGTCAAGTCCCTATACGGTCTCAAATAGGCTCTAAGAGCTTGGTATATCAAAATTGATGAGCATTTGCTAAAACATGGTTTCACTAGGCATCTGTATGATCCAACTCTCTACATCAAGGATCAAGGGGTGGATGTTTTGATCATTATTGTATATGTTGATGACTTGGTTATCACAGGTAGCTCAGAAGCATTGGTTGAAACATCCAAGAATGATCTCAAGAAGATATTTGATATGACAGATCTTGAGCTATTGCACTATTGTCTCGGCTTAGAGGTATGGAAAATAGATCACCATATCTTTTTATCATAGAGAAAATATGCCAAGACACTGCTTGAGAAATTCAGAATGATGGATTCCAAACCCATGTCTACACCTATGGAATCAGGTTTGCAGTTAACTATTTATGATTCTTCTCCTCAGGACGATAAAAGGAATAGATTGGAGAAGGTGAAATGTGGGGGATACTTTTTGTAGCTCTATAAAGGAAATTTGCAGTGACGTTGTTGAAGAAATTATGAGGTACTTTATGCTTAATGGGCGTTTTTATGTTTTATCTGGGTACCTTTTTTTTACTCAATCATTTCCAACATAAGAAAAAGGTTTCCTTTCCTTTTTGTCTACTTGTTTCCTTGGAGTGTGGTATTAGAGACCATAGATGAAACCCCAAGAATCCTATTCTCCACGAGGGTCTAATCCTCCTAATCTCTGAGTATGCTAAGTCCTACATTGTTCTTAATCAACCTAAGAGGGTTAATAAAGGTCAACAGAAGAAGGTTGAATCAAAACATCAAACTGGGTTTGAATTGGGGTTTGCTGATGACAATATGAGCCTAGTTAAGATACCTCCATGGAGTTCTATTTGAATCCCCTTGCTTCATTTGAGGGTAAGAGTATTAAGAAAGGAAAATTTCCCAAAACTCCTATTTCTGAAGATTATGTAATGGGTAGCGATGAAGAGGTAGTTGGTAAGTCCCCGAATGGCAAGAATTTAAAGGGTGATTCCTTGGGCCTGAAGAAAGCAAAGAAAAATGTCATGGGGGAAATGGTTGGGAATACCCTTTTGTTTGGTTTGAAGAGGAAGGTGAGTTTGAAGGGCGAGAGCTCCTAGAAGAAGTCTAAGTGGAATGTTGGCTTGAATCAAGAGGAGTCTATTAGTATTGATGGTTTCCCCCAATGTTAAGCCTCTATAGGTTAATAGAGTTATGCATAATGCGAAAGTGTAGGAACAAGGGATGAAGGAGGAAAAGGGGAGGAGTGTGGCCGATGAAATTGATAGTTCCTTATGCAAGATAAAGGTTCTTGTTGCTAGTCATAAAGGGAAGGATGTTCTTGAGAATGAAAATATTAGTAGGGATTCCCTAGAGAACTGGGCGGATGACATGGATGTCTTCAATTGCAATAGGGAGTTACCCAATGTGCTTGGGTTGGCGAAAGATGGTACTTTAACTCTCTTCAAGTTGTTTAAGTAGGATTTCAATGAATTGAATCTCATTAATCTAAAGGTTTGTGGTCTGGTTAATAAAGCTAGGGAGTCCTCTACTCCCACAAAGCTTTTTGTGCAAACCCAAATTAATCAGTGTGTTCATGCAATGAAAATTGTCACTAATGAGGTTTTGAAGATGAAACAAGCTTTTGAATTGCGAATTGTGGCTTTGGAAGACAAATTGGATTGAGCTTATTAGAATATGGACAAGGTTGTTAATGTTAGTAAGTCTACTATGAAAAGTGAAGGTAAAGGTCTATGTTTCCTAAATGAGAAAGTGAGGCAGTGGCTGGGGGAAGTGTCTGGTGGGAAGGATGTTGCTGATGATGTGGATGACCTCCCTAGTGTTCTGATTAGAGAGGTTAGTGAGAAGGCTATGTGTACTAGGACTCATAACAAAACTAAGTTGAATGTTGGGATCCCTACCAAGAAGGTCATTGAGGTTATGAATGTGCACCAAAAGATTATTGATAGTGATATGAAAGTGGTTGATATCTTGAAGAACTTGTAGTCCCTTGCTTTTTATGTTCCTCTTTTTGGTATCTGTTTTACTAGTTTTGTGCTGCTTGTTGGCTAGTTGTTGTATTATTGGCTTCATCCCAACATCACGACATTCTTCACATCTAGCATAAAAGCTACAACTTGGTGTTGTGCAAGACTTCCTTTAGCATCGCTACGACCATGTTGAATTTTCCATGGTTGTAAGCTTGCATTCCTCTCTCATTGGCCTTGAGTGCCTCTGGTTGAGGGTGGTATTGTTAACTTACTATTGCATTATTGTTGGATTTGAGTAGCATAGTGTTTCTCATAGTGTTTGATATTTCCTTTCACCTACTTTCTTGATCACATTTCTACTTTTCTATCTATCTAGTTGTCCATGGAGGTGGAAACACCAAAGCAGGGGTTTGACTACGGTAAGCCACGAAACAACCCCAAAATTTTTCCTTGTCTTATTGTGTGTAGGTGCTCATTCATGTGGATCTTATGAGAGAACTGGACTTTCCGTAAGTTGAATCTTTATCATATTTTCTCTTATCATTCTTATATTGTCTCTCTTGTTATTTCAATCATTTTGTTATTTATTGCTTTAATTATCACTTTAAACCTCAACAACTAAATTGTCAGTAGGCTTTTAGAGGTTTTTGTTTGTACTTTTTCTCTATTTGTCCATATGGACAACAATGCACCTATGAGATGCTAGTGCATCGCGTTGTTGTCCTTGTCCCATGCTGTTGTCCTCTAGTAGAGAGTTGGTAGGGTTACAAATAGGACCCCAAAAGCCTATTCATTTAGCCCCATTAAGACTCTCGAGTTAGTAGAGTGATAGAAGCATTGAGAGTGATCTTCATTCTCTATCCTTGAACATTAAACAATTCCCTAAACACTTGCCCTGTTAAGGTAGATTAGGGCAGCCTTCAACTCTCAACTCTCAGTGACCTAGAGTCGTTGAGTGGTCGATCCCCCTCCTTTACATGCACAATGGGCTTTGAGGATAATTTTGAATTTAAAATATTTTTTCCTCTCCATCTTCATCTCTATCATCCTCTCTATCTATATCTCCTTATCCCTCTCTCTCTTCCCTCCTCTATGTCTCCCTCTTTCTATCCCTACCTCTCTCTCTTTCTCCCTCTCTCCCTATTACAAACATAACATGATCCTATTTAAATGGAACCTGATTATCTTCTTCATTCATTTTTTATTTATTTATTTTGGTCATGTTTGGATCCATGTAAGTGGATGCATAGTTTATTTGAAGCTATCACTTCTCCATTTATACTTTTGTTGGAACATATTATATTTCCCCCTAGAAGCTAAGTTAACTAGAAAACATGTATACAAAATATGTGAAAGATTTGATCCATCTCCATATTCATATCCATCTCTATGTATCTTCCACATCTCTAACTCCTTACCTCTCTCTATGTCTCTCTCTTCACCCTCTATCTTTCCCAGTATATCTATCTCTTTCTATCTCCCTCTCTCTCCATATCTTATTTATATCTCTCTCATAACATACAAACACTCCATATTTCTTCATCCTTATCTCTATCTGTATATCTCACTCTCACACACATACAATCCTTGTTTCTCCCTACCTATCTCTCTTTATCTCTCTATCTCTCCTCCCTTTCTCTATCTCTCTCCCCCTCTCTTTATTACTTCTCTCTATCTCTCTATCTCTACCTCTCTCCCTTTCTTCTCACACAACTCTAGATATCTCTTTATCTTTCCATATATCTATATATTCCTCCTTTTGTCTCCCTCTATTGCCCCTATTTCTCTCTCCCTCTCTCCATCTCTATTTTTCTATAGCTATTTATCTTTGTTTCCCTCTCCCCATCTCTCTATATCTTCTTGCATCTCTATCTCTTAATCATTATTTCCCTCTTCTTCCTTTATATATTTATATCTCTTCATCATTATCTCCTTATCTCTCTATCTTTATCTCTCTGTCTAGGTCTATCTTTGTCTCTCTATCTACTTGTCTCCCTCTTCCTCTCTTGATCTATCTTCATCTTTACCTGTATCTTCCGCTCTCCCCCTCTATCTCTAGACATGTATCCCTCTCTCTATCCATCCATGTCTTTCCATCTCTCTCCCTCTCCCTCTTCCTAGACCTATATATCTCCTTACCTCTTTATTTCTATCTCTCCATATATCTTCTGCCATCTCTTCCTCTATCTCTATCTCATTATTTCTCCATCTCACTACCCCTATAGCTCTCCCTCTCTCTATATCACTTTTTATAGATATATTTATCTTTATATCTCTTCCTCTCTCATTCTCTCCCTCTTTATACATTTATCTCTTTCATATTTGTTTATCCCTCTCTCTCTCTCTCTCTCCCTCTCTCTCCTTTTCCATCTCTAGTTTTGTCTCTATATTTTTCTCCCTCTATTTCATATCCCTCTCCCTCTCCTTCTCCTTCTCTATCTCTATTTCCTAGCCCCTCTCTCTCACTCTTTCCCACTCTATCTCTCCCTCTTTTTATCTATCTATCTCCCTCTCTCTCCCTCTCTCCCTATTGCAAACATAACATGAGCCTATTGATAATGGAATATTATTATCTTCATGATTCAAAGGCTTTTTCAGTTGTTTTTGGATCCTTGTAAGTGGATGCATAGTTGATTTGGAGCTATCGCTTCTCCATTAAGGCCTTTGTTGCACAAACAACATCATTTGGTAAATTTCCTACCAATTGAACTTGTGTACTATAGAAATGTATGCAAAAAATAGACCAAAATTTCTCTTAATTGACCTTCCACACCTCTTCGGCATACCCATCGCACAACAAGGTGCAATTGCTAGTACATAGTATTCTAATTTATAATATTTGTTATAGAGATGCATATTAATTTTAAGAATATTATTATGTACTTGTTTAAATATTAATTAGTATAATTATTATTAATATTAAATATACTGTTTGTAATAAAATTATAATATGATGTAATAACTTATCATTATAGTATTTTTGAAATTATATTGAAGATGTATTTTAAAGTATATAGTATTCTTTAAATTATATATTATTAATAAGCTAATATAATATAGTATTCTAATTTATAAAATTAGTTTACAAATATTTAATATTATCTTAATACTAATATATAATAATATACTCATTAAATAATATCATTTTAGTACTAATAATAATATATTTATATATTATTATTTAAACAAGTATATAAATTGTAAATAAAAAAAGTAAAAAACTAAAAACACTAATCATGATACATTCATCTTATAAGAATTTGTTGACCTAAAACTATTCTCTACCCTATCTTTAAATATTTTTGATGACTTATCTATCAACTATACGACAAATACTTTTATTACAATACTACAAAAGTAGATACATATTGCTTATAACAATCTATTATCTCAAACTATTATCAAATTTGCCCTTCAATTGATATATCATAACTCATCTATCAACTAGACAACAAATACTATTATTGCAATACTATAAAGGCAAGTACTCACTATGTGACATTTTTTTGTTTATTGCATAGTTCCACAGGGATGCGCCCCCCCAGAAAAAGTAGACGAACCCGAGACGGGGACGTTTCTGAGATGTGGGGACACCTAGGAAATGTCCCCTTGTCGCCCCTATTTTGCCATTGTCCCTTGAATGTTTCCTTCAGAGGAGACTTCCAAGTGTCTCCTAGCCTTTTGGACATCTATGAGACTTCGACACCCCCCATAAAAATGTATTAAAAATTGATTTTTTTAAAAAAATTAAAAAACAGAGGAAGCTAAATTTAAAATTTAAAATTTTATATTATTTTGTTACCCTAATGAGTCGACTTAAGTCAAAGTCCACTATAGTCTATCATTGAATTTTTTCACTTTTTTTTACTTTTCATTTTCTTCCTGTGTGTGCGTATATAGTTTGAGACTTGAACGACTTAGAGACAGTGGATTTGTGAGAGCCAGAGGGTATTGTTGGGATTTCACATTTTCTAATTTTCTGATTTCATAACTGTTGGGTAGAATACTGAACATGTCTTCAAAATGTGGGAGCATGAGCAATGCATGTGAATTGTTTGACTGAATGCATGATTGCATTCAGTCAAATAGTTCACATGCCTTGCCTCTGCTTCCACATTTTGCATACATGTTCTACTAAAGGTAGAGCATTTTAAATTTTAAATTTTCATTTTTCAATCTTGTGCATATCTTGCAATATTACAATATTCAATATTGTGCATATCCTACAAGCAGTAATATTCAATATTCGCTATTTCAATGAAATCATTGCAATATGTTTAAACTCTAACCTTTACTTATTCCTTAGGCTTCTATAGTATACATCTTTTTTATAACTAATTTTTCAAGTACTATATGTATTTCAGCGCACTACTCCCCTGCCCACCCCCCTACCCCCTCACCGCCCCCAAACTTAGACCCCTCGTCCCTGTGTCCCCGAGATGCGTCCCTTGTTGTCCCCCCATCCCCGTCCTCCAAACTTGTGGATGGTTTATTGTGGTAATTAATTTCTTTGGGAAAAAGAAATAAGTAAATAATTATTTAATTTATAAAAAAAAAATTATCAGTAAATTAGAGAAGATGTTTGTCTAATATTAGTTTAAAAATAAATTCTTTTATGATAAATAATTGAAAAAGAAAATAATATCTTAATATTGTTCATTTATATTTTGTTTTGTTTTTTAAGTTTTGAGAAGGAAAAAAAATATTAGAAAAGAAAAAGAATTAATTTTATTCATTCATTCTTCTTCTTCTTTAGATTATCAATTTTGATGATGAAATTGAGACAATGAAAGAACAAGTTTGAAGCTTGAAGATTTTGAAAGTGTTATTTGAGGAAGAATTGAAGAATTTTTGTGGTTACCAAATTATTTTAATTCATCTCAATTTATTTTTTAAATTGCTACAAGGTTGAGGTAGGGATTTTTCATGAAATGCTTTAGAAAAATACATTTATTTTAGATTAATAATGAACATAGATTGTTCATGGAAGAGGTTGTGTTAATTGATTTCTTGTGCAAGAAGAAAACTATGAACATATTAAATGGCAATCTGAATATTTCTTATTTTGATATATCTGGGTCGAAACTATTTAATAAATATTTTCACCAAAATTTGTAATTGTATGTATTACATTTTTCTTTAATGATTAAAACAAAGTGGATGCCTTTTTATAAAATTTGGTTTAATTGATGTGAGAAAAATCAATCTATTATAATAATTACATTTGTATTTTTATGAATTGGGGTTTTCTACTAATTTGAGCTTGTTACACAAACAAACATATGAAGTAAGCTTATCTCTCAAGTGCGCAAGAAGGAATGTTAATGACTCCCTTTCCCTTGAATCATCCTCTTCCACTCCTAAGCTAAGATGTTATCCCCTAGAAACATTTTCCATATTGCAAGAATAAAACAAGAACAAAATCCCTTTCCAAATACTATGGGGTGATCTTATATGGAGTGTGTCATGTCATCATTGAAGAAATCAATACATTATTTATACATAGTCGGCCTATATATATAGTGACATGACATGAAATCAATACATTATATATATAGTCAAATAAACAGAATATAGTTACATCATTTTGTCATTATTAATTTAATTAAGTTTACATACCTTAGATTACAATTTGACTTAAAAATCACACCACCATGAACATAAACCAATCTCCATCAATTAATATGATTAAAATCCCATCATTTAATATTGTTCAATCCTCAACATCTCACTCTAACATTTTTTGTAAAATATTATTGATGTTTAATCAAAATTTTGAAAATCTAATAAATTAAATTTAAAACACATTCCAATATTTAGGTTGACATTTCCTTTACCTAAATGGATTTTTTGATTTGTTGGCCAATATAGGAGTTAGGATTGAGGGCCTAAGACATTGGAGGAAGGTGGAAGCTTCAACATTAGAAATTATTGATGGAGTTAATAAGGAGAGGTCTTTATGATCTTGTGGTCATGAATTCTTAATTTAATTGGAACTATACAATTGCCAATTTATCTCTTTCAAAATGACTTGCCAAAGTACTCTATGACACCCTTGATTTTTAATCTTAATTGCATTCATGACATCATGATTTATCTTACTTCTAAGTAGTGTACAAGTCATCATCTTACTATCTTAATTATTATTCCCAAAAGGGTCAGGGTATGTGTAGGATCATGATGGGCCAAAAAGTGGCAATGGGGAAAAAATTACGTTTTTCATCAACCCAAAAATTTGAAAATGCCGAGTTGACTTTTTTGTAGTGTTAGCTCTCAAAAACGCAGGCGGAATGCCTCAAGAGGCTGCCAAACTCTTGATATGTTTTAGGGTAACAGACAAGGTTAGATGCTTTAGACCTTCTACTCTTCAGGTGTTGCTAGAACTTGGCGGGTGCACCTATATGAATGAAGCAAACTTAATGTGCTTATTCCTCTTGAAATGTTTTGCCCACAATGGCAAGTAGGACTGGACAAATGAAATCAAATTTGGTATAAATTGTATAGCGATATTCAAAACTAAACCCTAATATGTTCAGTTAACAGATGTAAAGAAAATGAATGAATCTAAATGGTGAAAAATGTAGAGACTAGTGCCTTATTGGGTATGCGGACTCGAATGAAATAGAAATGGGCAACTTATTTCTGGAAAAAACTCAAATTGTTTGGCATATGTTTTGTTTATAACTTGTATAAACATGCAAGACTGTGATTAGTAAGCTCTTCTTAATGATCCAGATGAATTTCCCTTATTAATGTGATCAACAAAAAGGATTTAATCTTTTCTTTGAAAGAACCAATCACTTAACCACACAGATATAGCAAATGTGCACTGATAAACTAAATATAAACTTGTCACATCAATTTAAATAACCAGAAAGCATCAATCGTGGAGACAACTTTAGTAATACTTTCAATAAATTCAACAGACAATTGACACCAGAAATATGCAGCCACATCAACTAATTTTTATAAATATCTCCACTTTGAAATCATGCAACCGTAGTCTTTGTTCTGTGGAAATTTTATCCAACTGTATATTATCTACCCTATCTACTGTTTAAAGGAGCTGTGGGCCCGACCACCTAAGCACTGTACCCTTAGTGTGTGTCGCTTAAGCCCGGTCGTTGGGTCAGCGAGCAACTACAATCAGCTTCAATTAACATTCGCCAAACACTCGCCAAGACATCCCGCAGTCACACCGAAGGCCAATGTCCTGCCGATAGTCATTCCTTCCATCTCATGTGTCGTTGTAACGTTCAGAGTCGGGGAGACGTCCCACAGATGATACTTCGTCATATCGAAATACCCCGTGATACTAATTGCTATTAAGTACTTCAAAGTATGCAACCTAATAAAATGACAACATCAGACAAATATACATATAAATATTACCTAAAACTAAATCCACAAACTCTCTATTAATGGAGAGTTCTCTGTATTTTACTGTGATTGGAGGTTTTATGGGCTAGCCATCCATCCATTAGATTTAGCAAACGCCATGAAGCCAATTTCTTCCTCTTCCTCTCCTGTAGTATGTTTGTCCTATTTATCGTGAACTTTTGCAACATTCATCAGGATCACAAAAACATTCATAAATGAGTAGGGCATTTAATCCTTACCGAGGGGAATTGTCCAAGGGCCTTTTGATCTAGAATTGAAATCTCTTTGGAGTCATTCCGGGTGAAAGGAAAGTATTTAAAATCATTTTGGTGATGTATTTTAGAGTAATAATCTATGATGAAATAATGCATTAAATGGTGAATTAGAAGATCAAAACTTTGGTATCAGCATTTCTGTTTAATAATTGCTGCTTTTCATGTGATCAAAGAAATTATAGAGGTTGCAATATTTTGTGAAGCCACAAAATTCCTCTTATATATAAATCTTACACATTGTAATGCTCCATCTGTTAATATATTTTACCATTGATCAATTTTAAGAGCTATGCATACAGGAACCACATGAAATTTCCATTTCATAGAGGATACTAAATCACAGAGGGGTCCATTTAAAAATAGAGCTTTAGTTGCAGATGAGACCATATAGGCAAAGTGGAGGCACTCATTCAGGTAACCAGTGAAAATACGGAGTGAAATTGTATTTTATATAGCCCAAGGTTTTTGAAGTTCCATATGCCCTTGCAATTCCCTTTTGCCATCTCAATTGACAGTGGCAGCAACTCATCTAGGATTGTCATGCCATTTGGTATATTCACAACTTTGTTATACAGGTGATCTTTGTGATGAAATTGCAGGGGATTATTCAGGTCTCATGAGATAGGCATTCGAACCCGGAGAGTACAAAAATACTCATAATTCTGCAAGAGATCTTGTAACACCCCTCCTTTTTGTGCTCTGTTAATCAGGCAATGTTTTCCTATGTTATGCTTCGATCATGTTAACATGCGAATTAATGATGCTTTATGCTTTGATTATGTTGTTAATGTTAGCCGTGTCAGTTAGAGATATTGTATTGGTGAAGGGGACGAGGCTGTATCACTCGCTTGCGAGTGCCCTACGATTCTGAGATTTCCTCTTCACGGTGTGATTGATCATATTATGTATATATGCACGTTCGACATGCTCTTTGTTGCAGGTTGGCAGGTACATGACATCGACTCCACCTAGTTTCCAGGTCTGAGCGTGTCCATTGACCAACGGAAATTAAGTGGGAGATAGTAGCTAGGGTTTCCGAACCAGGTCGTCACCCTAGTCATAGCATGTTGTTGGTTTGTCGTCGGAGTCAGTTGTTTTAACTTGGTCAGTTCCCCTCGAGTGTTTATTTAATTTCAAGTTTAATGATCATTTAATGACTTGCGTAGTTTGATCAATGATTAAACGTGTTTAGCTGCAAGCTAAAAGTGATTAAATAGCTTTTGGAAATTTTAAATGATGAATGTTTTGTCTTATTGAGATGTTGGAAAGATTAGCGATTAATCAATTAATTTAATTGAATTAATAAAATAATTTAATTTTGAATTAGATTTATTTTATTGATAATTTAATTAATTGTGTGAATTAGCTAAATTATCCCTTTTGAGTTGAAAGTGTAAAAGATTTAATTCTTTTGTTAAATGTAAAGTGCTAAAATATTTGAATTCAAATTGGAATTAGAAATTGTTAAAGTTATTAAAAAATTCCAATATTTTCTTACGCAAAGACTTTGGGGTAGGAGAGATATTTTCAGAAAAGGTTGACTTTTTGGCAAAAAAAGATATTTATGTTTGAAATTGAAATTGAAATTGGAATTTGAATTGGTGTTCAATTTAATTTGTTATTGAGTTTGAATTTGGAAGTGAATTTGCATTTGGATTGGAATGTAATTAGAATTTGAATGTGAATTTGGGGAGTTTGAAGGAAAAAGGGATATATGTTTAGTTAGGGTTTTCCTTTCAATCCTCCATGGATTCTTGGTTGGAGTTTTGTGTGGAGAGGCTTGAAGGAGTGCTTGGAAAATCTTCATGGTGGAGGCTTGCAAATTTTGGAGAAAACATAAGGTTTTACCCTTTCTCCCTTCCTCTTCTTGCTCATTTGAATGGTTAAAACATAGTTTTAGATTCAACAACAATGCATGGAAAAGCTTTCAAATTGCAAAATGGTAAATGGTTTGGGAAATAGAAAGAAAAATCCAAAGGAATAGAAAACTCAATGTTCAAACTAGTTTTTGAAAAAACCCATCTTGTTGTTTGAAACAAAATGATTTCCTTGAAACGGGTTAGATAGATTATTTCCTCAAATTGTGCATGAAATCATGATTTGGGCATATATAATTGTGAGTATAATCATATATATAACAATATATGAAATACCCACAAAAATATATTCTTATATGCATATGTTATTTTAAGAAATTTTAAATCCTGGTAAAAATCTTTTGAAATTTTTGGATTACGGGTCTGGTAAAGGTTTTTAAAATAATATTAAATTTTGTTTTGGTTTTGGGAGTGAGGTGGAGGCCCCACCCACACCGCGCCTGGGCGCGCGCGCCGCACCCGCCTAGCGCGAACTGGGTCCCCACACTCCTTGCCGGGGCGGGGTTCCAGCAGGGAGCCGCGGCTATTTTCGTAAATTGTGGGTTTCTTTTAAAATAGAATAAAGTTTTTTTTATAATTTTTTTTAATAATATTTAATATTAATTACATTTTGAATAATATTATATTTTAATATTATATATTAATATTTAATATTTAATAATAAATATTTAATATATAATATTATAGATGTAATATTGTTATGGGTATTCTAATATTTAAGCATTTGTTAATAGGTAAATTTAAGTGTTGAGTATTTGGTTTTAATGGACATTTAATAATGATGTTAATTGTTTTTATATAAGTTATGTGTTTGTGAAACGATATGTAATTTTGGGTTTGACTCCTTAAGTGGTCAACATGGTTAACTCATTATTAGGTTTATTCGTTTTGGAAAATAATCAAATTCAAGTAGGGATAAGATTAAGTTGGCTTATTTAAATGCTAGTTGAAATCAAAACTAAAATCATTTGTTCTGAATGTTTATTTTTTTAAGAGGCTTTCTTATAGAATATGATTGTGGAGCTAAGAGTAAAGGATGAACTTATTAATTAACCTCAACGTTGTATAAATCGAGTGTTTTATCTTTAGTATGTGATCATGAAACTTAGAGAGAACTATTGATTAAATTTTAACCAGATAGCTGCATTATTAACATGTTTTGATTATGAATATGGTTACGAAAGTTAGAGTAAATGATATGTTTTATTTATATATTCCAATGTCGTGAATAAAAGAGGGGATCAATTGACTAGATAGATGCAAGTCCTGAAACCTGTGTTTGAGTGGATTTAGGAAATCCGAATCTTAGTTTATTTAGTTGCTAGAAATATTTTAATGGTTGTTCTTTCTTGTTCAATGTTGGGAGTATCGAGTCATTGTTTGAAGTCTTCCTGATAGGGGATTTGTATCCTGTTGTGGGTTGTCGTTATGAAAGTCACTTTTGGTGTGTCGTGGAAAATGTGCGTAAGTATACCTTATGGATCACCCGGTTTTCACGAACGGGGATTTGTGCCTCCTTGGGTGTAGGAGAGGGTAATGTGATTTGGTTTCCCTCCAATGTTGGAGTGGGTTTTGTACGTTGTTTCCTCCAGTGTTGGAGTGAGTTCCGTGTTTTGTTTCCTCCTTGGTTTGGAGAGGTCGTATTATCTTGTTTCTTCTTGTGGGTGTGTTGTCGTTAGGAGAGTGGCTCTTGGTGGGGGTCCGGCACACAAAGGGGCGCCAGGGTAACTCACCTAGAGTTTAACTAAGTGATAATTTAAATGAATTAATGGGGATCCTTCAAACTAAAAAGATAATGAATGCCTCTCTCGTGAAGCAAGTGAATGATAAGGCTCGAGATGAGATGGGACGCATAGTTTTGCATGAGGGTCCGGCGCCGGTAGAGGCAAGCCAGGGTAACCCAAGATGGGGGTCCGGTAGCCTAGGAAGGTTGAGCTAGGGTAACTCATGGCAATTTATGTATGACACTTTTCCTATGTCGGTAGTTAATCAGTTATTGTGTGATGTACATGATCATTGTTCTCGGAAAGCATTGTAACTTCGTGTTAAGTGATGTTGTGACTGTTGTGGCTTAATGGCATTGTGGTTATAGATGTTAAGTGGTGTTGTGATTTTAGTTGCTTCCATTCAGTTTCGGTGTAAGCCTGTGTCTAGAGGTTGGTGGCCTTGTCTAGGAAATCCTTGTTACTATCTCCTAGCACGGAGGGAGTGGGGCCTTTGGGTTCCACGTGGTCAGGTGACGTGCATCTTTTTCCGTTGGTTCTTCTTCATGTTCGTGTGTTCGTGATTTCCAGCTGGAGAGCTCGTGGGAATCAGTTTCTTCTCTTGCCTTGTCCTCTCAGTTCTTATTGTATCTTATTACCCCTCATTTGTTTCGAGGTGGAATTTGTAATTGTAATCATGATTTTTGGATGTACCTCATTCGGGGAATGAGTGATGTAACCTTATGGTTTAAATGTTAAATTGGAATTTTGAGGTATTTATTAATCCTTGTTGTAAATTTATCTTGCATGGAATGTATGTTGTCTCATTTCCTTAAGTGCTTGTGTTCAGTTTATGTTAATGTTATGTGATGTTGGGTTTTTAAGTAATCTTTGTCTCGTGGCCTTAGAGGTTGTTGGCATTATGAATTCACTTTACATGTTATTTATACTTAAACAAAAAAAAAATTGGTACGTTTAAGTAGTGAATTGCAACTTCCTCTAGGGTTGCGTGGCGGGGCATTACAGATCTTCTACTTGAATCCAGAAGCAAGGATCAACTTGTGAGCAATGTTGGATATATCTTCTGACTCAACTCAAATGGCAAAAGATGAATACAATAACAAAATTTGATCAGATAGGCAGAAAATAGTCTAATGAACAATGCAATAAAAATAGAACAGACCATGAACATTCTGATATACTATTATACGCCACAAATCTTAACACAAAACTATTCACCAGTTGTAGTTTTTACAAACATTCTAACATTTTTTAACACAAAACAATAAAATGATCACGTGTAGTTGTAAAAAGAAAGACTAAAAAACAATGAACTGAATTTGAATTAGGCCTTTGCCCAAACACTCTGGTGAAAAAGGAAATTGCATAACGTAGGACGACAAAATCAATCTAAATCAAGTAAAAAATCTTACCATTGTATTCCTTTTGGAATAGAAAGAGCCAATGAAGTTGGATTTGTATTCCTCCTTGAATCCAATACTGCTTCCCTCAAGGTGAGCTTCATCATATTCAAAAATGCAGTCAGTTGTAAAATTCACAAGCAAAAGATCATGCTCCCTGCAAATATCGGCCTAATTCAAAGTACCTGCCGCATTGGTCCGGATAGTGTCTAGCTTATGAGACTCGCACCAGTCAACATTAGGCCTACATGTGACACCTGCAGCATTTAGTACATGAGTAGGCTGAACATTCTCTATGTCCATATGGATCTGAGACCGATTCTCCAATTTGCCACTTCCCTACTTGAATGTTATGCCATGTTTCTCACATATCTTTCCTAGAAGCCCACCGTCCATAGATCAAAAATTTAAAATGCGGGATTCTGAACTAGGCCATTTGAGGTATTGACCAGACAATTTTCCTGAACACGATTCTTGAAAACCATTTCTACCCCATCATTCCCTTCTGTATATTTCTCAAACCCTGCCACCGATGAGGCAAAAGAGCCCCAGAAACTTCACCCTACCAATCTAGGTGGCTAATTTACCACTCCATTGTTTTCTGCAACCCTTCTTACCAAAAGGTTCTCTCACACCACCCCAGATCCTTCATCTTTTTATCGTCCAAATACTACCTCTGGTCATTGAAATGCCTATTGTCTACAAACTTAATAACCCTCTATGGATCCAATGAAAAAGTGCACAGATATCCTTACCTACATCTATAGCCCTCCTTTCCTTCTTAGTACCAAGCGCTACTCTCTTGCATCTTAAAAAAAAATCAATCTGGAAAAACTGAAGCCTAAAACACACGTTATCATCAACATTCAAATCCTCTTTTGCACGATCTGCACTCCTATATTCCTTTTGAGAAAAAACATGCATGAAGCTTAAAGTCACTTACCGCAGCACCTTACTGAGCGGTCCCATGGGGGGGCTTGGGCTCGTATTTTTCCAGAAGCAGGCAGTCTCATGGGAAGAAAAAAATCTGCTAAAGGATTAAATGGAATCTTTTTTTCCCAAATAAGTAGGTGATCGAAAATTTCAGCTGGTGAGAAAGGGGTAGGGCTAGAAATTGCCCCACCTACTTAAAAGTACTTTCCTGCCAATTTTAAAACAAATTTGGAGGGAAATGATATTATTTATTAATTTTTTATTCACCCACCACCATTCCACCACCAGCCTGCTTAAATTTTGAAGTTCATGGGACCGACAGCTTCAAAGTATTCTGCTTAAAATTTAAGCAGATTCTGCCCCGGGTTTTTAGGAAGCCCCCCTCCATGGGACCATGCCCTTATACAAGTTTAACGGCCTAGGTACACGGAATGCCAAGGGAACAATTTTCATTGGAAACGCCTATCAGCGTAATAAAAGGAAGATGCACATGCATATGGAATATGTAAATTTCAGAGATGGGTTCAAACTAACAATCTGAAAGGCTTTTTGCAAGCTTGCATGTAATTTATGTTAACAAGATTCCCTAGGCATTGGACTTTGGTTATAAGGAAGAGGGTCACAACTTCAAAATTTTAATCAGATAAATGTTTTATTAAAGTTTTTGAAGTGATTCGCAATTACTCATTTCTAAATGAATTTTTGGGAACCATTTCTCATGAAGTGATAAGTCGATTATAAAATGGTTTGTTAATAAAGTTATTTTATTTCCAATAGCTTTCTTAAAACATTTCCAAATGACCATCTTGTGCACCAATAATATTTGCTCAAAATCAAGTAAAGTTGAGGTTTGAATCATAAAATGCAGAAAAAATCCAAGCGCTGAAGGTTGGAAGTGACTCAAAACCTTTAACATCGTATAATAGCTTTCATCAATAGCTTCTGTTTTGACTTATAAATTATAGCTTACGGTGCTAATCATCATGATTCATATCTATAACAGTTTTTCAGTCCACTTCTCTCTTTTACCATTAGTTGCAACTGTTGAACAAATATATGTTGCATAAATTTTCTGGAGTTAATGTCAGTTAAGCTGGCCTCATTCATGGTTTTCTGAACACAAAAACTTTCCAATGTTAGAAATTTTGAAGAAAAATCAAATGTCTTTAGAGTAGAATTCTCATATTTATGTATTTCTTTAGTGAAGCATTCTAAAAATAAAGAGATTAATTTCTTTAACAAAACTGTCTAGAAAGTTTAAATTACAAGTTCAAATTACAACTGCACAAAAAATTAAATATTTAAAGTCACTCCCAATGCCAACCACTCAAGAGTTTAACTCAGCAAACCATTTGTTTTGACACAAACTTATACTGGCTGGAAACTGCTCTTAATTGAGACTTGACAGGGCAATAGGACGTGGAACTGCATAAAGAATCTCTTATGTTTGTTTCACTAGAAATTGTTGATAGGATCAGATTCATTACATCAGTAAAACAAATCAACCAGCAGTGTAAATATTTCTTCATCTCCTTAAGGAAATATGCTCTGGTCTAAGTGGAGCACTATCCTTAATTTTGAAAAATAGTCATCGTACTAATGTGAGTCATTGTGTTCCATTTGTTAAGTGAAACAAATTATTAAATAAAAAATCTTAATTTGGAAAAATATTTAAATATAAGTGAAAAAGTCAAGCTACATACAAATATGCTTGTGCCCAATTATAGAGTATACACCAAACCGGCATAGGCAATTTGACTGATAAGTCTATCAAACCCTATGCTCTTGAATGGTTGTAAACACTACCGTGTTATAAACCCATTGAAAAACAAATAGAGTGAGCATCACAGATACAAGGGCTCACATGAATTGGAAGGCAACAGGCTCAAAACCACAAATATTATGGAAACCTTGCTTCAAATTTCAGACCATACACCAAGTCGGCAACAAATTTTTGTCATCAAAAGTAGAGGTATTTAGTATCGGATGAGTTGGAGGCAACAAACTCAAAACCGCAAATATTTTGAAAACCCAAGAACGTTCTGAAACTGTTAGGAAACCCTGCTTCAAATTTCTAACCATACACCAGGTCAGCAACAAATGTTTGTCATCAAAAGTAGAGGGATCTGGTATCGGATGAATTGGAGGCAACAAACTCAAAAATGCAAATATTTAAAAAACCCAATTCATATTTGAAACTTCAGTTGCAAGCCAATAACTATAAAAAAAACCATTCAAATACTTGCCCGTCAAACTAAATTTTGCCACAGCTTTGTATAATAGAATCCAGTATCTTCATATAACCTTACAAATGAGTTTCTAATATAAAAATGAATAGAAGCATTAGTAGAACAAGTAAGTTTTTAAAAAATACTGTTGCTTGGAAAATCATTCATAACATTTAAATCTGTACAAACTTGCACGATAGACAAAAAAAATTTACTGGAATCACAGACTACCATATGAACTCAGAAGCTGGCTGCAATGAGTGAAAATAAGAAATTATAGCAAGAAACATATATACGCATTACCTGAAACTGAATCAGCAAACTCTCCATTCATGAAGAGCTTTGTGCATTTCACTGTGATAGGAGATTTCATTGGTTGACCATCAATGTTTATGTCATAGCTATAACTTAATACATAACCCAACAGAGAGCGATTCTTCTAGAAGGATGTAAAACCAAATGATTGGCACCCTTCTTGTGGGCCTTCATGGCCTTCAAGTGGAGCAAAATTTCTGAATTCCAAATACAAATTGTGCCATCAAAGGATCCACTCAACAAATTCCTAGGATAAGAACTGCTGCTACAATTATTGCCATTGCATTCATCTCCAAAAAACACAGGCTAGTTATTGCAGCACGGTGCTAGAGGAGAGAACCCACTTCAAGGTAGTGAGGCATGTCAAATATCTTGATGGTGTCATCCATCCCACTTGTTACCAACACAGAGCTCGCCATGGTTGGGGTTTTGATTGGACCCATGTGAGCAGGATAGGTGAAAATAGGGTTGAGGGTATGACACACGTTTTCTTCTTTCTGTTGTCCCTCATTGTTTTTATTTGGTTTCTTCTCTTTGTTGCTCCCTTCATCCAGAATTCATCCCAGTATAAATCTTTCATAGGAGCCTGCTACTATATTCATGCCAAGGAATCAAAATTTTGGACACAGACAAAAAATAACATAGTTTTTATTAAAATTAAAACTAGGCTTTTGGAAAGATGAAGAATCAGGTGAAGTACAATCTAAATACTAAATAGACAAGATTATATTTATAAATTACCCTGTTACTATCTTGATGCCCTCTATGTGAAAGATTCTAGCAATAAAATCTGCAAGGTTCATATCTTTTTAAAATATGAACACCCAATAAGACTATTTTTGCAACAGAGGCGACCCTGAGACCTAAACTTTAGTTGCTGAAGCATATCCAGATATAAGAATTCGCAGACTCTTCTAATGGCCTTCACAAATGATGCCGTATATTTTTCCCTAATTTAACATAACAGTTAATAACACAATTGTTTTAAAATGAAATAAAACATTAAAATAATTTAAAAATATAATCCCCAACTTCAAAATAATTGTCGAGTTTATTCTCTCAACAAGAGTTGGGAAATTCTTATACTGTTCTGCATAGTTGTTGCTAGTAGTAGAATCATGTACATACTCATTAACAATGTAGACAGAAACCCACTTGCAAAATCAACATGCCACTGCCATGAGATGGAAAACAAGTATAGCAGATGGCTTCTTGCCTTTCATGAGAAGGCTGCTTGAAGTATTATCCACCATCTGGAGCAGACTTGTAATCACATATTTCATTTTTATGATAGTGCTTGCTCCAAATGCAATAGTTTTCATATATTTTGTGATGTCAACCAACATACTACTTAACTCTGGGGCTGCCGAATGCAAAAGTTAACCTGTATCTGGGATTGTTGATTGTGTATTGTTTGTATTTGGTCGTAATCTGGTCATTGTGGTGTCTGTGATGGAGGATAATGCAGATTTCATGCACTCTTGCTGGCCATTCATGTCGTACATTTAAAATTTGTCCTAAATGTTGTACATTTAGTATTTGAAATTCAATTAATTCATTTAGTATTTGAAATCAATTAATTCATGTTATATATTTAAAAGTCTGCCTACAGTTATGTGAAATCCATGTTAAATACAATTTCACCATAATTTGTGGTACCAAATAATTAATAAATATTGAAATCAATGAAAGGAACATTTTGGAAAAGGTGATTATTTTAACCATGTACACAAATGTACTTAGTGCTATTTACTTCAGTAAATCAAACAAAAGGGCACGGTGACTATATGTTCAAGGCAACAAAATATGAATAGCAAGATATTACAAAAGATGAAGTCCTGCTAAAGAAGAATGAGCCTTGTGTATTAAGGCTTCTGGATTTTTCCAAATTAGTTTGAGATCAAAGTCTGTTGTGCTCTTACTCGTCACTGCCATACGACTCTCATTCGTTGTCACTATCACTATTACTGTCACTGCTACACAGATACAGCTCTTCAAGTACAGAATCACCCTTGCTACCTTTTCTCAGCACATCCTGGACAGTCGCAAATCCTTTTCCAGTAATATAATTCGCAGAAATAGAAAGGCGACTGAAATTAGGCTTGTTTGCAACAGCTTCAGCAGCAGCCTTAGCCCCAATTCCAGTAATAGCATTTGAATTCAAATTAAGTTCTTTGAGCTGCTCATGACCTTCCAAAATCACTTTGCATATTACAAGTGCTCCATCATCCTTGAGTCGATTTGCCTCTGCATCAAATATTGTCAGCAAGTTTTTTACAGCAAGGCATTCTGCTAAAGCTGGAGCAGCTTTTCGGGTGATGTTATTTGCTGCAACCGATAGAACTCTTAAAGATGGAGCTGCATCCTTGAGGCTGCGGGCAGCAACAATCACCCCTTTATCCCCAAGTTTCATAGAGTTTAAGTAAACTTCTGTGAGACCTAGATGCCTAGGGATGAGGTGGCTCAAAGCAGCTCCGCCGCTTGTCCCACACGGGTTATCTGATAAAATGAGCGTTTTCAGACTGCTGCCTTTACTCAAAGCTTTTACTAAAGCATCAACACCGTCAATACCTATCCAGCTTCCGGAAAATTCGAAATCCTCCAGAGCAATGCATTTCTTCAGAAGCTCTGAAATGACCACTGCTGCATCATCTCGTGACTCGTTGTTACAGAAATGCAAACACTTAATCCTTTCAATAGATGGAAGAAGCTCACAAATGACTCTAGCAGCTTCTACAGAAATTATACTATCAACGAATTTCAATTCTTCCAGCATTTTCTGAGATTTCAAGAGTGATCCAAAAGACCTGACACCCACCACTCCCAAACCATCTAAACCAAGTGTCAAGGATCTCAGCATACACCCTTCTAAAGCAGATGAAAATATTGACATAACCTCAAAATCCTTAGCTTTATATGGAGGCCTATTGCGGGAAAAATTTACAAGTTCCACATCTGTTAAAGTTTTCTGGACATTCATCAAGGCTTTTTTTGCAACATGGGCTGTGTTCACTCCAAAAGGTCTTCTCCCTAAGCATATCTTTATCTTGGTACAGGGATTGTTGGATTCTTCTAACAATCGCCCGAAGAGCTTTTTGGCTATACGTTTCTCCTGTAACTCACTGTCACTGTTACTGTCACTGTCATTAGGGGATTCTGTCTCAGCAGGGGCCTTCTGTTTCTTACGTTTCTCCTCTAACTCAGTGTCACTGTCACTGTCACTGTCATTAGGGGATTCTGTCTCAGCAGGGGCCTTCCGTTTCTTACATTTCTCCTCTAACTCAGTGTCACTCTCACTGTCATTAGGGGATTCTGTCTCAGGGGCAGAGGGAGGGGGTCTTGGCTCAGGGGCAAGGGGAGGGGATCTTGACTCAAGGGCATCCCAAAATAGTTTGCTTGTTTCCTTTGCATAAAACTGTGCAGTAGAGATACCATCCGCATTTGGGTATCTACTAGCATGGTGATTTGTAGCAACAAATGCTTTATCTTCTATTGCTTTTGCATGTGCTCTTGCCTCTTCTTTGCTCAAAAGGCCATGCATGTTGGAAAAACAGAATTCCGAAGAAAGACAATTGATCATGTGTTCTACCAACAACGAGCGTGTGTTCTCACTTGGAGGCCATTCCATGGATGATATTCTCTCTGCATGTTTCTGGGTAGTTGCCATGACCTTTATCAAAAGAAAAGTGGTCTGATTCTGTGATCTGTAACAAAACAGACCAAAAAAGGATTTTGAAGATAAATAGCTTTGTATACAATCATACTACAGTTATTTTCATAAAAACAATGGGTTGCAAGTTTAACGATTCTTTGGGTAGCAGCTTGGATTATAATGAACCATAATCTTTTCGCTTCCAAAAAAAACCCTTTAAAATGTTTTAAAAACTAGATATTTTGAGAACCAAAAGAATGCAGTACAGTATCAACCTGCAAGCTGTAGCTGTCACGATTTAATGCAGATAGAACCATGTTCCCTGCAATCAAGACTCAGAAACGTTATTCAGCCCCAGTTAGCAAATTCTGTAATATGCTATGTTTTTAATCAAGCAAAAACCAAATAGAACTGCAAGAACAGCAGTTAAAACCTATTTGAGATATTTCCACCAAACCATAAACTCAGAGCTGCAAACTCACCCTTGCGCAGAAGAAAGTGTTGATCTGAATGCCGCTGATTTGGGCCAGAAAATCCAAACCAGTAAACGCGACTGCATTAAAACTTCTGCAATCACGATACAAGAAAAGGAAAATCAAAAAAATTATAAAACCCTGCAAAAGCAGAAATTTCCTGGGCAGACAACAAACCAAAACCAAGCTCCCTACAACTGCTGCATTTAATCTATTCACAATAAACAAAATATAAAAATATCGGGGTTTTCAGGGCGGACGCAGCTAACTAAATGCACCAAATGCTTGCCAAAAATCATGATAAACTCACCTCAGTTGCTGCTCCTTGTTTGGTGATCGATTTTTACAAAGTCAACTTTTCTAGCGGGAGATATATATATATTTCTCTTTTTTATTCTATAATTCTTTAAATGTCAATATAGAAACATAAAACTAGCAATGGCACCTTCGTGTGCAATGGGTACGCATAAGAGTTGTGGAAGGTTAATTATTTATAATTGTTATGAACTGCATTGAATGGGATGTGAAAGTTGTTCTGAAAGTTTGTTTTATGTATGGAACTGCAAGTTAATGTTTATTTTAGTTGAACAAATTAACTTTAAAAACTGTCTGAAAGTTTGAATTAGTCTGAGTACATTTTGTTATTTTACTTAGCATAAAGAATTCAGAAGATTGTAAAGATAACTAATTGTAACATGTAATCATGATTTTTGGAATTGGAAGAGAAAAACAAAGAAGCAACCGGTTTCCTATTATAAGAGAAACAATTTGGTGTTCATATGATATAGAAGGTTTCTTATTAGACAGTAAAGTACGAATACTTGAAGAGTACATCTCAGAAACCATAAAGCGTAGTATTTTATTTAAAATAGAATAGTTTAGAACTATTTTAATTTGTACAAGATAAAGTTGGCTGTCCACAGCCATAGGCTAAAATACATCTTACAAAAGAGAACAGAATTTGAGACAAGTTTCCAGATTAATGGAGGACTTCAAAGAAAATCTGCATGAAAATATCCAAATATTCTTGTAGCTGACATAAGAACGGTAGAACCCATATTTGTAGAGAAACCTTGTCATTGAAAGGTTAAGGATTCCTGACATCAGCAAATAGATACATTACCAGTAGCTACAGGGCGCATGTTTTTTTGCAAACAGACTTTGTAATGATATACCATAAGATGCGAAACTGTAAAAATAGAGGAACATCTGTAGCAGCCCTCATATGATACAAGTGTAAAAATATACAATGTAGGAACATCTGTAGCAGGCGTCATATTTTGCTGGGGACAGGTTGGTAGTGGTTTGAAAATATTTTATCCAAAATTCATCCCTTGGAAATGTGGTAATGCAGTCTCCAAATAATCAAGCACAGTTAAATAGCTTCAATATATGAAGTAAACATATTAATTTCTGAAAGCTTGAATATGAGTTAATAACAACAACAAGATGGCAGTAGTGACGAAACTCAGTTAGGAGGAAAGAATAAAAAAAAAAACAGGTGATAGTTGCAGCCAACATGACAACAAACAGCAGCTGGAAACACATTTTTTTTAATAAAAAGAGGGTAAAAACTTTATTGAATCATAACAGCAGTACAAAGTCTAAAGAAGGAAGCCACAAGGGGCCAAAAACAACAAGAATTAATTCACACCCAAGAAGCACCTCATATCCTCAGCAACCCACTCCTCAAGAACAGGGGCCATATCAACAGGGAGATTGCTCCAATCATCCACAGACCAAGAATCAGTCTTTTCCGACGCCCATCTAGCCAGCCCATCAGCCACCATATTCCACTCCCGTGGAATATGGCGGAAAACAATGGATTCCAAGGTAGAGCACAGAGAAATAATCTGTTTGACAACCACAGCTAGCTGCCAGTTCACATCCTCCACATTTCGATTATTCAACATATCAATAACCACCTGAGAATCAGCTTCACAAACAATCCGCCGCCATCCAAGGGAAACCGCACGCTCAATCGCCAAGAGAATAGCGCTTGCCTCCATAAGATTATTAGTTTGCAAACCACGATACATAGAAAAGAAGAAAACCACCACTCCAAGGCTATCTCTACCAATACCACCAACCCCAGCATGCCCAGGGTTACCCCTAGATGACCCATCTGTATTAATTTTCAACTCCCCTAGAGCAGGTGGGCACCAAAAGCCCTCACGAGCAACCCTCTCACGCCCACGCCTACGATGCACTTTGCTCAAAATACACTTCTCCCCTGTGGCAAGACCCAGGGAATTTACAACACCCAAGTCCCCAGGATCAATCGGCACAGACAGGTCACACTTTGCAGTCAAAGTCTCCAGCAAAGCCCCAAGAATTCGCCTCCAAAGTTGCCCCACGAGCAATTTTTTATCCAAGAATATTCTTCTGTTACGTTCCAACCAAATTTGCCAAACAATCAAACTAGGACCAATGCTCCAAGCAATTTTAAGAAAAGAGGTTTTAGCAGGAGAAGAACCCTGTCTCTTCCAAAAATCCTCCAAAGAAGAGACATGGCAACACGGTAAGCTCCAAAGATTCCACCAGTGATGCCAGATAGTCTTAACAAAAGAACACTGAAAAAAGAGATGTGATAAGCATTCATCATGCTGACCACATAGAATGCACATGGAGGGGCCCTGGAACCCACGTTTGCAAAGATTATCCCAAGTAAGACACTTACCTTGAACCACAAGCCAAGAGAAAAAATTACACTTAGGCCAAGCAAATTTATTCCAAGCATGCTTCCACCAAGAAACCTGGGAGCTTCCAAAGACCTGTTTATCCAAAACCTGATAACCAGAGGCAACCGAAAATTTTCCTTTCAAGTCAGGACCCCAAGCAAGCACATCAACCCCTTGGAGAGAATTACAGACACGACTCGATAAAATCTTAGCAAGCTCTTGACGATCCTCCACTGCACCACCAGGAGGCCAATCCAAGGGGCTCTTCCACCTAGACACAGAAATTTGACCCAAAGATTGTTGAGATTTGAAATCTGCCACATGACTCCACCCCGCCTCCACAAAAATCTGGCACAAATCTTGGAGATGGGGGTGAGATGACACAATGGGTGGGTATCCATCCCAAGAATCATACCAGAAAAGAGCATCTCGACCCCCATTACAAATCCAAAAAAGTCCCTGTTTAACCAACTTGGCACCACGTTTAAGGGTACTCCAGATCACAGAGCCTTTCCCCTCCATACTAAACCTTGCTACCTCCATACTTTCTACTGCCCCCAAATATTTGAAGGTCAGAATTTTAGCCCAGCACATATGCTGTTGAGAGCACCAACGCCAATACAACTTAGCAGCCAAGGCCTGCCCATTCAAATCAGCCCGCCGTAGACCAAGACCCCCCTCCTGCTTTGGCCTACAAACAACATCCCACTTCACCAGACTCCATTTTCTATGAAGAAGATTACCAGCCCACAGAAATTGACGAGACAATTTCTCGAAATCTCTAATAAAATTTGAAGGAGCAGAAAGAACAAAGCATTTATAAACAGGAAGAGCCTGGACCACCGACTTTAAAAGAGTCACTCTACCTGCTGAAGAAAGCCACCTGCAAGTCCAATGACTGACCAATCCTCGAAACTTATCAAGAGTCTCTTGCCAAAACCTTTTGGGGAGAGAGCGAATAGCAAGAGGGATTCCAAGATAGGAAAAAGGAAGCGAACCAATCTGAAACCGAAGGATACCAGCAATTCTCCTTTGAATACCTTTAGGAGTGTGGAAGAAATATATGAAGGACTTCCCCTCATTTATGCGCTGCCCAGAAGCCGCCAAGTAACTGTCCAAGACACTGCGCCAATTGAGAGCCTCCTCAACCTTAGCCCTGCCCATCAAAGCAGTATCATCTACAAATTGCAGATGAGACTGAGGGGGAATACCATCTCCCCAACTCCATCCCTGAAGCAAGCCACTAGCAACCTGAGCACGAATGAGTCTTCCCAGGCCTTCCGCAAGGAGGATGAATAAGTAAGGAGATAGGGGATCTCCTTGCCTAAGGCCTCTAGAAGCACCAAACAAACAAGTGGGCTCACCATTGATAAGCACCGAAAAGGAGGAGGAAGTGACACAACTCCTAACCCATTCAATCCAACCCTCAGCAAAGCCAAAAGCTCCAAGGATTTTAAATAGAAAACTCCATTTAACACGATCATAAGCTTTAGCCATGTCTAACTTGATAAACATAGATTTATCTTTTGAGGATTCCATAGAATGGATGGCCTCAGCAGCAATAACTACCCCATCCATGATCTGTCTTCCAGCAACAAAACCCCCCTGCTCTTCAGAAATTAAGTCATCAAGCCAAGGCTTCAGCCTTTCTGCGATCAACTTAGTAATAATTTTATACACAACATTACATAGAGCTATAGGCCTAAACAAATCCAAGGAGTTAGCTCCCATCTTCTTAGGAATAAGAGCTAAAAATGTAGCATTTAGGGACTTCAACATTTGTTTATGTATAAAGGATTCTTGGACAACCTCTAAAAGGTCCAATTTAACCACTTCCCAGACCTCTTGAAAAAATTCAATGGGGAATCCATCAGGCCCAGGAGCTTTACCTTTCTTCATCTGGAATACAACCTTCTCAAGCTCCGACAAGGTAATAGGAGCAAGCAATGATTCATTCATTTCATTAGTCACCAGCTTCGGGATACAATCTAAAATTTTAGCTTCATCCTCCTCCGCAGGAGGCGAATCCTCAGAGAAAAGGGTAGAGAAATAATGAATGCATTCAGCTGAAATAGAGGCTGAAGAGGACAAAGATTCCCCATTAGGCAACAGAATAGAAGAAATAGCATTACCTTGTCTCCGATCCTTAACTGAGTTATGGAAGAAGCAGTGTTTCGATCCCCAGCCTGGAGCCATTCAATACGAGACTTTTGTTTCCAAAAAATCTCTTCTCTTAACTCCCATTCCTCAAGCTCTTTTGTTGCAGCAACCTCTAATAAACTCAGCTCCTCTGAGAGGCCTTGATCTCGAATTTGTCTGGTAATTAGGTCTAGATTATCTCGTGCCTTTTGCTTTTCCTGAAATAAATTACCAAAATGCTGCCTATTCCATCTTTTCAATCTGTATTTAACATACTGGAGCCTCTTTGAGAAAGAGTACATGGCAGTGCCATATGCTGGCTTCCCCTGATCCCACCAACCAAAATGCTGAAGAGATTCATCCCTAAGCCACATGAGTTGGAACTTAAAGGTCTGTCTAGCACACCGTTGAGGCACATCAACCACTAGCTTAATAGGCCAATGATCAGAACCACGACCATCCAAAATTTCAGAGCTTATCAACCACCTGTCCCCCACCCAAAAACTAGACACCAAAAATCTATCCAGTCTTTCAGAAATAGAGGCATCACCAATTCTCCTATTATTCCAAGTAAAAAGACCATTGCCAGGCTTGATATCCACAAGATTCAAAGCAGAGATATTGTCCTGGAGCAATAAAGCAGAAGCCTCCAACCTTGCAATACCACCTCGTTTCTCAGCAAGCTCCGTGATAGCATTAAAATCACCTCCAATAATCCAAGGATGGTAGGGAAATAAGCTGCGAACTAGATGAATGTTGGACCACAAAAGTTGCTTGCCCTGCAACTCCACAGGCGCATACACATTGGAGAAGAGAGCAATTTCCCCTGACATAAAACAAGAGGCCACCATGGAAAGGGAGGACCTAAAAGACCCCCACCAAAGGGGGCAAATCTTACGTGGGTTCCATAAGCATGCCACCCCGCCAGAAGACCCTTGAGCACCAATGCATTGGCATCCACCATTCCCCCATAACTTAGGAACTAAATCCATCATACCCTCCACAGAGAGCTTAGTCTCCTGCAAAAAAAGAACATCAGGCGAATGACACCTAATCAAATCCCGAACAGCTTTTTGTCTAGGGCCACTGTTCAAGCCCCTAACCTTCCAAGAGAGAACTATCATTTCGAGGGGCATGAAAAATGCGAATCCAGAGTCTTGACTGACCCTGACTCCACCAAAGTCTCCCCTATCATCTTAATCTTTTCCTCATCCTTCTTCCTTCCCAGCTTAGAAATTTTCTCCGGCCCCCCCTTCTTGAGAACTTTTTGTAGAACACCCAACTGAGAGGATGCCTTAATATTCTTCTTGCCCACCTCCGGACCAACTTTTTGCAAGAGGTGAACCTTATCTACACTATCTTTCACTACCTCAGCACTACCACCCAACTCATCCTGAACCTCCATTTGACGATCTGTCCCTAGAGCCAAAGTCCCATCAGTAAGCGGAGCCATAATCACCTCTGAGTTGAGCAATACCTGACTAGGATCTTTCCCAACCTCATCTAAGCATGGCACTCCCATACCCCCCTCCTGTTGGGGAGCAAGCATTGCCTCAACCGAAGGGCCATGCTGATCAATATCCAAAGTCCCATGATCTAGATCCAAAAATCCTGGGTTCACCTCCTGTTGACTAAGATCCTCTAGCACCTCAAACCTGTTGAAGGTGTCCTCCTCCTGCCTGTCCTTCAAAGTCCTTTTATGACCTTTATTTCTGTTTCGGCCTCTAACGGGAATAAATCCATCTTCCCTACCACCAGAACCCTGAATGGGGTCCTTGCCCTTATCCACCCTAGGTGGATTAGCTGAAGGTTGAGAAGAATGAGCCTCCAAAGGCTTGGCCTTTGGACATCTGCGCAGGAGGTGACCATACTCATGACAGAAACGACAACGGAAGGGAAGTGTTTCATAATCCAGCTGTTGCACCCATGAATAATCTCCTGCACTCACTTCTAACGAGTCTGGCAATGGCTTACTTAAATCAATTTCTACACAAAACCGGGCAAAAGTCATTACCTTTTTGAATTGTGTTTGCTGAGAAGAACCCACAGGTTTCCCCAGCTTCGAGGCTAATAGGCACAACACATCCTCTCGCCAGCATTCCACAGGGAGCCTTGGAAGACGAACCCAAACTGGAACCCGATTCGGAAGTTCCTCTGCCGGGTTGAAGCCAGCATGCCATGGCTTAATAAATAAGCCCACCTGGTTATAAAAATACGGGCCCCCTTCAAAAATCCTATTCCGATCAGCCAAGCAGTCAAATGTAACCATGAAGTAGTTATTTGCCAGGAGGCGGATCTCCATCTCTCCCTCAGGCATCCATGTCTTTTGAGCCCACAAATCCAAGAATTGCAAAGAAATTTTCAAACCTAAGAATTTGCAATAAAGAGAATGTCGAGCATAATAATCAATGTCTTCAGCCAACATCTCCATTGGAATGACTACACTCGGCCTCTCTTTACACCGTTCGAGGCACCCATTAATCTTCGGAATTCTAGGCCCCCCTGCCGAGCCCATCTCGACTTTCTCAGGTTCCACCGAGAAAAGATTATTATCAAAAATCTTTGAACCCTGTGGAGAGGGTTTCGAACCAAAAGCAGAACGGAAGTCCATATTGGGACAAACCCTAGAAGATTCTCCAGTATCCATCAAAGAGCACACAACGCAAAATGAGCTAGCAAGGCCAAAATAAAACCAAGATCCCTTCGATGAAGGCACACTCCACTGGACACCAGGATCGCAACCCCCCAACCCCAGATTACACACCTGCTTCAAAAGAAAAGAACCTCCCCCCGAATAGCATAAAAAAACCCACCCCCAACAAGCTTCAGAGAAGAAGAGAACAGATCCGACCCCCAACTACACATGCAACCAACAAAAGACCACATGCAGGCCGAGCCTAGATGGCTGCGGCCTCATGCAACGCTTGTAGAGCCCAAAAATCAAAGTTAGTTATGTCACAGCTGGAAACACATTATAATGACCGATAGTCGCAGCCAATATTACAATAATAACACATGTTGATTTCACTATTGAACTTCACCTTGTAATTAGAAAACAACAGCTGAAAAACACATTATAGTCATGCTCGTATCTCTATAAAAAAATTGAGTGTGATTCCTTAATTCTCATGGTTGTATCATACGATGGAATAAATAATTTGATCACAGTCTCAACATAGCGATATTTTTGTTAGGATCTTACTCTAAAAGCTTGAAAGTAGTTCAAAAGGGAAATCTACTATATTTAGAGAAAAAACCATGCAATCATCAACCCGCCCATTAACAAGAATATACCTATCGTCAAAAGTGTATCACAACCAACCTAAGTCACCAGGTTCGTTTTCGAATACAAGTTCGGCAACATTGAAATTCGGATGAAATTCGGCAAGGAAAAAATTTGAAAAGTAAAATATTTGGATTAAATTTGCCTTGTGTAATTTTTTTTATTTTTATAAATATATTAATAAATTGTCTAAAATAAATTAAATAATATTAATAGTATATAAAAAACTAGAAAATATTATATATACTAAGTATATATATATGATGTAATATATTTTCTTATGTATATAATAAATAACATATACAAGTAAAAATAATTTATTACATATAAAATAATATCAAAAACAATATAAATTAATAATAGTAACTATAAGAACATATTAAATATATCAAAACATAATTTACAATTTACAATTAAACTTGACTAATATAAATTTATTATTTTTTTAATTTACAAAATAATAAACTATAATAAATTTTAAAACATTTATATTTAAATATTGTAATATATTGATAACTAAAACTCTAAATTAAAGATTTTACCATATTAGATTTTAATGAAGTATAAAAAAGTCGATGTGTTAAGTTTTAGCCTTTTAGGAAAAACAAAAAATGGTAATGTCATCGGAGGAAATAACGACCAAAGCTATCGTATCGTGCCCGTCTGAAGGATGCGGAATGGTGATTGGAAGCCGACGAATTGAAATTCCCAGCACGAAAAATCAAGTCATTTGCAAGAAGTCTGGTAGGGCTCTACCTCCCACAGACACAACTAGCACATCGAATGATGCAGATTCACGACTTTGCAGCAGCGAGATGGAGTGCCGCACAACTCTACAACAGATTTTGGCGATTCTGGGAGCAGCCCGTGGAAAAATATTGAATATATCAAATTGAAATCACATTTTCAAAATATATGTTAACCAAAAACCCTAAATATGTTACCGTATGAATTTTTAGGCAAATTTTAACGATTTTTTAAAATTTTCTTTAAATTCGCCGTATTCTGAATTTTTTCCTTGAAATGCGGTGAGTACAGTCACTTAGCAACCAACCATTATATTTGTTCCCTTATTCAGCCATGCATATCCTTCATTTAAACTAATAAATATGGTTGATGTTGTATGTGGGACCTAGATTCTTGAAAATGCAGATAAAACTTTTGAAGGAAAATGAAATAAGGCTAAAAAGTTCAACTTGTGTAGTTACTGCTGTTGCATTTATAGTTGCTGTTGTAGTAGTTGCTGTTGCAAATAAATAAAACTACAGAACCAAACCTCATAATAAAATATTCAGACAAGTGATACATTCTAATTTCAGTTTTATTTACTATTTTTTTTCTTGAATTTTTGAAAGTTTGTCTATGCATGTTATGTCACTTAAATTTGCAGGTTTGATCAAAGTTTATGTGAAACAATTTATGGAAAACCCTAGAATTCAGAATCTGCATACCATGTGCTGAGTTTTAAATGGTATCAGAGTGGAGAATTTCATATCCTCCCCAGTTTCTATGGAAGGATATGGTTGCTGCCTCTGAGAGGGAGTTTTTGAAGGGTTTAAGCAAGTGTGATGCCTGAGTTTCAGCAATTGAAACTCATAACAGCTGTGATAGGTTGTTGGGTGTGATACCCAAAATCTTCCAGCAATTGGAAGGTTGATTTTGTGTGATGCCCTTGTTGCTCCAATGATTGAAGTGTTGATCTGCATCTAATTAGGTTGCAAATCTGATTTTTATTTTCAGTTAATTTGTTAATCTTTTCAACATTCTAGTAGTAACTGCAAACATGACCAATCAATTTTAGAGAGTGTGACTGCTTGGAGGGAGCTTCAAATTTTATCCCTTAGAAGTGTAGGTTGCAAATGTTGCAAAAATTCAAGAAAAAAAATAGTAAATAAAACTGAATTAGAATGTATCACTTGTCTGAATATTTTATTATGAGGTTTGGTTCTGTAGTTTTGATACAAACTAATGAATGCCCAGGATCCTAAATAGACTCCAACTTGGGCATTCAAGAGACCAAAAAAAAGTCTTATTTTAAGATGTCTTAAACCCAAAGAGAACTCTAAATTTTGTCATTTTTGTCTGCCCAGAATAAATTAGAAAACTAAAAATATGTCTACGATCCACCCAACAGTAAACTGAAAATATATATTACTGCCATGTGCCTAGAATAAAGCAACAACACCTAAGAATAGCTATGTTTCTTGGAGTCTCGGGATGGGGAGATGACTCTTGGGGACTAAGGGCCTGGATTTGGGGACAGTGGGGTCGAGGGGCAGCACCTCTTATGGGGTTCGGGGGCAGCCCCTCCATGAACCATGAACCATGAACCCACAAATTAAAGCCTTTGAAGACACACAAATATTCATGGTACATGCCATTTTCGCATTCAACCAATGAAGACTTGGCTAATGCTCACACTCTTATAGCCTTTCTCACTCTTGTGGCTTCTTGTTACAACTTGGAGCCTTGCTGAATGCTGTTGAAACTTGATATTGATTTGGAGATGAGGTTGGGATCTTAATTTATTGCTTTTTGTGAGTGATTAGGGTGTGGACAAGGTCCATAAACCATTAGGGTTACGGATAGTGGCCCAAATATTAAAAGAAACACTTTTTTTGTTCTTTAAGAAAATCATTTTTTTAGTTGTTTCATGTAGGGGACAGCTGGGAGTTTCTGCAGTCCCCAAAACAAGGGGATGTCCTCTCTTTGAGGGAGATGTACCTGAAACGTTTCTAAACTTGGTTCTCCAAAATACAAAAAAAGCAGCCCTCATTTACATTTTAGATTGTCTTTCAGCACAAGAAAAATACTATTAAAAATAAGTCAGCTGCCCAGACTGAAGTTCAAAAAGCACCATCTAAATAAAGTACACAGAGTCTTCCCAAAATAGAGCAGAAAACAAATAAAGCAAAAAATCAATCCACCCAGATTCCCAAAATAAACAAAAATTAGTTCCTAACAGTTACTGTTTTGACTAATAATATAAGTGCCAAACATAAACAAAATAATTGCTCGTCACATTTGCATTCCGCTGCTGTAGCCAGCAACACTGAGCGATGTGACAAAAATCTTACTCCAACTTTATGAAAATTTGAGAAGTAAAAGGCAGTTTACAATTAGTTTTCTTTAACATTTGAACTTTCAAATATTATAATATAATGATATTACATAAACATAAAAAAATTTGACAAAAGGGGTTTCATGTTTTGTGAACAACATTCCCTCTTCTCCGGTTTGTAGTGGAAACTTGCAGTGCAAACAAGAAATAGTGATTACAATCTCATATCCATCCTTATTTTGATCATGAGAAATGCTGAAGGTCGGGTCCCTGGTATACTTGGGGATGGACAGCCACCTTACACCTTGGCTATTCTGACATGAAAAAAACTTGGATAATTTGAGAAAGCAACCTTTGATCAGCAATCTGACACTCCAAACAAATATCATACCCACCAAAATGAAGAACCGTCCTTATTGCAATAGTCATAGCCTCATAGGCATTAGGCTGGCTGGGTTTGTTTTTTGATGGAAGATCAGAGAAGGCACGTAAATCAGAATGCGTCAAAGAGATGTCAAGTCATGCAAAACAATGATTGCAAGATATATTACAAATGGGTTTATTCAAAAGGCTTTAGAAAAGTTTAAGCAAATGCAACTGGCGGGTGTTATGCGCAGCTTCCCAACCTTGCTAGCATCCTCCCTGCCTAGCCCCAAATGGGAGCTTTCGAACCAGGTTGAGGACATCCTTCAAACGGAATAGAATAGGCACATGAACTACTGACAAAATCCTTGAAATGGATTTGCTTTAAAAATAAAAGAGCCTAGGAAATTTGAAGCAGATGGAAATGAGAGAAAATAAACCAAAATCATGGCGAGTGACTTACCTACAGATTCTACGCAAATTGTGTCGACCTGTCAATGATGCCAATGAGAGAAAATGGGCAGAGGTCACAGGAAATTTGCAGGAAACCCCAAGTTGAGTATTGTTGCTGCTTAATCTTGCTGCTTCAATCTATTCACAGTAAAGGGGCGGAAAGCATTAGCGGCAGGGGAAGCAGTAAAATATGGAGTGGAAACCATTAACGGCGAGAGAAATGCGACTTACCTCAAGATTCTGCACAAATCTCTGTTGATGTCGCTGATAAAAAAGGAGGTCACAAAACTAAGGCAGATATTAAAAGAAGGCAGATATTTTGGAAGGAGAGTTAATGCGACATTAAACGCAGATATTTTGGACACGAACTCCCATATAGAGAGGAAGGAAGGTGGCGAACGAGAGTTATTGCGTTGCAGTGCCATGACATTAAACGCGACCTACCTTGCTAGTGAAACGATCAACAGTTGTAGAGAGATGGAGAACCTTGCCAAGCACCTCTGTGCTTTCCAATCATCGACGGTAAAAATGAGCTTCGAAAGCTCAAAGAGTGACACGCCTTTGGCCAATTTTCTCCTTCAAGGGTTCAGATGGAGGGAGACGGCACGGTTGACAGTTCCCTCAATGTCAACCGTTGATCTTTTTCACCATGTATATATTGAGGTTGTGTGATAGGAAGGGATACTTGAGTACCGTGCACAGCAGTCCCAACTTGAGATCGACTTACACCTCCTGCCTGGACCATGCCTTACTTGAATGGATCAAGTGAGAGCTTTGAGATCTTTGGGAGGGAAGGATAGCCGACTGGTCAAGAAGTGGATCGCTCTGATTCGGATTGAGTGAGAGCATGAGATCCCTCCATTCGTCCCTTGCTAGGCAAGCATACCGGACCACCTCGATCCCACCTCCCGATCCACCACACGAATAACACTACTCCTTTTTTTTCCCTGATCCAGCTGAAGAGGGAAGAGAACCCAGAATGGGGAGATGAGTGCACGCAATAAATGGAAAACAACTTTGAGGCAGTTGAAACATTCCTTGCCCCATGCCTAAAAACCTAAGTTACCGGTTCAGGTTCGGGGACGGGTGCGGGTGCGAGAACCCGGTACGTGGGTACGTGAAAAAAAAATTTAGGGGTTTGGGTACGTATGGGTGCGTGTGTGTATATGTATATATATATATATATATACAAAAAAAAAAAAGAAAAAAAGAGAAATATACAGAATTGTAAAACTAAATCATTTCATAGTATGATACTTGATCATTGATCAATGCCAAATGCCAAAGATAAATATACACGATCATTGATCATTGATCGAGCAAGATTCATCATACATTTACCCTGGCAAACACATTCCCAGGTCTGAGATATTTATAAACTCATTGTATTACTTGTAACTGCTGTTCATTCTATTATCTGGTGTTATAAATCAATGTATTTGCTGCTACAAATAGACTGTGAGAAGTTGTAAAAGATTATAACCTTGTCTCAGATTGAGTACAGACTTTCTTCTATCTGCTGTTAATTTTCTGAGGATTAACTTCATACATCAGCTCTAAACAGAACACAGGAAGTTCTTGCAATAAGTCTGAATATGTATTTCTGAATATGCTTGGTAAACTCAGTCCAATATTGAGTAGTATGTTTCAGATTTGGGTTATCAGATTTACTGTTAGTATCTATGGAGTGGATAGTAATGTTGTAATGCTGATTATCTGTTGTACTATTATCTACTGCAAATTTTTTAGGTTGCTGTCAATTCTGGTCGTTGTATGTAATGTATCTGCTGCAAATATAAGCTCAGTTTGTATTGTTGTGGTATGGCATAGTTTTGGAATACTGTGATATGCTCTTTGTTGGTTATTCTGAGTATGTACAGGTCTGATATTAATTTTTGAGTAGGTATCTATTGTGTATCAATCATATTTGAAAGTTGGAATGGCTTAGTATTGATTCCCAGATTTGCCTCTGCATTACACATTGAATTATCACAATGGAAATCATCACTATGAAATGATCAATGATCAAGTATCATACTATGAAATGATCAATGCTGTTTTAGGGTTAGGAGGAAAAAAAATTAAAAAAAATGTTTTTTAATCAAGTCTTTTAACTTGGCCCCATGGGTTCGCAGGTTTCGCTTCTTCAGCCGTGGTTGAATTGGCGTAGGCGTAAGGCTTGAAGATCGGCCTCCGGGCCAGGTCGCACCCACAACTCGGCGAATCTATTGTCATGGCACTTCGTGGCGGACTTACAAAGACGTGAGATTCGCGAACGAATCCGAATCGCGCGCAGACTTAACCGGTTTGGGGTCCTACGTACCAACTCGCAACATGTCCTATCAAAAAACACAACCTATATTTTCCCCTAGTTCCAAATAATCTCAAGCCAACAAGAACGAAACACTTGAGATCTTTGAAAAAGAAGATAAACTGTAACAAGACTAGAATTATCGGAGATCTTTGAAAAAGAAGATAAACCGTAACAAGACTCGAATTAAACTTACAGCTAATCGGTAAGTTCTTCAATTAAATCACGTTTCTTTTTTTTTAATATTCTTTTTGGTTCATATTAATTTCCGCAAACCCTAGGTTTACATGATTTTCTAAATATTTTCTTTTAAATTTGCATACCCTAGATTCGTATAGAATTGTGCATCAGGGTTTGAAGCTGTGTAGAAATGGCAGAAGATGCCAATGGGAACCCCCAAAATCTTCTACCGGCAGCTACAAAATAAACGAATCAACAATAAATCAATAATTATAAACAGAAATTGAAAAAGAGTTACATATGTATTAAAAGGCTAATTTGAGTAAGCAATCCTGTCACAACATTTTTAACCGACAGAGGAGCTCTGGTAATGGGGTACAGGTAGGAGAAACTGAAATTCATGCCCAATTAATCCCAGAAGACAGGCTCAAATTTATTCAAGAGCTAAAGCAAGAGGGCATCACTACCATGGTGGGTGATGGAATTAATGATGTACCGGCATTTAGCAGCAACACATGTCTTTATAGTTGTGGGTGTGTAAGGCTTTGCAGTAGCCATGGAATCTACAGGCATAGCTCTCATATCTAATGATATAAGGAGGATTGCTGGTGCAGTGAAAGTAGGGTGGAGATAGTGATTACAATCTCATATCCATCCTTATTTTGATCATGAGAAATGTTGAAGGTCGGGTCCCATGGTATACTTGGGGATGGACAGCCACCTTACACCTTTGCTATTCTGAAATATCTAATGATATAAGGAGGATTGCTGGTGCAGTGAAAGTAGGGCGGAGATAGTGATTACAATCTCATATCCATCCTTATTTTGATCATGAGAAATGCTAAAGGTCGGGTCCCATGGTATACTTGGGGATGGACAGCCACCTTACACCTTGGTATACTTTTAGTTTATGTCATGGTTGGAGAACTCGGAATTTATTAAAGACTCGGGAGTTGGCAAAATTTGGGGAAAAACTTTGGAATAACTTGCCAAATTTGTCAAACATTAATAAATGCATAAATTTGAAATTTGAAGCAGATGCAGATTAAAAAGTGTCAAGAATGCATAGCACATTTATTAAGAAACAAAAAATGGGTAGATGGAAATGGAACCTACAAGTTTTTCTAACTAGAAGAAGAAAAAGCACGGTGCAGACAGGGAATTTAAGCAGCTTTTTCAAATTTGATACCCAATTAACCTCCATAATTGGAAATATGTGAATTGCATAATTTTTCCTTTTTGATTAATCCCCACATCTGTCGCTTTTCATAAATTTGAGAGCATTGCTTTCCCCACAAAACCAGTGATAGTACCAAACAAATGTCAAATTAAAGACATGAAATTTCCATAGTCCAAGGGAATGAGTTGGAATATTTTTGGTAAAAACTTGTGTAGAGTTTTTTGTATCATGCTTGTATCCAAACTACAGCGACTCTACCTAAGAAATCATGCTTGTATCCAAAATATAATAATTTCGGCATCTGCTTCAAATTTTCTAGGCTATTTTTTTTTAAGCAAATCCATTTCGTGTCTACCTTGCCATCGCTGTATTGTAATTTCGGCTTTTTGTTTTGTATGGTGTGTACAAGAAATAGTGATTACAATCTCATATCCATCCTTATTTTGATCATGAGAAATGCTGAAGGTCGGGTCCCATGGTATACTTTGGGATGGACAGCCACCTTACACCTTGGCTATTCTGACATGAAAAAAACTTGGATAGTTTGAGAAAGCAACCTTTGATCAGCAATCTGACACTCCAAACAAATATCATACCCACCAAAATGAAGAACCGTCCTTATTGCAATAC